>MU275166.1:0-116642 GCA_022160315.1 Panus rudis PR-1116 ss-1 | reverse complement strand
GCATACTTGTTGAGTATGTGAAAGAGTGTGCCGATCGCGGTTTCGCGCTCACCCACCAGCAGCTTCATCAAGAAGCAACGATTGTCTACCAATCGTATGCGGGACCTTCTGGCACACTTGGGAAGAACTGGGTTGACCGGTTCCTGATACGTTATCATGATGAGCTGCAGGGACATTGGAGCCGGCCACTCGATATGCAGCGTGCGCAAGCTCTGAATCCCACCGTTGTCCATCATTGGTTCAATGAAATTGTCAAGCCACACATTGTCGACAAGAACATAGCTCAGGATTGTACATACGGTATGGATGAATCAGGATTCCCCAGGTCTGACCCACGCACGCAGCGAGTTATTGGTAGCCGAGGAACGAAGCGTCAGCACAAGCAAACCAGTGGTGATTGTGAAAATGTCACCGCAATAGTCACAATCTGTGCTGATGGTACTGCCTTAAAGCCTGCAATAATCTTTAAAGGGCAGAAGATGCTGAAAGCATGGGGAGAAAACAATGTAGCCAAGGCTTCGTGAGTAATATCCAATTTGAACTGCATATACAAGAACGTATACTTACATTGTTCAATAGAATTGCACACTCACCAAAGGGTTGGACTGATGGAGACTTGGCAAAGGAGTGGATTCGAGATTTTGACGAACAGACACGAGAGAAGGCAGCAGGACGTACCCGAGTACTGCTGCTTGACGGTCATGGTTCACACTTCACTGTTGAACTCCTTGAGTATGCAATGGCTAATAAGATTGAGATTCTTGCATACCCACCGCATTGCACCCATGCCTTGCAAGGACTCGATGTAGCTTGCTTCGCGGTAATGAAGGAGTGCTGGCGAGAGGAAATTGACAAGTTCGAGACTGTCCACAAGCAGAAGGTCAGCAAGGCACACTTTGCTGAGCTTTTCGGGCGGGCATACCTCAAGGCTTTCACACCAGCTACAATTACCCATGCATTCAAGGCAACCGGGATATTCCCATTCAACCCAGATGTTATCAAACCGAGCCAGATGAAACCTAGCTTGGCAACATCTGTTCGAGGGGCATTCCCTTTGCCGCAGTCAAGCCCAACCAGGGCCGTCATGGCCGCCTATCGATATGTCATGCCTCAGTTTGACAGTCCCGAGGATCGCGAACAAGCAATCATTCCAATGCTGCCACTTGATGCTGTAGACGAAGACAGTGATGGCACACCTACAGATGAGTTGAGCAGTTCGCAAACAACACTCATCGCATCCGCGCCATCCACCCCTCGAAAACGGAGGCATACTGCTCTCAATGAGGATGACGAGAACCCGTTCTATGATCCACCCGTTGACCCATCCCTTTACACTCCAACCAAGCGCGTTCGACTGATGACTGCTGCGCTAGCAAGCACAGCATCTGGAAGCTTCCTCGTCACCAGGAAACCTTGTACCTCTGCCGACAAACCACCCACAGTTGTACTGGAAGGGCCGCCAGGGATTCCTGAGCCAGACTGGTCACTCACCCGAAGAAAGCATTTCAATATTGGATTAATGACGCGCAAGGAGCTTTGGGAGGATCACCTCAGAACTTTGGAGTCCCTGAAACTTGCGAAACAACATGTGCAGGCACGGGATGGCATAATTGAGGGGGCACAAGCACAACTTGTCGTGCAGGATATATATGCAAACAAAATAAACAAAGCTCTATATGCCAAAGAGACAAAGCAGAAACCTGATCGGGCAAGGCTGTTCATAGAGGGGAAGGGCCGCTACGCAACAGAAGCACAGTTTGCCGAGGAAATGAAGAGAAGCCAGAGAGAGCGGGAGGAAGAGGAGGGCGCAAAATCCAGGAGACGAGTACAGCGGCTGGAGAAGAGGGGAGCGAAGGAAGCTGTTGAGGCTGCCTGGATGGAGTTGAAGGAGGCTCATGCCGTTGCAGTTGCAGCTTGGGAGGTTGAATGCAAGGGATTGCTTGAGGAGGGAAAGCCAAGGTCAAGCTTGCCGAAGAAGCCAACCAGGCCTAGGAAACCACGCGTGGAGGATTACCAGGGGCAGTTAGATGTAAGCATGGGAGATGTCGAGGAGTCGAGTGACGACGACGACGAGTAGGATATTGTCGGTGTTTGTATCACGTTGTTCGATCGTTCAATACATCCGCTTGCCATGTATGGTATGTCACTGTCACTAAGCGCCTGGTCACACGCGAGGCAAGGAACAGGGTATGCGTTATCTTCGTGACGAAGGAGAGATTCTCAACTTATTATTCCAACTCCCCTCGGTTACTTCTGAGACATAGTGAGATAGTTACACTCACAGTTTTTCTACAGAACAGTACAGTTTTCCTGATACTCTGACAAGTATCTCTCTCACTAGTTGAATACAACGATCCGGTGGGACAACGAGTGGTCCATCACTGTAACATGTTACAAAGGAGACGACGAGCATCTGGAGGAACTTGAAGCTTATGACGACTCCTCAGAAGACTCTGAAAGTGATATGGAACGGATCATCTGATATAAGTACTCTCATGAATGGCACCCATACGTATACGTACCTTACATCCCCTGTACTACGTCCTTGGAAATCACCACGCTGTCGGCCAGCATATTCAGTTTGAGTCTCTTGTGGACGGGAATCGCTCCCCTTCCAACTTTTCCAACTTTGGTGTGGGCTCACCGATACAAGGACCGAAGAATCAGATGATCCAGACATCCGCATCTGGTTCAATCGAAGAGTTCTACAAGAGGCTGCAGTAGTTACTGAGGCTTGTTTAGAAAGATACGCAGCCAAAAAGCGTGTTTGAGTTGAGGGTTAGCAGTACTCTTTGGGAAATAGAGATGGATGTATAGAATGTTCAGTCTGTTCAGACGTTCGCATTTAAAGGCATTAGCAATATCTGACCACTGACTGGAATTCTCTAAAGCTCTGACGTCCTCGCACCTGCACTATCAATTTGATGCTGCTCACTGGTGCATCCTCGACGAGTTGATACACTAAGGCGGGGAAGTTGAGAACAAAGCAAATCGTCGGGGCAGAAATAGAGTTAGATGTTTGAGACGGACGGAGACTTCCCAAAAGCGGCTAAGACGCTCTGTTTGATCGTGTTTGGCGTAAAAACCTAATTGCAGCTTTGCCCGATCCTCCATCGCCATATCCATCCCATTAGTCTTCGTATTCAAAATGTCGGCCACAGACGCAGTGTCGGTCTTTTCGGAGGGTACTTTCGAGGAACAGGTACGTGTAATATAAACCCTGTGAAGAATGAGGTACTGAATAACCGGGATATTAGATCTTGGAGCTTGTAAACTACCTCGCGAGAAGTTTACCGGAGGACCAGCGATCGACATATGTCCAACCATTCCAAGATATCCTGACAACCCAGGAGGGTCAAAAGCCATTGGAGGAAGATGAGGAGAGGAGAAGGAAGGCAATTGTTACGGTCCTCGGAGAAGTGAAGGGATTCGGAGAAGGCTCAGAGCGAGGTACGCGAACCATTTCAGTGTAACTCCTGCGCTTTTGCTGAACCTACTGCATAGAAATTGAGGGATTCTTCAACCTACTACTCTCCCATGTCTTGACTCTACTCCCCCTCGACGAACCTTCAACAAAAGAGCAACTCACAACACTTTTGCAAACCATCTCTACCGCAGACGCACAACCATCCCTTAAGTACCGAATGTACGAAATTTCTCCTTATGCGTAAAGTATTCCTATTAACCACGTTATTACAGCCTCTCCAATCTTTTCAATACCCTCCCCCGCCGATCTGGACTCAGACTGCTGGTACATCAAACACTGGTGGAACTCATCAGTGCAAACGACGAACTCGACCACCTTGCCGTCCCCATCGCAGAAGTCGAGAAGTGGCTATCAGAATGGGAAGTATCACCTGAAGAGAAATCGTCCTTCTTCAAGCACCTTGTAGATATCTACTCAAAATCTGGGGACCGGTACGTGCAACCCTGAACAAGTGAATATAAGTGAACAGTGCTGATTTATTCTGAAGAGACCTGGCATACCAGTACCAATTCTCCTACGTTCGATCTCTCCCTGCGTCGTCCCCCTCAGCAGAGCCCGCCGCTGTCGAGCTCATTGCCAGTGCACTCCGGCTACCAAACATCATCGAATTCGACCCTTTGTTCCGTCTCGATGCTGTCGTAGCTGCAAATAAGCACGAGCTCTTTGCCCTACTCCAAATCTTCTTGAATGACGGTTTGGAAGAGTACAAGGCGTGGGAGGCCGCACATGGTGCTGCACTCGAGAAGTACAGTAAGTGAAAGACGTGTCTGTCTTCTCGTTTCGTATCGCTGAACTCGGTGCTATCAGACTTGGACCAAGCACAACTTGAGCGCAAGATTCGTCTACTCAGTCTGGCGACTCTTGGCTTCCAAAACATCGGTCGTGACCTGCCCTACTCCGCAGTAGCCTCCGCCCTACAAGTTGAGGAATCCCAAGTAGAGCGATGGGTCATCGACGGTATTCGCGCCGGCCTCATCTCCGGTAAGATCTCGCAAACCGCACACACCCTCCATATCGTCCGCGCGACCCCACGAACCTTCGAACGTGAACAATGGGAAGCACTGGAGAAGCGTTTGGTCGCGTGGAAATCTGGGCTGGCGGGGATCTTGGAGGTTATTACTGCTGCTAAAAAGAAAAACACCCCGCCTGCTCCTGCGGCTGCGGTTGCGGCTGAGCCTGTTGCTGCCACTACTAATGGTGTTGATGTCCCCGTCCCGCAAGCTCAGGAGGCTGCTGCGTAAGGAGCTCTGTAACGTAGGCGTACAACGTACCATTGCTTGAGCATACCTGGGGTGTAGGCATGTACACGTATCCGAGATGTATTGCTTTTACTCTAGACTGTATAATTCCGACGTAGAGGATACATACGAAACACAAGTGAACGATTGCGGTCTAGAGATACAGTCCTGTGTCTACAGAAACACGGAATGGGCGAAGCAAGTGTGGAGAAACATCAGGGAACATTGAGGGAACACTTGAGTCCTGAGAAGAAGTCATGGAATGGATCACGTGACGGGTCTAACTACCACTCTCCGTCGAACCCAATGAAGCCTGTCAACAAGAACACAGGGAAGAACCTCTTCTTCTCCAACTCCGAGCACCAATTCCACGCCGACGTCAACCTTCCATCAATGCATGAGCCTGCATCAAAGAAATTGTCGGCACCGGATCCGTCGAATCCGTGTTTGAAGAAATCGGCGAGGATGTCGCGAATGCAGTTCTCGACTGAACCGAATTCGTCCTCGATGTAGGACCGGATGGCTGGTTTAGACTCGCAGATGTTAGGGATTTGGGAGATGGTGTTGCAGATAGGGAGGAGGATGCGGTATATTTGGGAGTATTTGTCTGTGTCGAGACGTTCAGCTATCAACGAAGGTGAGAGAGAAGGTCAAGAAGGCTTACCGATGAACATGAGTGCGTTGGGGACGTTGTGGTCGCCCATGTGAATGACGGAGGAGCCGACCCAGGAGCCGATACTTCTCTGAGCTCGATTCAGAATAGAGTGCATCATACGAGAAGTCTTGGGTGCGGCTTGGACACGGTTCAGGCCTTGACCCGTGTCCCTCAGTCTGTAAGGTACATTTTCCGAGAGTAAGTCGGATTCAGCGAGATACCACAGGTGGAACATATCTAGGAAACAAATACAACTCAGCAATTGCGCTCCCCGCTTGAATAGATGGGCTTACCATGGAGAATCTCTCGCCATAGAGTCAAACTCTGCAGAACATACGCATACTGCTTTTGATGGTCATGACTCAACCTCGCCCCTCCCTTCCCACTTCTAATAGCCAAACTACTCTTGTTGTCCTTCGGCGAAGTGGGATGGAAGTACTGCTTCAAATACGAGATCATCTTGTCGCAAGGATCCCGATTCGTCCTCAAGAACGCATGGTTATCGCCAATAGAGTATATACACTGTCGGACGGTCTCCTGGCTGAGGTTCTTTCGTTGATATTTGGACGCCAGGACTTCAATCGCGCGTTCTTTGCTCTTGATGTCCCTTTGGACTTCTCGGCGAGATCGACCCTCGGAGTAGATCTCCTTAGTCGCCACTGCAATGAGATCATCTCGGAGGAGGTCCAACGCGTCGTGCTCTTCGAGGACGGTGTAGACGGTTTTGATGGGTTTCACGCAGGAAAACCCAAGAGTGTCTTTCACGTCGGGAGATTGACTATCCTAAAGACAACAAATGAATTGAGCAACTGTAACTGATGCCGGTACTCGGGGTGGTATTTACGGACCTGGAGAAGGTAAATAAGCTTTCCGTATGTGGACCTCATCTTGTCAGGGTTCATGATCTTGTGACGCCGACCAAGCTCAAACACTTGTTGATAGAACTCCTCATTCGCCTGGAAATCACGGTCCGAGAAGAGCTCTTGGCCCTGCTTATAGTCCGCCGCCAGAACAAGACCAGACATGATCGCACAAAGCTCCCGAATCTGGTGAACAATCCGCTTCGTCTTGGATAGTCCGAACCCGATGGTGTCAATTTTGTCGGTATATTCTGACACATTCAAGGCTGCTTCGAGAAGACGGAGGTATTTCCGTTCGCCGAGGGTAAGTCGCACGGGGATGTATTTTGCTCGTTCTAGGTACCAGTCCCCGACCGTTGCGCCTATTTCGGGCTGCGCGCTGGTGGCGGGAGCACCATTCGTGGCCGAAGGACCTGCTACGATTTCCTCGAGCTCGGCATCGGAATCATCTGTGTCCATCTGCATATCCATTAGTAACCACGTGGAATTGAATACCTGACACGACTCACAGCGTCGCCATTTGTAGTGGCTTGGGAGGCATTCTCGCCATTGGCCTGTGCAGACTCCAGCTTTGCCTTCTTATTTTCTTGTTTACGCTCAAGAGGCTTGGTAGCATGTCGTTTTCGAGAACCTTTACGGTGCTGTGCCGCAAAGCACACCTCGCAGAAGTCATCGCCGCATGTTTCACAGTGTAACTGTGCGGGTTGATCTATTTATTGAGCAATATAAATACTCGCGTGCCAAGGAAGAAGAACAGGTTGCCATGCTCACCCTCGCATTCGACACAGAATCCTGCTGCTACGGGAGCGTCACGAGTCTCTTCGTCCCATCCTTCCCCTTCTTCGGGCTTTTCTTGCAGTCCCTTCCCCGCCACTGATTGTTCCAACGTGTCGTCGTCGGTTCCGTTGAGAATGTTGTCGAGTGTCAGACCTGCGGAAGTCCCCTTTGACGCATCCTGTGGTACCCCCATCGTTGTGAGATAGCAAGGGAATTTTTTGTGGCCTGAGGGTATGATGTAGGTAAAGGCACGTGTGGACAGAATGTCACTGCCTTTTGCATGCGTCAGTTGCTCGCGCGACTTTTCGACCAACGTCTTTTCGAGACATTGCGGCTCGTTTCTGCCTCATGTACCCAAACATAAAATAAAGACATTTTACAATTACAGCATTGCATTTGAGTCAGCGAGAAACAGTCAAAAAGCCTGGAATTCATTCGAGGCAGAAAAGCAGCCGTTCTAGCCGAGTCTGGTCGTAAGTTGCCTTCCGCCGCGTGGACTCGCAAGTCTATATTTCATCTTTCCTCCGTATCCCCACGTCCTCCATTCCGAACTGCATGTGCACCCCGTCTCCGTCCAGCTAAAGAGCCTGCACGAATGGTTCATGCTCGACGACGAACGACCAAATGTCGTTTTCCTTCCAATGGCCCCGCTTTTCCGACCAGTTTCACGCAGATGCCATCAAAATGCTCGATTCGGCACTCAACAAGGGCAACAAGCCCCCCGTCATAGCAGATAGGATAGAGGTCGTAGAGCTTGAGATGGGCACCCAGGTCTGTTCGTTGCGTTCGCATGTATATACGTTCGTGTTCACTTAACACTATGCAAAGCCGCCAGAACTCGAGATTCGTGACATTGGAGAGTTGACCATGGATCAGTTCCGCGGTATCTTTCGTTTCTCCTACGCGGGGGATGCCCATATCGTTCTCCGCACCAAAGTTCAGGTATGTCTGAAGTCGCGTATGGTTTCTGGTTGCCATCCCTCATGGCTGTCACAAGGCAAACCCGCTGAACCACAAACAACCTGACATCCATTTGCTGGCTGGCTCCAGAGGGATGCTTGCCGCTAAACAACCTCTGGTGGTACCCATGCTACTCCGACTATCGCACTTTCGACTCAACTCCTATGTCGTCCTCGTCGTATCCCGTCAAAAAGGAATCACACTCGTATTCAAGACCGACCCGTTACAAAATGTAGACATCAACAGTACTTTCGACTCTATTGCCGTAATTCAGAAATTTATCCAACGGGAGATTGAAGGACAGCTCAGGCAGATGTTCCGCGAAGATTTACCTGGAATCATACATCGCTTGTCCCAGCAATGGGTCAAAGCAAAGGTCGAAGCGCCTTACCTTGGCAAACGCCCCCAGCCATCTCGAGCTCAGAACTTCGAGACTGCTTCGGTGCCCGACATAGGCTATCGTCTACCTCCGCCACGGTTTGGCCCGCAAGTTGCCCGGAGTCAGTCTGCCTCCGTGCTTGGTCGGACTGGACGCCCTCGCTCATCCTCTGGAGTGTCCGCATCTAGCTTAGGCCGCAGACCTCCCCCTTCAACAATATCTCCCCCCTCTCCACCTGACAACACCCCAACCAGCCCAGAAGGTCCGACATCTTTTCCACATCTGGAACACTTTGATCCAACGTATGGTCTACGTCCCGAACGAATACCGACGAAAAGCATGTTCAGCAGCTTTCGGAGTTTATTCGCACCTCCCAAAGGTCTCGCAGATCTTGCAGAAGAACCAAGCGATATCGACGAGGATGATACGGGCTCGTATGCCAATTGGGAAGATATGTTCTCAGAGTCGCAGTTCCCTCCTTCGACTCCGCCCGTATCTGAACCAGGTGACGTCACCGAGTATGAGTCTGTACCTGCTGTAGGAGGCGGGTTGATCACGCGACCACGCATAATCCATGCTCAGTCGCAGATCGACGTCGGTGAGGGCTCGCGTTCGCCGTCTGTTGCTTCGCCTAGAAGGCCGATGTCTTCACGTATGTCGAGTACCTCTCGGTCGTATGCGGAGAGTCTGCCGGGCGCTTCTCCCATGTTCTCTCATACGCCAATACGTTCGCCATCTCACTTGCGTTCCGAGTACAATCCATACTTCGCCGGTGCAACACCACTATACGAACGGTCTTTGGCAGACCTGAACGAAGACATAGATGACTATCCGTACGACCGCGCGTCTCTCCGAGAACATCACCGACCAATCCCACCCGTCCCACCCCTTTCACCTTCCCGAGGCCGCCGTCCGAGTAGCCCAGGAAGTGTTCACACTCAACCTTCTCGCTCCACTGATCAGACCCAATCAGTACCTACGCCACCCCAGAACGACTCCGACGATGACGCCGGGATCAGAGTGCCGCGTTCCCGTCGACCATCCTTCTCAAACTTCCATACAATGGATAGGTTCTATACAGGCTCACCACCAGACTCCTTCCTCCCACCTGAACGTGATCCCAAGATTGTGCTGAAACCAGCTGTGAACGGGTCTGTGTCGAGGCTTTCGACATTGAGCCATTCCAATCATACTCTCTCGCCATATACGCGCACTTTGGAGCATTTCACGGTGAGGAGTGTCCCTCCCCGGGAAACCCTTTCTTCTGGATCAGCGAGTGCAGGCGATAAACAGCCTGTAAAGGCTCGGAGGAAACGAATCTATCGACTTGGTGGTGCCAAGTCGAAGTCTACGACGAACTTGCCTGGCGAGGAGGGAGGAACGGGAGGTCGAGGGCGTGTGGAACCTCCTTATTCACCTGCTGTTGCCTCTGGGTCGGAGTTTGATGCTTCGGATATGGATAGGTATTTTAGGTCAAGGGATGAGATAGTCCCTCAATATCCTGAGTTGCACCCCTCGCATGTTAGGAGGAGACGAGGTCCTTCAGTGGGTATCTCGTCTCCGTCTGTTTCATAGCATTGTTCCGTCGGTATGTGTACATTGTCTAGTTGAATGAGTTTACTTGTTTTTCTTCGTCTCTCGTTATTGTTCATCATTTGTGAATCTCTTTGGATATTCGACTCTTCGCATTCTACAGGGACGTCTTTGATACTCACCATTGGTGTACGTCTATAATACCGGAAGATATCGCTCCCGTTGTAATCCGATCTCTGCCAACTGTCATTTCTGGGCAATGCAATCTAAAATCAAGGTATCCAAGGCGACCTCCTCCAACTTTACTGCTTCAAGCGTAGTCGTCCCTCCTGCTTCTAGTATCCCTCTCTCTATCTTACATTCTCTGCTTCCACTTCTATCATGTCTTGTGTGGAGGCGTTTCCTACCGAACTTCTGCTGTTGATCTTTGCGAAGGTGGATGTGCGCGATGTGTTGAGATGCCAAGTGGTATGTATCTTTCGCTTTATCATCGACATCGACACTACTGTACTCATCACGAATCATACAATGTCCACAGGTATCGCGCAAGTGAAACGACATCATACTACAAGCCATAAACCTCCAGTACAGGATCGAGTTAGCCAAGTATGGCTACGAAGACGATTCGGGGACATCTGCAACTGCGTCGGACCTTGCAGAATTGTGTCGTTCCGAAGCGTCATGGCAGCGGTTGGGTGATTCTAGTAGTAGGCAAGGGCGACCGCAACCACTCACCATACCGTTGTCGTCCAAGGCCTGGGACAAGTTCTACGATTTCAAACTCATCGGTCACAGTCTATCAGCGATGCCAGGACCACATTACAAAGGCATGCTCGATATTGCCCTCATCAATACAGAGCATCAAGGGAGCGAGACTAGTTCGTCGCATAGATTTACGCGAATATGGATTGGGGAAGATTCACAGTCATTTATACGACCCTGACCAGAACTTGCTCCTTGTCGTTGGTAATCGGTATGTACAACCATCGTGCAATCGAATAAGCAGTGTACTGAATACTGTGTTGTACTACAGCTTAGTGAATGGCACGGAAGCCAATCTTATTGTCTTGCATTCCTTCCTGTTACACTGGCCGGAAGAGTGCCACGGCGACACGCGAGTGGAGCTGCTACATGAGACTACTCTTGTGACTCTTGAGTTTCCATTCATCCATGTAGAAACGGACCTCATAATCAGCGGCGAGTTCGTTCGAGCTCGTTGGAGACTTTTGAGGCCGGACACGATCAAAGAGGACGCCGGTATCATTGTCTGGCATTGGCCCAGTGGCGAAGTGCTACAGGTGAATCTTCAACTATATTGCGATCGATTTCATAACCTAGTTTAATCAGTACTCTTTGGATGGTTTAGCGGTGGATAAACGACGCAAGAACCCGCTATTCGGATGCTTTCATTGCCTCCGCCGCATACATCTTCGTTCTGCGCCACGATCGCTCTGTCACGAACCCAGCAAGTCTTAAAAGCACACTCGGTATCGGTGTTTACTCGTTGCCAGCTGTCCCCCGAAGAGACACTGAACAATGCACCCTCATCTCCACCTTTGAGCTTCCTCCAATTGCCGAGAAGAATGTAGACCTTATGTTCGGGGAGCCAATCCCGAGGCATACGACCCTCAGGCTATCGCAACGCTTTTTGTCTTCTGCAGGTGTCGTGGTATATTTCGATATACGGTGTGCCATTCAGCAACGATTCATTGAGTCGTTTTCATTCTTCGCTCCCCTCTCAACATTCGTTAAATATCTATCGTCGTCAGAGACATCATCCAACCCTCCTACATATCCATGGTCTACTTGGGGTCCCAACGGTGCCCTCCTCTGCATGAAGACGCGTCCCGACGGTTTATCCCTTGATAACATGGCCGACAAACCGTATGTTGACGGGAGAACGGTATACATTTCCGGTTTCCGCGCAGTGCTCAATCAAGGTACAGAGATCATGGATTTCAATCCATATCACCTATCCAAAGTCTTGTCGGGAAAGCCGTTACCTCCCGGCGCCGAGATTGTCAAGTCACCCACTCATGTGCATAGTCGCACATTTGCAAGTCGTGTCACCACAACGCTGCCCTACATGAAAATGACATTACCTGCCGTGGAGAGGTTACTCGATGACCAACGTGTCTCCCGGCACCTCGAATGGTACCGATATTCTCGTAGATTGTTCTTCCAAGATCGTAACGGACTGAAAGTGAGTTCCTGATGGCAGGGATAATCCTCGTGCACGGATTTTACCATATACCTTTGTTCTCAGATGCTGTGTTTGAATCCCCAAAGACTCGACGAGTCTGAGATAATGGAATCCGCAGAAATATACTCTCTGTAATGAGGGAATGGCTGTGTCTTTTACGGTATACGTTGTTCACAGTTGCAGATAGGTTTGCCTGCCTGTAGTTCCCTCTAGATGGCGTCCACCACCGTAGAAACCAACTGAGTTACAATCTTATTCACTGGCTCTGATTAGGAGAGTACTGAGCGTAAAGCAATCGGTTGTCGATAGCCTTGATCTAACTGCGGTACTTACTCGGTATACAGTAGCACGTGACTAGAGGGCGTGTATCTGTAGAGAACCCACATTAGTAGGATTGGCTGGATTGGCTCGCAAGCGCATCATCTAGGATAGAGATATATCGTCACCAATGCGAAGACATCTTATGTATACTCACCTTTAGGCCATCATAATCTTGAAAGAAGAATTTGGGAAGAAAAGACGCCTGATGGTCAAGAGAGCGAGCTGAGATAACATCAGCGGGTAAGGGAATCCACACATAGGGTAGTGCAGATGTGACTGGGTCTGCGAATGTCTGGCAGTCCACATAAGTAGGCGACTTGACAACTGTGGCACCAGGAGTTCGCAGAGTCTCGCCTGAGGAGAACTTTGAGACGTAATGAGGGTTGAAATCCATGAAACCGACCTCATTTTGGAGGATAGCGCGGAACCCGGATATGTATACAGGAACAAAGTTAATCGAAACGTCGCCATTCGCATAGATATAAAGAGAGTCCGTGCGGTGTAGTCGGGTCCCATCAGGGCCCCATGAAGACCAGCGATGTATCATGGGCTGGAGTGGTGTCTCCGACGTTAATGGTAAAGGCATATTCCGGATGAAAGTCGAGAGCGGTACGAAGAGCGAGAATCGCTCATTGACGTAATGGAGTTCGTATTCAGTTATTCCACACCAAATGTCAAAATGCAGCATGGTATCCAGAGGTGAAAGGGTAATCTGAGAGTGGGGAGGTGTGATGGAGATTTTGCTAGATCTGAGTGAAGGAGATTTCCATTTCCCGCTGGTTAGCCTTGGATTATTCACTGCAATCTCAGGCCGGAGAGCTGGAAACTCGAAGATGGATAACAGCAAGGGTGATCGAGAGTTTCCGAATTTGTCGGTTGGGAGAATATAGACGTCAATGTAGAGCACGCTTTGGACGCCGTGAGTGGATAGGTTCGTCTCGGATCGAGAGTGACGCAGTACCAGAAGGTATTGGTTACATGCCAATACAGCATCCATGTAGCAAATCTCTGCATTGCTAAAATATAGCTGTACATGACGACAGGCTTAGCATTGGAGAAGAGTCATCAGTCCGCGGGATACTATTCACCTGAAGGACATGACCGCTCCGCCAAAGGCATACCGCAATATTAGGGTCCTCGCCTGGTGCATTATCTGAGTCTCCAAGTCCTGCACGCTCCCGACGCCATTGAACGAGAATATACTCGCCGCTAATCTTGACGACCACCCGTGTCCAATAATGATAACCAAGGGGTCTGTCGGGGGAAGGAAGGGGAATCTCGTGTAACACCTGTAGCTCTGGCTCCGTGTTGCTAGCACTGCTATCGTTCTGCCAGTGTACCCAAAGTACATGTACGATGATGGTGCCATTTCCGTTGTAGACGCTACTTTCGTTAACTAATTTCGGGTAGGCCACTACTTGCAGTATACGTACCCGCTGCCGACAATGATCAATAAGTTTTGCTCGGGGTCATACGAGAACTCTAGAATCCCGCCTACATCATAATCCACACGTCGGAAGGATACATGATTCTTCTGGTCCTCGAATTGAAGAATATCGAGCACGCCGTCCGAGTCTTGATTCCAGACAAATAGATTGTGACCGAATAGTCTGAAATCATAGTGCCCGTACCATTCCTGCGACGAGACTGGAATGTTGATACGAGGTGGCCGCGGTCGTTCCTGCGGTGAGTCACAAATGCGGAACCATGCCTCCTCCAAGTGGTGCAAGTCTTGTATAGGAATTTGGGGTGTAAAGGACAGGGTATCTTGAAGGGGGACACTGCTCTTGTAACCATACTTAACCAGGTCAATTATATATTGAAGTTCCATGGCATGCATGATAACATCTCTCCACTTGCGCGACACCTGGAGCATCACCCGACAGCATAAGATCTTGGGACTTTGAAGCGGAACAGCGAATACACACAGCTTGGCATTTGAGTAAGTCCCGCCCACTCAAATGAGCAAACACCAAGACGAGAAGTTCGGTAGGAATTTCAGCAAAAGACATGGTATTGTAGAGAGTGTGAGTATCCTAACCGAACGTCATCACCGACGGAATATCACTCTGCGATGCTTATGTAAACGTAGATATGCCCTCAGTTTTTTCGACTGTCACTGTACTGATCTCCTCAGTCTCAACCATGTCGGAGAAGAGGAGCAGAATAGCCTTTGTCAGCCATTCCCTTTGCTACATCTACTGGGCCACAACTGCACGGTGTTCTTACATTTACTCCAGCTTCTGGCAGCAGCGCCATGTACCGAGTCTGCCGGGATGTTTCTATTAGGACCAGCTTGTTACCGACCGCAATCTTGGGTCGACCGTTCTCACTCTGAACCATGGCACTACGACAAAGTTGTTATTTGCCTAGAATTGTCTTCGATTCATTCCAACTTGAGACTGGTATCACTCGAGGCGATGTCCGAATCGTGACACTCGTTATGCTATCCCCCGGGCGACCGACTGCGACCGAACGGCGAACGCTATTAACATTAACTTGAGACAGGTTGATATTTCACATAGAGTCCATCCCTACGTTCCAAGTATGTATCTCATTGACAAAGCCCAGTGTCTAGTACTCCTGGTCTACTCTTCGGATCGTTCCCTATACGTGTCCTGCTCTCTCGGGACCCGAACGAGGTCATAAATGTCCTGGAGCTGCTTCTAAACTCAATTAAACTACGGCAGTACCCTCTTACATTCCGGCGGCAACGATTCAACCTAATGACGAGAAGATAAGCGACAAGCTATACTTGCAACCGACGCGCTACTTATGCGATCCCCGCGCTGCTGTGATGAACACATAATGATCGTCCAAGGCGCTTTGAGAATCCGGGACATATAAGTCTCATACCATGGCGACCCCACAACACACTGCGCAGGGTAACCCGCTCGCACTATCATCTTCCAGGCCAGCGACAGCAGTACACCGATATGAGGGTCATTCCGCTTTCTATTTCTTTCATCTTCGCTGCGCTGGCATTGGCTGCACCTTCCTTTGATTCCCCTCACAAGGTCAAGGAAACGGTTGTCCCCCCTCGGGGATGGGTGAAGCGGAGTGTGGCCCCCAGAGATCTTACTATCGAGCTACGCGTCGCGCTCCCTCAGCCTAACTTCTACGAGCTCGAAAGACATCTCTATGAAATCAGGTGCGCGCCCTTCATCTGACCTTATAACGCGTCAAATGTCCTATGCTTCGTGTTCTTGCAATAACATACTAAGTTCTTACTAATAGCGATCCTGATCACGAGCGGTATGGTGCACACCTTTCAAAGGAAGAGATTGAGCAATTGGTCGCTCCTGACTCGATGAGCGTCGAGTCTGTCACCGAATGGTTGGCTTCGCATGGTGTGACCAATCTGAATCGTTCTCCGGCGGGAGATTGGATCAAGGTGCACATCCCTGTCAGTCTGGCCGAGGAAATGTTGGATACCGTAAGTTATTCTCGACGTATTCTCTTCTACGGGTGTTACATTTCTTTGTCTATAGGAATATCACATCTGGGTTCATGCGGAGACTGGTAAGACTGTGATCCGTACTACCGCCTACAGTCTTCCGGAGTCCTTGCACTCTCACGTCGAACTTGTCCATCCAACGACATACTTCCCGAGCACCAAACGCATGTCTACATCATACCACTGGTCTCCCGAAGAGACCCTGAAGGTTGACGTCACTGCCGAACCTATCTCGGTCGCTTCTGCAACGAATGGACAAGTCGACGCGGCCTGCAATACCGAGATTACTATCTCGTGTCTTCAACAAATCTATAACATCGATGGTTACACACCCTCGAATAAGACAGGCAGTCAAGTGGGATTGACGGGCTATTTGGAACAATGGGCTAATTACCAGGATCTACAAAGCTTCTATGCACAACAGCGCCCGGAAGCCGTCGGATCCAACTTCACAGTGATATCTGTTAAGGGTACATATCGTCTCGATACTTTGGTCGCGCGATGGCACTGACCGGTTTCTTACTAGGCGGCGTGAATAACCAATCTGAACCGGGAGTGGAGGCTAATCTAGGTACGCAGATGTGTCACGGCGGGTGATATGGGACTAATCATTGCATTGCATACATAGATGTCCAGTATGCATACGGCCTCGCGTACCCCTTGCATGGGACATTCTACACCACTGCTGGACGTCCCCCAATCGATTTCGACCTCCATACGACCGAGAATACCAATGAACCATACCTAGATGTATGTCCGTCTGCCGTGTCTCCGTCTCGGTACCTTCTGCTCACGTTGTGACAACAGTGGGTCGACTATGTCTTGAAGCAAGACAAAATTCCCCAGGTTATCAGTACCAGTTATGGCGATGACGAGCAAACTGGTATGTATTATCAGACTTACGGGTTTCGTTTCTTTTCATTAATTGTTTCTTGTTAGTTCCCGAGAGCTATGCCCGCCGGGTTTGCGCTGGTCTTGCTCAGATCAGTATGTCAACGCCATCGTTCCTGATCCAAAGACAACAACATACTAACTTGCATTGATATCAGCTGCGCGCGGTGTTTCCTTGCTCTTTAGCTCCGGCGACTTCGGTGTCGGCGATGGGGATCCTAATCCCGAGACTCAAATTTGCAAGACGAACGATGGACGCAACGCTACTCGCTTCATGCCTTCATTCCCCGCTTCATGCCCTTAGTAAGTTGGAGCGTGCTTCTATAGTCCGCGGTCCTGACGAGTTTCTAATTTAGCGTGACTACGGTGGGCGGTACCTTCCACGTCCCGGAGGTCGCCGTCAACTTCACCGGAGGCGGCTTCAGTGATCTTGTAAGTATTCACTGCAATCTAAAGTGTTACTTCTGCCCTCATCACTTTCACTGCGTAGTTCCCTCGTCCCGCATATCAGAAGGACGCCGTTGAAAAGTACTTAGCGGCACTGCCTCAAGATACATACAAGGGTCTTTTTGATCCGTAAGTCGATATACTTAGTTGCTTCCTTTTGATGCTCACGATTGAGCTACATAACAGGAATGGTCGTGTAAGTTGCATCACCGTTGCTAAGGTGTATCCAGACCTCACGCACTAACCTTGCAATTAGGCATACCCTGACATCTCCGCTCAAGCAAGCCGTTTCGTCGTCTGGGTAGGCGGTACGTCTGGGCACGTCGGTGGTACCTCCGCATCGTCTCCAACCATTGCGGGGATTGTTGCTCTGTTGAATGACGCTCGACTTTCTCATGGCCTTCCTACATTGGGCTTCCTGAACCCTCTAATCTACAAGATCGGCGCCGAGAACCCTGATGCCTTGAACGATATCACAGACGGAAATAACCCCGGATGTGGGACCACCGGATTCAATGTGCGTACACAAACCTACGACCTGCATACCTTGTCCAAGTGAACTTACTCAACAATTCGATCAGGCTACGAAGGGATGGGATCCCGTTACTGGTTACGGAACTCCGAACTTCGCCAAATTGAAGGACATCGCCCTCGCGCTATAGGCTCTTGAGCTTCGCTTATTGCTGTGTATACACTAGTGGTGTTCAGAGTGCTCGATTCTCGAGCGATTCTTAGTCGATTCTGTTAGTCGATTCTGCAAGCCTGACCAGGACCCCGGAAACCTCGATTGTGGTCGATTGTGGCGATTCTGACCAGAATCGATGAGAATCGAGCTGTTCGGCAGAAGCGACTCCGGAGTCGCTTCTGCACTCGATTCTGCTCGATTCTGGTCATCGATTCTTGGACGTCGATTCTGTCCCTCCTCCGTCCTCTCCCCCGAGATCAATTAGCATACACTTTTTTGTAACCGGCTACAAAGTGCACATAAATACTTTTTGTAGTTGCGCTCTCGATTGCACGTCTGTCCCTCATTCTATTCCCTATACATGTCCCGTTGTCTTAGGTTTCCTGACTGAATAAAACATACCTTTGGATGTTCCTGTAGACCCAATAATAAGGGGGGCCATTGATAAAATAAAATAGCAAAAAAGGAAAAAGTTCCTTTTCATTGAGATAACATACAGAATCAAGTGAGAATCGAGTGTCTTTTGGTGATGTGTTCAGGGTAGCGATCGATTCTTGATCGATTATGAGGTCCAGAATCGACTCAGAATCGATTACAGAATCGCCCGAGAATCGCCTCACAATCGAGCACTCTGAACACCACTACTGCTCTTGCGCGCCATGCACGCTTCCAGGATCCGTCGAGCTGTTGCATGCACTGGATGCCCTACATAGGCCTCACGCAAAACGCGTGATCAGATGGCTGTTAGCACGGGCGACGCGGTATTATATCGCGGCATTCTTGCTAAATGTATAATACAACACTGACTAATTCTGGTGGAGATAAACTGCACATGGTACGAATCACTTATGTATACTTTGATGCTGCATCAAATGTTTTGTCTCCTCCTTGACTTGTGAGACAGGCTTGAGACCAGTCTTCAACGAATTTGCTCTCGGTGTAGTCATCTGTAATCTTCTCTGGCTTCGAATCCGAGCTTCCATATGACGATCGAGAGTCATCTCGACCATTTTTGCGGCGAAAAGTTGAACGTACTCCTGCCACGTGCGGGCAGATCAAGCTGAAGTTCGAACTAAGTACCGCGACGTTCAAGTTGTCGATCGCATATGCAACCATCTCACCGTCATATCTCTGGATAATTCTGGACACGCGGACACCTCTGACTGCCAACTCGAGTCACGTCTCATAAGACACGTACGGTATCATTCATCTTGGACGTCCAAGCTATATTCTCCATCTTTAAAGGGAGCTTCGGCACAGAGATTGGCGCTCTTGCAGCCCGTTCTTGCCACTTGCAACGTCGACACCGTGACGGTCCCAGCAGCTACAAAGACCGGCTTACCTGCTATTAGGCCATTGCTCTCTGACATCGCATGCCATGGCGACATTAGTGAGGTGCACGGCACCTTCGTTATCGTTGTGGACTCTTCCTACCGACGGTTCGGATGTTGAGCAACAGGGAAAGACACCGCTGAGAAAGAGAAGCATGGTCTATACTGGGACCATGAGGTCTTCTAGCTTGGCAGATATCCATCGACGTTGTCGTACCTAGACCGGGGTCACGTTTATTGCTCGCGACTAGCGGGATTCTCATCCTCCCGCATCATATTATTATACTGGTACGGCGTATAAATGGACATCAGGACGTGAACGATCCCACAGAGGCTTCTCTGCCGTCTCTCTGCCCCATTCCTCGGCCAAGATGAGGTCTCTGTTCCTGTCGTGTGTATTGGCCCTTGTCGCTGTGGAATCGGCGGCTCCGTCCAAGTTCACGGCCCATAAGCTGAAGGAAAGCATTCCTCCTCCTCGCAAATGGGTTAAGACAGCACCTGCGCCGAAGGACTTGACAATCGAGCTTCGTATTGCCCTTCCGCAGCCCAACTTTGCTGAGCTCGAGAGGCATCTCTACGAAGTCAGGTATGTTTTTTTCAAGCGTTTCACCATGGTAAACAAGTTGTTAACGTGACCCTTAGCGACCCATTCCATGAAAGATATGGCGAGCATTTGAGCAAGGAAGAGGTTGATGGACTTATTGCGCCTCACTCAGATAGCATTCACACAGTTAATGAATGGTTGGCCCACCACGGACTTACTGAGGATGCTCTTGTTCGTACTCCCGCGAAAGACTGGGTCAGAGTCACGGTACCCATCTCGCTAGCTGAAGAAATGCTGAACACGGTAAAGACATTATTTGTCTATTGTGTGTTTTCTACGTATTCAAAGCGCGCTTCTAGGAATACCACATCTACACTCACGTTGAGGACGGTGACACGATTGTCCGCACGACATCGTACAGCCTTCCTGAGCACCTTCACGAGCACATCGATTTGGTGCAGCCGACCACTCTGTTTTCGACTCTTCGGGGCATGAAAACCAACTTCCGCTTCGAGGACGACGTTCAGGCAAAAGCGCTAGTCAATGCTGACGCTCCACCAATCAAGGTTCCCTCTGCATCCGGGGGTCAGGTAGACGCTAGCTGTAATGGAACCATTACCATTCATTGCTTGCAACAGTTGTATAATGCCGTTGGTTACAAACCCCTCGCGAACACTGGCAATCAGATCGGAATTACTGGCTATTTGGAAGAATTCGCAAACATCGCCGACTTGCAACTGTTCTACGCTGATCAGCGTCCGGACGCGCTGAACACTTCCTTCAAATTCATCTCGGTCAATGGTGGTTTGAACAACCAATCTAGCGAGGAAGCCGGCGCTGAAGCCAATCTTGGTTCGTACTTTGCGAGAGATTTGGCTTGACAATGATTGACACTCGGGACAGATGTGCAATTCGCGTTCGGACTGGCCTTCCCTATTCCTGGTACCTTCTATTCTACTGCCGGTCGTCCTCCGTTCAAGCCCTCTGTTGGGACACCCACAAACACTAACGAACCGTATACTGACGTTAGTGCGACGGCTATGATATCACCTCTAGAGCATACTGACCATGTGCTTTCCAGTGGCTAGACTTCGTCCTGAGCCACCCTAACCCCCCGCAGACTATCAGGTAATTGATACACCTGCATTGTTGGTTCGACCAATTCTAATGACCTTCTCACAGCACAAGTTATGCTGACGAGGAACAAACTGGTACAGTCGCGTCAGAATTCGGTGGTCCTCTCACTAATCTAACCATACACTCTCAGTCCCTCTCAGCTTCGCCAAACGTGCCTGCAACGGATTCGCACAGTTGGGTGCACGCGGTGTCACTTTGACGTTCAGCTCCGGAGATGGTGGCGTCGGTGACGGTGATCCCGATCCCGCTACGTCCCAATGTCTCACGAACGACGGCCGCAATGCTACCGAGTTCCTCCCATTGTTCCCGCCGTCGTGCCCATTGTAAGACAGCCATGCGATACTTCATATGTGGAGTGTGATTAACACCTATGTGCTAGCGTTACGTCCGTTGGTGGAACAATCTTTGTTCCGGAGACAGCTGTCGACTTTTCGGGAGGAGGATTCAGCAATGTGGTGAGTACCGTTTGACTTACGGTGTACATGTGCTTGGCTGAATCTCTTGTACAGTTCCCTCGTCCACTCTATCAGGAAGCCGCTGTGTCCAAGTACCTGAAGGCCCTTGCTCCTGGTACTTATGCTGGTCTATTCAACCCGTAAGTGAATTAAACGCATCCCTGCGAGTATGCTTCTAATATTTACGCTACCAATCATCAGGAAAGGACGAGTACGTCATCTCCTCTGAATCCTCTGGCTGGAGTTTCACGACTGACACGATCTGTAGGCCATCCCTGATGTCGCAGCACAGGGCCGTTTCTTCAGAATATTCCTCTCCGGCGTGCCCCGCTCGATTGGTGGAACCTCCGCCTCCGCACCTACCTTTGCAGGTATCGTCTCCCTATTGAATGACGCTAGGATCAGGAACAAGCAGCCCACATTGGGCTTCCTCAACCCCTTGATCTATACCATCGGCGCCTTGTTCCCTGAGGGCTTCAACGATATCACGACTGGCAATAACCCAGGTTGTGGCACACCCGGCTTCAACGTACGTTCATCATACCACCGTTACGTTGGCTTCCGAGGGTCTAATCGTTTGTATGTAGGCTACGAAGGGATGGGACCCAGTGACTGGTTTCGGGACGCCAAACTTCGGGGAGCTGAAGAAGATTGTCACAGGAAAACTTTTCCATTGAGCTTCGTGTGTATCCTGGCCTCCGATTACCTCCGAATTGTATGATTGCTCATCGAATCACTTCTGGCGCAAATTCAAGGATCGCACCAAGTAATGAAAACATGAAGTTCTTTGTGTGGTTTGGTAAAACATCTGATATGCGCGTAGACCGTTGCGAACGTGTTTAACCTTTCAACCAATATGCGCGGTAGTGATAGACCTTGGTCTGAGGATGTCAAGATGCAGCTTGCAGCTGGCAGTGACAGTATTAGTGGCACGCACGGCCGTTATGCCAATGGACTCGGGCTGAGAGTTTCGTGTCCCCTTTTAACGATTGTTTCTTTGGTCTCGGATGCTACATTTTGCCCTCGAATGTAGGCGAGATGGCCGAGTGGTCTAAGGCGCCAGACTAAGGTTTTCGAAGAGCGTATCTGGTCCGAAAGGGCGTGGGTTCGAATCCCACTCTCGTCAGTTCGAAGGTATTTTTTGAGATCTCTTTTTGACTCCCTTTTTTCCCTCACTGCTCACTGCAATCTAATGAATTATGAGATTCTCCGCCTCCTCCTCCTGTAAAGGGATGTTATCGTCATGTCTGCGACTGTGGACCTGGGTTGGGATAGTAGGCCCCCAGATTTCCGATTAGCAAGTGAGTGTAGATGTTGTTAACTTGCCATATTGACACTGCCAGTAAGTGTTGAACATGTATTCCTACCGTTTCGGGTCCTCTGAAGACCTGCCTATGGTTCACGCTTGAATACAGGGAGGAAGAATGAAGCATATATATGCGAAGTGGACCGTTGATCTCATGGGTAGATCAATGAGACAGTCTGGTTCAACTGCACGCCACCCGGACCAAACCTTACCAAGGATGTCAAGACTCAATTTTCCGCGACTTGGTCAATTATGTGGCCATCCTTTGTTGTGCCCATTGTCCATTTACGCCAATTATGCCAAATATTGCTTGGCTACTGGCCCATAGTCCACGGGCCACCGCGAGAATAAAGAACTTGCCGTCGTGGCCCACCGTGGCCCACTTCCCCAAAATGCCATATAAACGAGGTCTACATTCCTTTCTTGACTGCTCACTACTCCTCTAAACCTGCCATTGCCACTGCATTGTCCATGGCGTCCGTAGCATCCTTCAAGCCTACGCAAGTCTGGGATGAAAGCTGTAAGACTTCTCGTCCCATCGAGCCGTCCGAGACCGAACGCGCCTGGGCCAATATGCATAAACTGTCTTCGTTTTTACAAAACAGCTCGAAACAATTGGACGAGAAGTTGCGTCAAGTGTATGTTGCTCTATGCTCGCTAGACCCGATCAGCCAGAGCGTGAGTTGAAGGCAGTCCAACCAGTCGAACAAAACTAATCCTTCTCCGCACTGATAGGTTGATTGTTCTTTATGCGTGTCTCTCTCCGGGCAACCCAGCGTGATCAGGGGAGACAGACGTGAACTCGAAGGCCACTTCTGCTTGACACAAGACCACATGTTGAAGTTAGCTGCACACCTTGATACGCATATTGACAATATCGTCGCACACTGGCAATGCACTCTGTGCAATATCAGGTATGTTTAGTATGCCCCGAGATGACTACAATACTGACTGTCGATTGTTCAACAGTGTGCCCTGTCTGGGACGAGGGACAACTGGACATCAGCATGTGGCTCCAACGCAGATAGGAAAAGCCTCACCGGTGCAAGAAGTAGCTTCCAAGGACATACGATGTGTTCCACCGTTGCCGACGTCTCAAGAAGGGGCAAATGTAGGAGCAGCCTCGAGCACCTCTGTGACCAATGTCCTCCGAAGTTCATCAACGCCTCAGCCGGCTCCAGTGGGAGTGTACCAGTACACCCAACCGACATCGACCTGGGGCCCACCGACAACTCATTCTCTTCTCCGTACAGCGGCCATGAACGCATATAGGCAATATAACCAGATGGGTCAAGCGCAGCACACTCCCCCTCTCGACGCTCAGAAACATTGGCTAGATGGTGGTCTATGCAAACTCAAGGAAGGTGAAGTGCCGATCTTATCCATGAAAGACTGGAACACGGTCTTAGCACTCGCAAGTGCGCTGGCCAAATACCGACTTGAGTAACCCACCAAGGACGCCCCGAAGAAATGACGTACTTTTTCATGAAAACCATTCGAGTTCGAGGGTATCTACCTTGTTGCTAAGATCCACACATCAGCGTCAGCCCCCCTTTCATTGGGACCTCGGTCGCCCCTCACTCTCCTGTTGTACAAGTTCTCTGATATTAGAAAGCTACCAGTTCTCACCTATGCATGTCTTACGCTAGCAGTCCTAGTTTGAATATCACTTATGGCAGTTCATTCCATACGTTCGCCACGGTCAGAACCCAAATTTCATTCTAGAGGCTAACAGACAGCCTCGTGGTCAACCCTAGTTCGAGTCAATACGTGAACCAATGTCTACGAACGAAGCCCCAACTTACCGTCTTCTGCGATGGACATCGACGCGTCAGATCCTCCACATACTCCTAGTGCCAAAACAATTGGCGTTGTATTGCTACAGTGTCTCTTGCAATATTTTTGTCAAGGTGCGTTCGCCAGGATTCAACGCTCAACTCCCTACAGAGCTGGTTGGTTAACCTGTCCCGATGACAAGGTGTCATATTAGCCCAGGTGAGTTGCACGAAACCAGTACTCTGTTCAACTTCAATTCACCGACATTCTTGTGAAGGCCAATAAGTTCTGGAGAAGGTCAGATCATGATACGATATACCTGCGTTCGTTCGTGGCATTACTTGTTATCTCATCCTCGTAAGTCTGTGCATTTCCGAGTCTGGACAGCTTCATCGACTGTGTGCAGGCTTCAAACCGCCATGTCGACCTATAAAACATGGATCATGGCAATCGAAAACAGGCACTGGGTAAGAGCTGAAAAGCTACTTCCCCGGAAATGTGGCTGATATTTCCCTCGTCAAGTGGTCAAGTAAGCTCTACAACACCGACTTCCTCGTGAATGGTTTAACTTCGACCTTCTGCGAACTGTACCTCATCCGGAGGTGTTGGAAAGTATGTTGATACTGATATTCACCCATACATACGAGACTGACGTCGATGTATAGTTCAGCGGGAAGAACCTGTGGTTGCTCTGTGCACTCACATCCCTGGCATTTGTCGGGCTTTTCGCTAATATATGGCTAGTGAGTGTGCTGTACAATCATCATTGAAGTCTGCTTACATGTGTATGACCTTCAGAATGTTAGAACCAGCAAATTCGTTGGGTCAGTCCCACACTCTAACGATGCTAGTGTAAGTCAGTGACGATTCAGCGTACGCCTTTAGGGTCTGACTTGGAACATCATCATAGCCGTTACGCGCAAGTTTATGGGCATTCCCTTGTTGGGTGTACGTTTCACTTGCCCTCGATCTTGCCACTACGTCGATACGTACGTGATTTAATCGCGAATAACCTGATGGAATGCCAACTGACATGGTGCCTTCGGTAGTGTCCATATCCCTGTGGAGATCTCGGACAGGCGTGAAGCAGCTCGATACCACCGTGCGAGACATTATAGGCATCACCTGGGAGTCAGCAGCCTTACCTTGCATTTTGATGATAATTTCCACAGGATTGTACTTCAGCAGCCGCAATGTGAGTTCAAGTGCTGCAGCATGGGCCCTCTGTGAGTTACTGATACCTGACGACACTCATTCAGTCAGCATCTGTGCGGCATCTGGACCTATTCTTCATCCTGAGCACGTCCAAGTTCTACGTCCTTGGTCTGCTCCGAACTTTGAATTCACGGGTGAAGTTCCGAGAGAAGTTCATCCGTCACGAAGGCGTCGGAAGGCAGTCGTTAGGGACATGGCTATCGAATGAGGAGACCGTAGTAGATGAAACAGAGGTGAGTTCGTGGTTTGGTACGAGTCGTGGAAGTTTAACGCCTGATCTTTACCATCAAACAGACTAGAGATGACCCTACACATTGCGGAACGGAGACAGGAGGGAAAGATCTCACCGCGACAGTGGAAAGGGATCATGAACCGAACACCGCATTTGCCGCTGCATCTAGGACAGGCGAGAACCCAGTGGGGGTGCACTTCGCGTCTCCGGATATGGACGCCAGGGAACGAGGAATCACCATTCGAAAATCGGATTTTATTTTTGTACACTGATACAGGGTCTTTTCGCTTTTCTTTCTCGGGTTGAACAATGTCGATAATTGGGTTCCAGCTTGTTATGCAGTGAGGAAAATGGTGAGGTTGTCCAAAAGGGATGTGAGACGGTCGGCTTCATACGCTGCCAACGTCGTGTTCTTCTCGTAGACGATCGCTTCAGTCAAAGCAGGAAGAGTAGTGGCACCGTATCCTGCGAGAATATAAGATGAAAACGGACAAAAAGAATAGAAGCTATACGTACCAAGCCACTTGCCAGGTGCGACACCAAGATGCCTGTACCACTCACGATCCTTGATACCTTCCTCTGAGATGAAACCTCTCTCGAAAGCGGCAAGTTTCGCGTTCGCCGCCTGGACTCGCTTTGCAGCTTTGATCAGTTTCTTGACCGGGACTTTCCCCTCATCTTGTGAGCCGAGACCGACAATAACCTTGAGCCAGCGAAGGACACGCTGGGATTTTGTATCCCAACGACTGATCTTGTCCAATAACTTCCTAAATTTCTTCTCAGCCTTTTCCTTCTCGTTGTCAAGCTTGCGACTGGCCGACTGAAGCTTGCGGATAGACGTGCGAAGTTTGCTGAAGGAAGACGGCGCGATCGCTTCGACCCTATGATTTCAGACATACGTCAATGCCAAAACTATTACCATGAACAGGGTAGAACCCAACCTGTCAAGGTAATCTCCAAGTTCGAGAGCATATTGAGTCGTATTTAACGGAAGGATGATGGAATCGGCCAAGCGCAGGGTCATAAGCCCAATATGCTTCGCTACAGAGACCTAGCATAGATATCGAGGTCAGAATATATGCGTAGGACAGCCGCAATGGTCACGGCACGCACATGTTTCTCGAATGTAGGGTCAGCGTAGACTTCCTGCCACCGTTGACTATCATAGATAGAATGGTAATGGTATACGGCATCCGAGGGAGTTGGCCCAAATCCTTGGTCCATGCTAGCGATCTGAAACGAAGGAACATTAGAACATAACGCGGATTGGAACAGGGAAAGGAGCGTTACCCCAATTCGCTGCAAGAAAACAGTGTAGTCACTACCAGATCCAAGGGGAGGGATGCCAGTACTCGCAGCCTTCTGTGCTTGGAGTGCATCGTAGGAACGCATATACTCTGCATCGGCAGGTCCTTTATAAGGTCCGACGTCCGTCCGGGCGTCCCATAAAGTACGATTAGCATCCAGTGGGTGTGGAAGGTCTTGTGCGGTCTTGCGAATGAGATGAGCTAGAGATGGGGAGCCGCCTGTCATCCAAGCTGAGCCTGCGACGGATACATCTGTTGTCGAAGTGTGAGTATTAAGTTGCATCTATGTGTGTATGCCAAGTACTTACCGACGTTGAGATATGCTACGACGTGTTCTGCAAGCCAATCGGCAAAGTCCTCGCCCCATTCTGTACTACCAACAAGTCCATACTAGAAATGGACAAGAGAGAAGGTCAGGAAAAATTCGCGAGCTTGAACAAAACGAAATGTACCTCTTCTGCGTCCCAGCTAGCGATGACAATGTTGCGCAACGGCCTCCATCCACTCTTCAGCAGAGCGCCTAGGCCGCGCACAACCTCGAGCAGGGATACCGTACCGGATGTCGGGTCGGCAGCACCCATGACCCAAGCTATTGAACATTAGCGAACGAATGTTCATATGTTGTGGCATACACGTACCATCTCTATGACATCCGACCAGAACGCTCTCGTTCTTGATATGGCCTGGGATGACGGCCATGGTATTCCAGATGGGCATAACGCGGTTATTGACTGTATGCGATACTTAGAACACTTTCACTACGTGATGCCCTTGGAACTTCACCTTTGTTCACAAGCCGAACCTTACGCTTGCTAACCTTTCCGTTCAGTACCCTAGCGTCTTCATCTTCCGAGATCTCGGCAAGTAACTTCTGAGCGTTCGCCCATGAGATTGGCAAACTTGGGATCTTTGGGATGTTCTCGCCATCTGTCCTGGTAGCGTTTTCGTATGCGGGATATCCGGGCGTGGTGGGATCGCCAGGGTACGACGAGATGAATTGTACAGAACCACGCTGTATGGAAACAGGGTTACGAGCGGGTCCTTCAGGGTATGGCGCATATCCATTCTCTACAGTCACGCTCCCGTCGTCTCTGGGGTCGGAGTAAATGAGCACGCCTGCTGCACCAACTTCCTGAGCAGCTTTGATCTAAACGAAGCGCATATAATCAGTCATATGCTCGAAACCGACTTGTTGCAAGACCGGGATATACCTTCAGACCGCGAAAGACGGCAAAGTACCGAGCAAGAACGATTTTGCCCTTGAAATCAACACCAGCTTCAACGAGGGTATCGAAGTCCTCCTTAGTTCCATAGTTGACATAAATTAGTTGCCCCTGAACGTCACCCTCGGCACTCAAACCGTGCCAGGGAGGAATAGCGTCTCTGTACTTTGAAGCTTCAGGATCCCTAGGGTCGCCGTCTTCAATCAAATCCGCAGTCCAAACAGCCTTCTCGTCGTCGTCTGCATCCAATATTTGCAAGCTGGCGTTCACGCCGGTGTTCATAACAGGGTAGTACACGTCTATCCATGCGCTCGGAAACGAGAGTTTGTTGATGTCCAGAGTATGACTACGCGACTCGGGTGACCCTGCGGGAAAGACGGGCGCAGTGGATGGAGGTGTTATGTTGAATTGCTCTTGGAAGATCTTCAGAATGTCCTTCGCGTCTTCGAAGTCTTCTTTCGATGCTGCGAGGTGTGGGTAGGTAGCGAATTGTCTGGAAGTCGCTAGTGCACTCTTCGCGCTTGGAACAGACCTATAATCGAGTTGGGCAAGTCAAGCGATGAGATATACTTTATTAATGCAACTCAAACCCACAGGAACAGCTTCTCGGCGTCGTTTGCGTTCTTTAACAACGCACGCGTCTTCATCGCATCGATGGCCCAGGACGAAGCGGAGTTCAGGTTCTGGTACTGAGTATATTCATCCACGGCATGTTTGAACAGTTCCCAAGCCCCAGAAAGCGCAATGAACAACAGTGCGAATGCAACGACTTTGCGCGACGACTGTTTACGTCTGGCAGGCGTATCCGAGTTCGGGACAGGCTGAGGGAGACTTTGCCCCCCGACGCCCTTGATGTCTGTGAGGTGCTCCATGGTCGTGAAGATGAAGGAGCGTTACGATGCCGGGCGCGAGAATCATCGTGAGCCTTTCAGCGAGCCTTATATACTGTTCTCCACAAAGCTTAAGCTGGATAAGCTCGTGAGAGCTCCATTAGTGATGTCCGCATGCTTATTTATCGCCGTACTTATCATCTGGACGAGCTTGATATGAGCTTCGCCTGGATAATAATAACCTCCAGGTATGTTCTCGGAAATTGACCCTCTCCCGTGTTCGCCCATTGGGCCAAAGGCAGAAGTAACACGAAGGAGGTGAGAGGATTGTGGAGGTGAAGCATTCGGCCGAACACTAATATGAGTTTGAGTTTGAGTTTGGCAAGGTTTAGAAAATCTCGGCAAAGACAAGTCGAATTAAAACGGATCACTACAGTATGGGCACGAGTCTATCTATCGTGCATATCATTGACTTCAGATGTCCCTCAGCACATTCCAATAACTTCTGCACAACCGTTATCACATGAAGATTGCCCCCAGACGTGGCTCAGCCCAGCTTAACAGGGGCAGCTTAATACTCCAGGAGGCCATATTCCACCAAATTCCGACGCACTGTGCTCGGGTGAATGTCCAAGTAGCGTGCAATCCAGGCCATGGTGCGGTTATAGGTACAGTACGCCCTTCTTAACCACAATTCATTGATGACAATGCGATTCAGCATGCGATTGTTGCTTTCTTCTTCTGTGAGGATCAGTTCAGCTGGAACCCCGTAGTGGTGCCTTTCGATGTTATTGCCATATGCCCGTGTGACGCCTTGCGCCAGCCTTCTGAGTCTGAGTCGTGAGGCTTCAACAACTTCTGGGGTGAGCACAGCACAGCTCTAGAGTGTTATTCAGAATTACGAATTGTATAGGAGCAACTAGTGGAATACATGCCTGCTCAAAGAGACGTTCGAATTGATTCAATGCCTCGGACAGATTTGAGATTATACACAATTCCGTGGGATGATCTAATACTTCGTCAACCCTTCGCGACAGCTGCCATAACTGCCATAACAGCAGCTTTGCCAACGCCTGCGACTGGGGAGGGACAGCCACCACACGGCGGGCAGAAGTCTGAGTTTGGTTATGGTTTGAGTGATTCATGGAGCTGTCAGGGTCCACGCGGCAACAGAGGACAACGGCGGAGAATACAAGTGTTATTATTGAGAAAGAAACAAAGCATGATGACTGTTACCTCTGTCGAGGGACGAGAGATTCGTAAGGACTGTAACGATTGCGAAGGCAGGGGAGGTTGCTATAAGTCAGGGAAGCGACAGTGGATGTAGAAAGCTCCAGGCAGCAGGATAACCCCTTTTAAAGCATCCTGTCCTGCCAAACTGGTTGCGTATCTTTGCCATGGCCAAGTTGAGACAGGCGGGCTTTGGCAGAGTCAAAGGGTTGGTCAAAGGGAAAGAAGAGTCGGTCAAAGGGAAAGGAGGGCTGCCAAAAGAAACACGTTGCCAATTTTGCCGCGGCGCAACCCGAAACTCCCGATCACGTGATTGAGTCGCGGTGCACTTCGCGGTCCTCTGAGACATTGACGGTCACTGTTCTCAGCTTTGAATATGAGGCGTTAGCTAACAGCCGTGTTTCTATCATTAAATATACCTGACTATTCATTCAATTAATCTGATGCATTAGTTACGGTTTGTCCAAGATTAGCCCTCTGTACCAAGCTTTCGCTCCCACCTCAACGCTTCCCGAAAGCATTAGCCCTCGTTTTGCGAAGAGTATTCGCCATACCCATAATTTACACCATCTCCATCGAACTGTACAAATTGATCCAGATCCGAAAAAGGAGAAGGTCGAGGTGCAATGAGCCCACATTCCACGAGGTTGGTGGGTACAGTGTCCCGGTGTATGCCCAGGTAACGAGCAATCCATGCGATAGAATTGTTGGCGTATGTCCTCTCCAAAAAGTTTCATCTATAAAGATACGACGGCGCCCTCCGGAGACCATAGTGAGGATTTCGTCAGCTACGACACCGTATGTTCTTGCTGCTCCTCTTGGTCTCGCTCTCCGCGGCTATCATCAGAAGCATATACTTGTTTTCGCTCGCTGCCAACTTCAGCTCCTCTCTCTTCAACACGGGTGCTACTGGCTTGGCTCGCTTTGGAGTCTGGGGTTACTGCCTCTACAACGTTGACGTCTCGTGAGTACCCCATTCCATGATAACGTTATGTGGGCATCTCAGACCGTATCTCTATATCGTCATTGCTATATGTTCTTGTGACTGACCGCAATCTGTACTTTTAGAGTTCTCGGCATCGACCATCGGCCGCAGATTGACGGCCAGTGCTCTTGATACTTGTCGATGTGGTTCGCGTATGCGTATTGCACATCTTCTTGCAATATATCAAGCAGTTTTCTCATGCCAGCAAGCTCCTGCAAAGCAAACACGCGAGGATTTTATACCGCAATTGAGTGATTGTAATATAGAAGCAAGCGCACAAGACACGCACCTGCTCAATGAGACCCTTGAATTGCTCGATGTCCTCATGCAAATGAGTAATGACAGCAAGCTCGGTTGAATTGTCCAAAACCTCGTCTACCCTTCGGACTAGTTGCTACCCCTGGCATGCAAGGACATCCGCTAAAGCCACAGATTGTGGAGAAACATCCATTACATGGGTAGGGTCGATGTTATGCGTGGAGGACTCCTGCGGTTGAGCTAAGTAGTATCAGTGTCATGACGACAAGCAAAAGGTTGTGAATGGATATGGGCTACGAAAGAGACATTAATATGTACTACCTGTGTTGACGTTCGACCTATACCATTCTACAACAGCGTTCCCGATTGCGGCAGCTAATGTTTGCTGAGAAACATCCATCGCACCACGAGTCTGGCTTTGGGACGGACGGCTTGCTGTAGATGATGGCAATGTGGCAACGGAACAGAAAAGCAAGTCCAAGAGAAAAGGTGCACGGTCATTATGAGGTTGGTCAAAAATAAGAAGACCATCACCTTAGACTGAGCCAACCCGTAGGTAGCGAATGAGAGGACGGTGAATCAAAGCGGGAGAAAAGTGTAAAATAAACAACGACACGCCGCCTTTTATGTACCCACATGCGGCTACATATATCTCGTCATATACAACTACAAATTCTGAGTAACCAAGTACGAGTACGATGTGTGAGTTGAGTTGTTCATCGTGCATCGACTCGGAGAGAAACTAAACTTGGAACTTGAAGTTGAGCGTGAAAGAAACACGTGGCACCGATCGATCACAAGCTCACGTGAAATGATGGCGCCGACAATGGACATCGCCCCGCCAAGCTTCGCACCTCGAAGCGTTGAGCTCACTCATAACTATGATTAAGAAACGCAGTCGTCCTCAGCCTCATGTCCGCCAAATATCAATAGAACGTGAGGAGGATCCCTCCGAGGAGCAGCAGCAAGAAGGCGAGGACAAAATCGAGTACGTCAAGGGTATAACCAGTCGAATGTCTCCACGACTAACAACCACAGTCTGGCAGACCTTATTGAACTGCGGAAGCTCAGAAGAGCAAGGGAAGGCATTGATATTGCGAAGTTGTCAAAGGGGGATGTCAAGAAGAAGAAGAAACGGGTAAGGGAAGAGGAAGAGGATCAAGGTGGGCTGAAGAAGGGAGCTGCTGTTGAGTCTGAGTGAGTAAGGTTGACGTCCCCTCCTGTAGGGTACGCTAATATTCTGATGCAGCGAGGAAGACAAGGCTGAGGCGAAAGCCAGGAGAGTTGTTCGAACGAACAACTTCACACAACAGACGAATACAATGGACGTCGATAAGCACATGTACGTCTCTCCCCCTCGGTCGCTATCCTATGCTCATTCGCTTTAACCAACGTAGGATGGCATACATTGAGGAGAACATGAAACTCCGCCGAGGGCAGAAATCCGAACAAGACTCCAAGGACGACGGCCCATTCGATCCCTACGCCGAACTCTTCAAATCCGTCACCGAGAAATTCAAGACGAAAGCTGAAGGAGAGAAGAAAGAGAAGGACGAAGGGAACGTCACGAATAGTTTGGCAATGTTGACTGCTATTCCGGAGGTTGATTTGGGCATGGAGTATGCATTTCGCTTCGCTCCCATCCTTGGAGTGGCTTGCTCACAACATGACTGCCATACAGTACACGTTTGAAGAATATTGAAGAGACCGAGAAGGCTAAGCGGATGCTGGCGGAGGAAAGGAAAGAGCGGGAGCGCAAGAAGGTGAACGACGACGAAGAACACCTCGCTGCCACTCGATGTATGTGTTTCTCATCACCTTTCGGAAATACGACTGTGCTAATCAGACAATGTCCGCAGTCTATCGACCGAACTTGAAAGCCAAGTCTGACGCAGACATCATCCGTGATGCCAAGTTAGAAGCGATGGGTCTACAACCTGAAGACCACGAACCTCGAAGGCACAACGACCGACCCCAGATGGCTACAGACGAAGTGGTATGCAGTCTGTCTATACGCAACTCCTTTGTGTGCTGCACTTACGCCTGGCCGCACAGGTTATGGAACGATTCAAGAAGCGCATGCGAAAATGACACAGCTTCCAGACTTCATTTCCTGTTCGAATCTCCATCCAGTCGCAAACCTACTCGACGGCAGAAAAGACAATACTCGGATCCCGTCCATGGCTTCAAACATCCATTCGCCACGCCTCTTATCGCTGGACGTCTAGTTTCATATCGACCGCTTCGCGGCATCTGTATAGCGAATCAGCAAGTTACCTCGAAACCTCACAGCCGAATCGCCGCCCCCTTCCAGGATCTAGACCGGGTTTGTGAATATCGAAGGTGATGGTGTTGTTTATTGTATGTACCATTAATATTATGAGGAGAAATAGGAGAACCCATGCGGAAGGGGAGGGACTTCAGACAGGGCCACATTCAAGTTGGGGATTCATGCACCTAAATGCCTAGCGCAGTGCCGCGGGATTCCGCCGCACGGAAAGCCAAGGCCCATTGATCACTCATGGGTGGAGGGAAATATGGCTCAGACTGCATCTGTATTTACTGTCCACATAGGGCGACGCCCTCGAAGGACACAAAACGGGAAAAAAAAGAACCCATGCGGGAAAGGTTTAGGCGAACTTCGAAGAAGATTAGTGTCCCAACGGCGAACGGGACAACTGGAACCTCAGCTGCTTCAAGTTGTACTGAAGCAGAGATCGTGGAGTAGTGATTGCGCGTAGTTTGTTGTATCAATCTCATGCCATATATCAAGCACTGTATGTATCTTAGTACATATGCTAGTCAGCAGAACGAACATCGCAACAGTCAACTGTTTCTTGTTCAACTTCCAAGGCAGCAGGGCTCTTGGTCACGTGACCAGGATTCCATGCGCGACGCGGCCACGTGTTTGCTACTGTTTCTTTTGGCACCGTTGGCCTTCCTTTCCTTTGACCAACAACCTTTTGTTCTTTGACTCTGCCAAACCTTCCGGTCTCCCCGCTTGTCCATGCCAATGATGCGCTACTATTTGGCAGGCCAGAATGCTTTAAAAAGGTCCCTGCTGCTGTTGTCGCTTTCTCCACACATTGTTGCTTTGCCTGGCTCTTGAAGAGCATCCTCCCGGTGCTGCCACCCCCCCTACATTGTCAGACTCGGAACCATATCAGGTATAGTGATGGCAGTTACATATGTCGTTCGGCCATGTAATGATATTATGCCCCGTTATTGTCGTGTGTCGACTTTAGCTACTCTAACGCAATGAATCCAAACAAATTAAACCAACCTGGAACTTCTATCTCCAATGAGGTTGATCAAGCCAGGGCGGAAATACTGCTATGGCAGCTAGACCAAATCTCCCGTTGGGTCGCAGAAATCATCGGCTCGAATGAGCCTGTAGAACGATATGTTATCCGCGTCCTGTCCATGAATTTGGACCGGTTCAATGATATTTTAGAAGAGGCATGTACTCTACTGGCAACCCACCGTTTATGCTATCAGATTTCTGAGCATCACTCCAGTGTCATCACTTGTTCCCCCCGGCTGACCTGCACGTCGCCAGACTAACAATTATGCAACTCGCATATGATATCCAAATACTTTTCGCGTACCACAACAACGCCTGACAGCGTCACTTTTCCCTAGCGCGAAGAACGCACAAGTGGACTCATACAGGTCGTTCCATGTCGTTCATCGGAATGTGGTTGCTGTGGGCTTGCTGCGTGCACCTACAACACCCGTATCGCGGGTCATTCGGACGTACACACAGTACCATTCGGTAACCACTTGCCGGACAGGAGCACAACAAAATCTACATAGATGATTCGGATACTTCTGCTGCAGCGATCGCTCGGAATCTGTGTGCTGGGGAATTGGAAATTCAAGGAATTGCTCAAATTCATCATAGACGGACTACTGTAATCTAGTATTCATGCTAACTTGTAATATCCGTGGATCCCATTCAATCTCACTACTCCTTGCTTGGTCCTTGCTCGTCACTCTACAAATATACTATGCGTCGCTTTGAGGAAGGAGATCGCCGCTTCGTTCGTATTCTCGAAGTTCATTCAGACTTCCCTCAGCCTTTCTAACTTATCTTCCTAAGCAATCGCGACCCGTATCTTGGCATGAGAATGTGCTTCTTGGGACGCAGTTCAGCCATGCCAGCGACGAAGAATGACACGGTGTTGAAACCGAAACCTGGAATCATGCAAGCACAATAGAAAGCAAATATACACGTACAACAACTGTCCAAATCCAATACCCATAATTTTGACAGCGAGACGAGGGAAATAACCAATAATACATATCACGAAAGGGAATGAGAGAAGAGGATAGGAAACATAGACCAACGTTCACAGTAAGGGCAAGACAGATAATCTTTTCAAAACAACATTCGGGTACAACTGCCAGCCGATATAGCAAGAACAGTGACATACAGAAAGCAATGCCAATCTACGCGTGTTCGTCATGGTCGTTGGGAGAGATAGATCTCGGAGTGGGAAGCTGGGTTCTACGTTCGTCTTCTGTATTCCTGGCAGACGATTCTCCTACGTCAGCAAGCATATCTGCTAAGGCACGTTGGAGCCCTCGCGAATCCGAACGTTGAGATTCCTGTGGGTGCTGAAGGTGGTTGTGGTCGTGCTCCCGATTAGCAGGTACCTGCAGAATCGGCACATTTTGGTCCGCAACGTCATGATGGTTCTCATCATGCTCATGGTCGTGTACATGTTGAGCTTGACTTTGTTGTTCCTCAGTTTCTTGAGCCGATGATGACGATGACCTACTCGAGGGTGGGGTGAGTCGGCGAGCCCGAAAAGAAGTCGAGTGCACGGACCGGAGAGGGGGAAGTACAATCGGACGGCGGGGTGGTTGATAACGATGACGCGTATACGGATGGGATGAAGAGGAAGAGGAAGAAACGGCGGAAAGAGGGAGGGAATTAGGTGGAGGTGAAGATGATGCGTACCGAGAGAGAAGGGATTCTGGTGCTCGAACTCCGCCACGGCGGAGACGTGGGGCGACGATGGGACGACGCTCTAACGCGTTTCTACTCCCGTCGGCTCCGGAGTCGGACGTGGAAGCCTGAGAGTTTGCCTGGCCGGATGTCAGTGAGAACCACAATTGAGATGAACTCTGGCCACTGGTATTGTTATTATTGTTAACACCAGCGGCATTAGATTGACTGGTCGCTGATTCGCCTCCCGCACGAGGCGAGCGACGCGACTCAGCCCACATATCCCAAGGTGTTTCGTGTAGCACTTCGTGCCTACGCGAGGAAATACGACGGAGGCTATCAACTTCGACCCAAGGATTCGCCATTGTGAGTGAATCGGATGAGTCTTCCCTCCTAATGGGTTCCCAGATACCTTGGGAAACATTTTCTCGGATAGTGGAACGACGACGGGTCGTGAAGTCATTGAAATCGCTTGTGCGGGTGCGATTTGGTCTGCGAGCAGGTCGACCACTTACAGCGGTGGATGACTCTGGATTGGAATATAAGCGGCTCCGGAAGCTCGGAGGAATAATTGGAGGGGAATATGGACGAGGGCTTGTCACGGTCTCCGGCTCAATGGGCGTTAACGGTCTTCCTGCCGTGGGTATTACAGCAGGTTCACCAGAATGACTTAATGCTCCGTCGAGCGTATGGAAGGTGCTGTATGCGTCGAACAGCTCTGTCGGCAACCGAGCACCTTCTACCGCATTCGCACCGGTAGTGGCACCGAAGTCGTCCTCGGTGTCAGAGAGTTCCATTACGTCTGGAGGCGCTGTCAGGTAGTCGGAGGGATTGAAGGACGGGTTGTACCGTCTGTTAAGGGTCCGATACGGTCTGCTGCGATACACCTGTAACGGTGTCGACTGTAGCCGCAGAGCCTTAGCGGTACGTTCGGAGATTAGGCGGCGGTCGCTTTCTTCTGGACGTGTCCTACGCTCGGCCATTTCCTAATGATAGCATTTCTAGTCGTGTGCTGGATTGGCGAAAACGAAGAGACATACCCGAACGAGGATGTCGATCAGAGAAGTCGTGAATGAGTCTCCCTCGTCTAGATTCTCCACGAATGCTTCGTAGGAGATCGACGGTTCCCCTTCCTCTAATTGTATACGCTTGCATGCGCCGTTTCTACGGAGCGAACAGTTCAGTTTCATGCGTTACAAGGGTATCGTTCGCGACATACACCAGACTTTTCATTTTGTTGCGGAGAACTTCATCATAGTGGTCCAATGTCCTATCATACTCCGGTCTTGAAAACCTCTCCGTAGCAAAGAGAGAAAGTACATACCATCTGCCCATTTCGTGTAGGTTGCAAGCACAGTATGCGGTCGCTGTTCTCGTGTAGTCGAAGGGTAGGATAAAGCAGGATATAGCCTTAGACCCGACGTGAGTATCGAAGAGTGGAAGCCAATCTCGTGGGCGCTTGCCTAGCCACATTGAATTGCGGGGTAGCGCCGGCCGGTGTCGCCGCCTTGCCTAATCCGGCTTGACAAGCGCCAAGAGTCAGGCTTAGTCAGCCGGTGGCTCATAGTGCGTGTTGGGTCCTCGCCGTCCTCTCACGTCTCTTCGTCACCATCCACAACGTCGTCCAGAGTCCTCTGGCCGTTGTCGTCGTATAGTGTGTGCTTTTGTCTCTCTTTATCTGTCCGCTGTTGCTTACCTTGTAGCAGCACTTTGAAGAAACCAGTAGATATCAGGTTAAGCCACTTCTGAGCGCAGAGAAATCTTGCGGCTCTATCCTCTCCTTCTCGACCCTTCGCCCAGTCGCACAAGCCCGTCATGGCGTACTCGCAGCCGTTTCCTCTTGCTCAACCCACACAAAAGTCTCAGCAGCCGACATTTGGTCCAGATCTCGCCGTCAGGCTCATCTGTCCAGATTGTAGAGACCCCAACCCGAACATTGTTGAAGAATTCAGCAGCGGGGACCTCGTTTGTGGGACATGCGGACTTGTGCTGGGCGATAGGGTCGTTGATACCCGAAGCGAATGGCGGGTAAGTTAGCGTTTCATTTTTCAGCCCCCTTTTTTCTATCGTTGTGCACATGTCTATAACCTCCACGCCTCACCTAGACATTCGCCAACGATGAAGGCGATGACCCTTCTCGTGTTGGTGCTGCATCCGACCCCCTGATGGAGGGTATGGAGCAGCTGGATACTGTCATCTCATTCCGTGACGGTGGCTCAGGTCTCGCTCGCGAGCTGCAGCGCGCAGCCTCACGATCCACCGCCTCTCGTTCAGAGCGCAATCTGTTGCAAGCATTCCGCGACATATCGTCGTGGTGTGATCAATTCTCGCTACCCAAAACGATTTCCGATATCGCTAAGCAGCTATACAAACGCTCGGACGAGGAGAAATTACTCCGGGGCAAACCTCTCGATGCTGTTATTGCCGCTTGCATATTCATTGCTTGCCGTCAAGCTCACGTCCCACGGACGTTCCGCGAGATTTGCAACCTGACTCATGTCAGTAAGAAAACGCTGGGCCAATGTTACAAGGCCCTTGAACAAGCATTCAACCTCACGCCCGGTGCTTCTGCGCATCGGCACTCCACTACTCCTGTCGTTACAGGCCCAGAGGACCTCCTATCCCGTTACTGCAACCATCTCGACCTCCCTCCGAACGTCGAGCCTATCTGCGCCGACATTATCGTCAAGGCACGCGAGCTCGGCATTGCGGACGGTCGTTCACCCGTCTCCATCGCCGGTGGCGCGATCTACTTCACTACCCATCTTTTGGGCAAGCCGAAGAGTGCACGTGATATTAGTGGGGTTGCAGGGGTTAGCGAGGGCACGATTAAGTTGGTGTATAGGTTGTACTATGGTGTGAAGGAGAAGTTGGTGAAGGAGGAGTGGTTGAAGGATGGCAAGGCCAGGCTGGACAGATTGCCCGTGGATACCACGATCACGAAGTAGGTTGAAAGGAGGAAGAGGATCTCTTGGGATTCTTGATTAGTTCTGGTCAGACCATCGGACTTGTAGCCCTGTATTATATTTTGTAGGTTAATCACGAATGACAATCCTTCTTCGACCAAATGTCTTCGCCCAATAAAATAGCAGCAAAGATTGACATCGGTCACCCTTGGTGGGTATTTTCCCTCGTACGCATTGCTTTATGCTTGTGAATGTGAGATGGTGCTCTACGAGCTAAGAATACCTAGCTTGAGGTCCCCACTCCCTCACTCGAAATTATAGACCATCTCCCGGCTGTCTTCGCGCCATATACACCAAAGCAGATTGTATACAATAAGAAATCATTGTTGTTACACAGTGGGTGAGCAGTATGCAGTAATATAACAATACTAGACAGTGGTCGTAGCGTCGGCACTCCCGTCGCTGAGGGGCGCACTGGCGTAGATATCCAACAGCTTGGAATCAACACCGGCTGTATCCTTGATGAACTGGAGCTTAGACGCAAACACCTAGGATCAGGAGCGAATGAAAGCTTGTCAGTAGCTGCCCCCAAAGGATCTTGTCGAATAGAACTAACCGCATCGCTAACGGGAATGCCATTCTTAATAAAGGTCTCAACGTCTTGGGCATCTTTGACGTATTGGGGGGAGGTGTTTGTGAACGTCGTCATGCGGTCGGCGAAGTTGGCAATTTCGTCGGCAAGGCTCCTGAACGTGCTTGGGACCGTGGAAGCGTCTCCTAGCAAGTCCTGTTGCTTCTCCAACGCGATGACTTTCTGGACCAATTCATCACGCTGAGCCAAGAGTTCTGCAAAAAAGGTATGTCATCAACCGTGAGGCGATAAGGCAGTAGCAATCCATAGCACAAACCTCGACGCTTCTGATCGACATTCCTGAGCGCAACCTCAAATTGCCTGAATTCATAGTAGCCCTGAGCGATGCCTTTGAGCTTGTGGACCGAAGAGCTGTTCAGAATCATGGTACACCAAAAGTACAACAGGATAGCTCACGAGTGCAAGAAATGCGAAAAGGGGTGAACCGCCAGTGGCAATACCTTGCCAACTACCACCAGCAATCCCCAAGTATGCGAGGATAGGCTCGACCTTATGAGAGAGAAGGTGAATACCAGTGATAGATAGGTATGGAGGTAACTTACTACGTTGACAAACAAGCTAAAGACAAGCAAAGTTATTAGTACGAACATGCGTTCACAGACGTCGGAACGTACTCGTTGATCTGTTGATCGATATGTGCGATTGTAGCACGGTAAGAATCCAATTGAGCTTGAGCTTCAGATTGCTTGTCGCCAATCTCCTGCTCGGCCTGGTCGGCGAAAGCCCGAAGTTGGGTGGTGAAATCCTTGAATTGTTTAGGTTGAGCGGCTGCAGCTTGTCCTTTGGAGGTAGTAAACTATTGATGGTTCAGGAAAAGATATACAACATATTTACATTGATCCAATCACCTTGATCCATGCCTCTAGCTCTGCAATCTTGTCTGCATTGGATACGTCCTGCCTGCTGATCAAAGGAAGCATTGTGTTCTTGAAGTCTGAATGCAATAATGGAGTTAAATCGGAGTTATTCTGTACATGTACGTTCCACTGACCGTCGACTACACTTTTTGCATCTGTAGCAATCCGTCGAGAATCCCACAAGAGCTGGGCATAAGCCTGGCAAAACGTTGAGTAATTGTCTAAAAATAAAGGAGGATATCTGCGAACATTGCGAAGGTCGGTAGCCTTGCCAGCAGAAGGCAAGCTTGCCTTCTGCATGAGATGAGCAGCAGTCAAAAGGCGCGTGTCGGAAGTGTTACCATTGTCGACTAGTTGTTGGGCCTCTTTGATGCCGTCGGTGATTGTATCGGTTGCGGCCTGACCCGTTGCTTGTAGACCGTTCGCGAGAGAGTCGCTGGCGATAGGCCCGGCTTGAATCACAGCATTGAGCTGTGAATAAAGATCAGTGAACTCGGGGTTCAAATCAGAGTTGCTAGACATCGTGCAGAGATAGTTGTGCTGTACAAGTGCGTGAGTGGGAGCTGTTACAGGGCAAGCTGAGTGGTCTAAAGACATACTTATATAGACTTGGTGTACTTATGCAAGGCAGAACGACGACATTTGCATCCTGAGCCATTTCTTCCATGACTTATGCAAGGTAAATGCGGCGTGAAAATAACTCCGTGTACTCCTCATCGTGAAAAGAGACGGCTCGCCTGTATTGTCATCAGGACAGTGATATCATCGGTCGGACGTCCGAGTAGCTTCAAGCTTCTGGAAGATATGACATATCACGAAAGAGAGAATACATACCTAGATGTAGTATACAAGGATACAATAGCACATACGCCACAGATCCGGTGATTCCAGCTCTCGCAGTCTGGACTCATATCTTCGCCGAAGCCGACTGAGTAAACCTGAACGGAGACAGCACGGCTGCACTGTAGAACGCCACACTCCGAGGCTTATCTCCTGCCTGTAATAGGAGTTATTGCGTTTGTTTGACTGATAGTAGCCACACCGACTCAGTGGCCTCCACTGGTGTTCTGATCGTAACTGAGGTCCGTTTTACGAAAGCTGTGGTGGATCTGCAAAAAAACGAACAAGCCCCGGAGGCCACAGAATGGAAGCCTTACGATAGGTGACAAAGCGAAGCTTGAAGCAACGTGAACTTTACTAAGCTTCTAAATACGGTCTTGAAAGTTCTGTTGAACAAAGTTCAGTAGTACATCGGCAGACGCCGGACTGAGTTCGTGTACTTGCCGCCCCTTGTGCTCCGAGTCCCTTGTGCCGCGCGAATCGGAACCACATTGCACGACCTGAGCACAACTCAACCACAATTGTTCTGTTCTTCGCAGCCATTCGCAGCGCTATAAAATCGCCACCCATTGACTTGTCAGCTTCATGGGAACCTGGAACTTAAAGCTCTGCTTCAGGTGGGTTCTGGAAGTAATGCCTCAACACCTTGAACGGCAATTCTATAGTTCCTGACGTGACTCCAGGGCCCAATGTTCCAATGTTATTGAACAACTTCCCATGTCTGATAGATTGAGCAACGAACACTATTACCGCCGCTAGAAGAGAAGACATGCATGTATCCAAGTTCTCTCTTAGTTGTGGTCAGGGTGTGGTGCACTTGTCAATATCCACCGGAGAGAGGAACTATGTCGGAGACCTAGAGATATCTCCTTCGGTGGTTTCCAGCCACCGGCTTAGTACTGCTGACAACGAACTCTCTCCTACGCCAAACCTCGCTCTCTCGTGGAGACGTGTCTGAAAAATGACGACATATGGCTTGCGGTGAACCCCTCTCAGTTTGATGAGAGACATTGTAATACTTCATCAGCTCCCAAATACCATTCTCGGGGCTCACATACAGAGAAATCATAAATATCTGCAGGATAGAACCATCTATCCTCAGGCTCTCAGTTCAATCCCCCCTTACTTCTTCACCCAACATGTCTACCACTGACGAAATCCAGCAGCAACTCCAGGATGCCATCGACAACGCGAAGAACAACCCTCTCGCTGATTCGGACCAGCAAACGGGCATGCAAACGCTAACGTCGAAGATCAAAGATGGTAACCAAGACGTACTCGATGAGATCAAAAAGCTCGCTCAGGCCACTTTCGATATTGAGCAAGCCTTCAACGACGTGAGCACCATCTTCCGCAAGGCACGTAGGATAACATCCACCGCGAGAGTAGTATTCTGACACGAAATGACAGATTCAACTCGGAAATGCCTCCCAAGGCTTAAAGGATGATGTACAGTCACTCACAAATAAGTGGAACGAACATCATAACGTTGTTTAGATGTCCCTCCTCGATGGCCTGAGCTGACGTTCGTATCCTTTAGACCTATGTCCAACTACTTTGGGACTCTCGTCAAGTGGCAGGCTCTGCGGAAGCCGCTGCTGATGGTATGTACACTGGTTATCAATGCCTCCCGAGTTTTGGATTGCTATATTTACGATGCCGGAATCATTTCTCTAGACTTTGCGGGTGATTTTGCCACCTTCCTCGGCGAAGTGGATGTCCCCATCGATGAGAAGAAACAGGAGATTACCAACTACATCAATGTCAGTCTAAGATGCTTCACAATCCCGATAGGCACTGACACACTATTTGTTGAATAGAAACTCACTGCTGACGAGAAAGAAGCCGCAGATATGTCTCAAGGCTTTAGCGACCTGCAAAAGAATATCGGGCTATTCAAACAAGACTGGCAGAAGATAGTTGACAGCTATAGTCTGGACGATATGAATGCTCAAGCAGCGCAACTCGAAGAAGATCTAAAGTCCTTAAATGAAACTCTGAATCAGTAAGCCTGCATACTGGCACTGGCATGTATTTCACGGATCGTTGACGTCGATCACCACCTGCCAGATTGGCATCAAAGGTATGTACATCCTCAGTACCTATACAGCAAGTCGATAACGCAGCGGTATCTAGCTTGAGACGCTCACAAACGTCATGATCGGACTGGGCGTAGTTGCTGGTGCAAGCTTAGCCTTGGGGTTCGTCTGCCCCTTTTTCTGGATCGCCACCCTTGTAAGTACACACAAACATATGTTTCCATATATTGACATTTTCCCAGGTTGCCGTCCTCGCTATGTTCACTGACAGAACATTGATGCTTTCGACACAGAGCGCATACGATCGTTAGTACTAGTCATTCCTTCATTTGCCGGCATTGACCAATTCCATCGTAGAAACTGCGGCGGAAATTGAGGACAAGAAGAAACAGCTTGCCACTCTCATGGCCGATATGGCCGCTGTTCAAGAGCTCAGGGCAGGGCTTGAAGATTCCGCCCGCAGCTTTGACACCATCATGACGAAACTCACAGTCTTTGCTAACGTGTGGGCTATGGTATGTTTCCCTGCATTGTGTGAAGTATTGAGCATTGACACTGCTTCTGAAAAGCTTCGTACTGATATTCAAGAGATTGCAAACGAGCTTGAATTTGCTAACAGCAGTGCGACGTGGTTGGTAAGTATCACATTGGTGTGATGCGGATCTTTTTTGAACGTTGATCGGATGTTTTTGTATGACAGACTATGCATGACCGCCTCAATACCGCCGCTGCCATGTACTCTGCCCTTGGCAATGCTCTCCGTCAGTACCAGATCTCTGTCAACCCAGACAACCAGGTCTTTGTATCTAGGGGCTTCGCTCTTCCGACCTCTGAATAGGTTAAACAGTGCTGTTCGCTCTTGTTCTTCTCTGGAATGTATTTTTACTGTTGGGTGACCCACACGTTTCACTCGGACATCGCGTGATTTATGTTGACGTTAGGTAGTCTTTGCTGTATTCAGCCTCCCGGGTCCCAATACTACATATTGATTACACAGTGCTATTCTTACATTGAAACATACTGTCCTCATCAACAGAATGTTTGCACCGATCCATGCCCGGCTGCGCACGTTGCTCCTCGGGCCAGTAGAAATATCACGATAAGACCCACTCGGAGAGAGTTACGTCCACAGATATCTTCCTTAGTATCTCCATCTCCAAGGACCAAATTATGCCTAGAAGTTGGGTAAATGGCCACAATTGGATCACACAATGAGCAAGGTTGAACGCGCAGCGGTAACGTCTTACGCGTTGACATCACGTGCTACGCGGTCGATGAGATTAGCGCTCAGCGCTCACTGGCGGCATGCAGCTCCTACCTAGGCTCTTATGTTGTGTTCTGCCATTGGACTTGCGTAGGACTTGCACTCACTTCACTTGGTCAAGAAGAGGATGGCCACATAAATGTGGTATATATGCTTTTTTTTGACGGCGTATAGCATTCAAAGACTTTGCAGCCCTCCGACACTTTCCCGTGGGCCGTGACCCTGTTTCACAATCCTTAACTTGAAGGTAGGAATCTCGCAACGGTAGGTTATGCATATGCATGGTGCATGTTATGATATGGGGCCGTTGGGGATCAATTATTTTCCACTTTGATTCTGAAGAAGGGACGGTTGATTTGCGGCCTCAAACGGGCGCACGACGGTTAGAAAGACTGCATGCTGCCGAAGTGGAGGACCGTGCAGTAAGTACACTCGTACCATATCAAGGTGATGTGAATGACGAATGGCATTACTGCCTCGGCTTCTGGCATATTGATCCACTGGTGTTATCTAGTTCAGTACTAGTGAGCTCGGAACTGACCGTCGTCAAAAACAGAATAGCTAAGTACAGCAATGAACTGTCCATCGTTCCGGCATTGGAGATGGGTACGAAGTTTGAACTTTCACCACCGGCTGGCACACACGGGAACTCGCGAAATTTTGCGTCATCAATTGAACGGATCTGAAGTTGTACCGATCTAAATTCGTTCATGACAAGCAGAACCACTACCGTGGGTTGCACAAGGGGTGGCCATCTCGAATCTCCGGAAGTCTGGATTTTGAAAGCTGACAGGCGACCTATCTTCAACTAATCGCCATCCGTTCTTTTCGCTCTGTGGTGCCGGAGATCATGTCAAGCACCCGCTTGGGGAATACAGGGGATTATGGGGAGAATGGAGTCTGATCCACCCATACGTCTACCTCCGGTTTCCGTCCACCCTTAAATAAACGGTGGTGACTATTGTCAATCATCGCCCTCTACAGAAACCTCAGTCCAAATGTCTGACACTACGGTACCTCCAGAAGTCACCAGAGCCTTGGCAGAGTTCGACGCGTTGAATGCAGCCCTCGTAGACGGCGAGTATAACCTTCAAGATGAAATCAACAAGCTCAGCGAATACATCATCTATGCGGCGAAGAAATTCTTTGATATTTTCATGATGTTCGCAGACACAATCGTGTCGGGGATATCAGTGGACTTGCAAATTGTGCTTGGTGATGCTATGGGGAAGTGGATGGATCGCTGCACGGTACACTTCAACTCTTATCTTGTGTAGAATTCATAGATCCACTAACCTGTTGATAGAACTTCGGGGAGTTGCTGGTCCTGTCGGAACTTGTTGCCCAGGATGCGATTAATACAGCTAGCGGTCTGTATACCAACTTCGTCTATGCGTCATCTGACATTTTGTTTCGCGTTTTCAAGACTTCACTTCGAACGTTCTACCGCTATTTCTCGACGATAATAAAACTATGGACGAAAAGAGAAAGGCTGCCTCCGACTTCATGGGTGTACGTGTATTTCAATACCCACAATGGGCGTATATAACTGAACTATCTTTTCTAGACACTGGATGGAAGAGCAACGCAAGCGCAACAGATGTCCCAAGGTTTTTCAGACCTCAGAAACAGTGTCTCTGCGTTTGTTACCGACCTTTTCAATAAGTTGGCTACGTACAACCAGAATGACATGGAGAAGCAAATTCAGGCGCTTGACGACGCAATCGCGAAGCTTCAGACCGAACTCAAAGCGTGAGTCACAACGCAATCTTCTACCGCAGACTTAGCTGATATAACGCAATGCCAGATTAAAGAGCACCGTAAGCATGGAATATTTCTAAGTAGTTGGCCCCGAATGCCCCAACGAACGTACCCCGACAGATTGATGCCCTCACGAGCCAACTCGAAGCGTTGGAAAACGCCATTGGAGTGAGCTCAGTATTGGCTGCTTTCGTCCCCGCTTTCTGGATCGATGTTGCCGTGGGTATTCCAAGTTTTTGCATCATATATATTCTCTGATATTTCAACCGAATAGATCAAGACGGCTCAGGCTGAAGATGTGAAGGGGCAGCTGCAGCAAACCCAGAAGGATCATGAGTGTAAGCTTATCTGTTTTGAATGAGCTTGCTTTCCACGACTTACGGAGGTTTCTCTTACCAGGCAAGGTCACGGATATAGCGAACAAAGAGGCACAGCGAGCCAGCATCCAAGCCAACATGTTCTCAGTCCCTCTTGTGCGCGCAGCCATGGAGAAGGCGCTACCAGATACCGACTTGATTCAATATAAAATAGGAGCCCTCGCCACAATTTGGGCAGCGGTATGAACCATAGTTGTGATTGCGAGATTCTTGCTAACTCCGCAGTCCTAGCTCCGCGCTGATACTCAGGCCATCGTGGAGAAGCTCGATTACGCCTCGGACACCAATTCTCAGACGGTGAGCATCTAGTTGACCCCCGCCAAATATCATTAACATAGGGACATTGTCTCCTCAGCTTTTCAAAGCCCGAGTCAGAACCGCCAGTGGAATGTACTCTACCTTGCAGACCGCACTCGAGACATACAAGGATTATATCAGTAGCAATTTGAACCTCAGGAGTACCCTGAAGCAGTTCCATGTCGACCCCGATACTGGCGCCGTTACCCCACGCACTACCGATATTCCACTCCCCACCACGGATACCACGAGTGCTGCCGGTAGTGCTTAGCTCTATGCTCTCGACAGTAGGGGCATTTCTTCCACGGCCGTGTTTCATCTGAATCCATTGTATAGTAGCTTATATGGAACTTTGTGTATAAGAACGAAGTGGCTGTCCTTCTGCGTCGCTTTCCGGGCTCGGTACTCACATTCGACAATATGCGTATATTGAAAGTCAATATCAGTGCATACGTATGATTTTGCAATTTGCGTAACACGTAAAAACGTGTGGCAACGCGCATTAAATATTGGGGATACATTGATGCTGCAATCGATTACTCATTCGTAGTCGCAAGGGGAATGTTTCAACTTTACTCGAGAGTCGGCGGAGGGTTCCCGCTACCAACCATCACCCATGCACCCTCACTCGACACATCATCAATGGTCAAGAATATAGTGGCGGGACCAGGTGGGTAGACGCGTCCGTTGGGTGGAGTGGTGAATGTGAGTGATTTTCCGTCTCGAGAGAGCGTCGCGTCCATGAAGACCAAACGAGCACTGGAGTGGAATGCATGGCTCGAGAAGCCAAGATCCATGAGGCATACTAGAGGAATTCGAGCGTCAGGTGATTGGTATATATCGCACGAAGAGTGAAGACTAACCTTGCAGCTTTGCACCAGGACGCCTCAGCGATGCTGGAATCGAGACGGGAACTGTGACTTTCTTTCCGAATGGGATTTTTGCGGGCGCGCTGAGGATCTTCGGGCGGTCGACGAACATGAAGGGAGGATCCAGAGTCTGCACCCGGAACTCGCTCGGGAACTTGATCCCGGGACCAACAGTAGTGTTCCCATTCGGATTACTTCCAGCAATCAGGAAGTTTCCTTGCGGGGTCAAGGTGATACTGGAGTGGTACACACGAGCAATGTCGGTCGTGGGCATGCCAACATTGCTGATACGACGACCGAGAGGAGCAGTTGGCGTGTATAACGAAGGAGTGAGCACTGCATGATCCGCGTTGGAGTTGCCGACGGGGTCCGGGACCTGCCTGATAGCTGCGAATCCCGTGCGAGCGCCGTTGGCAATGAGAATTTGGCCGTTGGGAAGGTGAACAAGTTCAGGCATGGTCCGGCCCTCCAACATATGCTCGACTTCCCATCCCTTTGCTATGCCCTCGGGTGTGAGTTTGATGCGAGAGCATTGCGAGCTCGCTGGGATCTGGGAGGAAAGCTGTGCTGGTTGTAGACGGTCGTCGACAGCTGTACCACCACACACAAGAACCTCGGGAGTGAAGTCGGGAGGAGAGAGTGGGAGGAGGATCGCAGAGCCGTCGATGGGGTTCGTGACGCGGACGCCATTGGGAATGTCAGGTAGAATGGTCTCGGTGTTAGCCTCGATGTCATAGATGATTGACTGATTGTTGGCGACCATGAATACCTTTCCGTCCGGTAGAGCGAATATGCTATGGGAGTCTCATTCAATTCACATGCGCTAGCATCCACGGAAGTGATGCACATGATACGCACCGAGGGAACAAATTCGCCGGGAGACTTCTCTCCAGGAACGCCGATGGACGAACAGTGCTCTCCTTGGGAGGGAAGAACTCGAAGCTATTGGCAGGGTCGACGTTGTAGAAGTCGGCATTGACGTGAGTCCCACCAACAATAAGCAAGCTACCGTCGAAGATACGAATAGACGACGGATACCAGCGCTGCTCCAAAAGATGTAGAGTGGCAGGATCCTCGAAAAGCGTGCAGCCTTCACCAGTTGGAGATGCGCAAGGCTCGAAGATACGAATAGCCTGGTTGCCTGGCCTGATATCTGGATTTCCTGGGAAGCCTCTCGGATCTCCACCGACGCTTGCCTTGGCGGAATATGTAAGTGCATACACTCTATGACTTCCCGAGCGAAAACTTACCATTGTACCGTTACTAAGCAGAGCACCACTGGCGCAGAAGGAGTTTGTCAGGACATCCAGCGGGGTCACAGTACTAGTTTCAAGGTTCCATAGTGCACCCCATGCCGAGTGGTTGTTGATCTGAAGTGGGTCGTCTGATGCACGGTCAAAGAATATCACGAGCGTCGGCGAAACAACGATCGACTCGAGAGCGACGATCCCGGATGTCTCTTTCTTGAGGTCAAACCTCCATCCGGGGGCGGAAGGCGCAGCGTCGATTAAGGCAGCGAGAAACGGAACAAGAGTAAATGAAAGGAATTTCATGTCTGTAGCAACTCGACTAGGCTCTTGGGAGTGTTCGCCCGTCGAAGTTCTGGTAGTGAAAGGAGCCGCATCTTTTATACACGTTGGCCTGTGTAGTTTTCTGGCAGTCTCTGTGAGTGTGCATCGGCACGTATCGGCGTTGTGGGAGGGAATGTCTACTGAAAAGTGAGCACATTCTTCGGGCGGATATGCCGCATTCACCTACGGTGGGTAACAGACTGTGCAGGTGCGTCCTTTGGTTAGCACGGTATAGCTACCACCCTCGTGGAAGACGCCGTGAGAGTTGTCTTAATCCACACTGTAGATGGGGAACGAATGAAGGTGGGATATTATCCCAGGATGTGTGAGATTTTATTGTCGAGTAAAGAACACCGACGGAGTACTCAGGGGAGAGGGGGGATTCCTCCCCCTTGGCGTTCCCAAAAGTGTGGTTGTATTAGTAGATCGACCGCGGGGACACGCTGAGCCGAAGGGAGCATAGAGAGGTCAGTGAACAGACCGACGTCGGAGATGTCGGACAATGTCTAATTCACGGTACGTCAGTGTGATTGGAACGCTTGATGCTAAAACCTTCGGAGTCAAGATGAATGTAGTGAGAAGTCAAGGCTCGCATACTTGACCCGAAGGGAGGATGTCGATGCTCACGCTCACCTACAGATATCTATGGGAGAGCAATATCTTTGCTCGAGTGACAGAAAGAGGTACCATCATCCATCGCTGAGAGGATTTCAATCAGTGTTCATGCGTACTGAGATAGCTGGACATACCTTTGAGAATAGTCTGTTGAATAATTAATTTAAATCAGTAGCTAAGGCTAAGGCAATACACCAAATGGCCATCCGAAAAAAAATGCTAGATATCGCCAAAAGCCCAAGAAACAAACACACGATATACTGTACATCGCATTCGTAGGGAGAGACCGATAAACAATGGTATCGATACAGCAAGAATGCCACAATCCAGAGTTCAACCCATTCGAGGAAGCAGTCAACCAAATGCAGCGACTTTGAAGCGTAAAACAACAATGAAGCTTAAAAAGGATAAATCCAAGTAGTCAGACACAACAAGAAAGCGAGTACAAGCAAAACAAGATAGCATAAACGATAGATAAGCTAACCGACACAACGACGAACTTGAAGTCGGTCCATAGCATTGAAACCAAGAGAGAGAAAGCAAATTACGACGCAGGCGTCCTGAGCCTCTCCCACCCAACGGGATGTTCTTCTTCGCAATGTTTTACGAGATCATCGGAAGTTGGGTTTATGAAGGGCTTAGGGGCTGGTACGCTCGGGTCATCTTTCGCTAGCTGTATAAATCGAGCTCTACAGGGAACAACCATGTCAGAATTGAATAGGGAGATATTTTGGAGAGGATGTATGAGAAAGAGAAGGGTTTTCACTTACTCGCACATTCGACATATCGGCTGGGAATTCTCGTTTGGACGGAAAGCTTCTTCGAGGCAAATCTGTATGGGGATGAGCCCGTCTGCGTCCAATTCAATATCCTCCTCTTCGTCCTCTTCACCTCCCATAGCGACGTCTGTAGCAACAGCCTGAGGATCGGAAGCGGGAGCAGAATCCGTAGTCGTCGACAGTGCAAACGTCGAAATCGACTCGTTGAGGGTTTGACTTGTGTTCTGAGCTGTGCCTACTGCTTCAGGCGGGGGAGCCGGAGCGGAATCCGGAGCCGCAGGCGGTTCAGCAGGTGTGCTGGCAGGAGGAGCAGTATCAAACGGCTGCCGTCCAGCAATAGTCATCGACAAACCCGAGCCCTCTCCCGTGTGAGATGGCCCCGGCACATTACCACTTCCGTCAATCGAGACAGCCTTCAACTGTCCTCCCAAGCTCGATACAGACCTCTCAATCTCTTCTGTCCTCCGCTTCTTCCTCAATGGCTCAGGCGTAGTACTCGGCTCATCATCGTCCTCGTAACTGGTCAAATCGATAATCTCGTTTAGAGATGCCACGGTCGGAGGCGGAACTGGACGTGGCATCGCTGGAGGACCTGATACGTTGCTACCAATAGACGTTGGAGAAATAGGTGTTCTCGGCGCGATAGTATTGGTTGGAGACATAGACGTAGGCGAAGCAGACAGAGGTTGCCGTCGCTGCTGTTGCTGGATGAAGAGTTGACTGGGGGTATTGATGGTACTAGGGGGAGGATATATCGCCGGGGCGGATGTTGCAGTGTTAAGACGCGTAGGACTCGATCTTTGTGAACTTGAATTCTGTCGTTGTCGTAGACTGGCCATCACGCGATCCTGTTGAAACTGCTGACGCTGCAACTGCTGCTGGTACTGTGTTCGTTGCTGTTGCTGTAATTGTTGTTGATGCTGTAGTTGTTGTTGATGCTGTGATTGTTGTTGATGCTGTACTTGTTGTTGGTTCTGTACTTGCTGTTGGTGCTGTGTTTGCTGTTGGTGCTGTACTTGCTGCCGGCTTCTGTGCGAAGGCTGCGACACATTCGGATCATCATAAGGAGGCAAGACCATGGACGGAGAATCCTGCGTTGTCTGTATAACCCTACTCGGTTGCGAAGGAATTTGTGACTGCGCGTATTGCTGCGGCTGCCTCATGACCTGCTGAGAGATAGCCCCTTGTTGTTGCGGTTGCGGTTGTCGTTGTGTGTGCGATTGAGCTTGCGGATTTGGCTGCGGTGGTCGCGACAGTTGTTGAGGGCCAGGTCCTTGCATGTCCTGTGGGGATGGCTGACTTGGATATTGATAAGGTACGAAGGATGGTGTGCGGAGCGGCATCGTGGATGTCGGACTCATTACCGTCTGAGCACTCGCACCGTTGAACGTATTGGTGTGTGCCGATACCATGGCTTGTGGAAGTTTCCGTGGACGGCCTCGACGAGGCGGGTTTTGATTCTCAAAATTATCTGCTTGTACCATCGAGTGCCCATTGGATGGAACCATAGGCTGAGATCCGCCAGCTTGTGACTGCATGTTCTGGATAGTTTGATTGGAGGACTATTATGATATATATAAGCCTCGGTGCATCAATGAAGAGGCATGTATTACCTGGGATATGAAGTTTCGAAGACGATCAATCTCTTGCTTGAGTAGCATGTTCTCCTGCTTAAGTAGTAGATTCTCTCGCTTCCTGTTGTAGCAGAACGTCATTCTCAGCAATCTGCGACAAGTATAAAATTATGAGAAACGCACATCTGCTCGTAAAACACGGCCATAGTCTTGTTATCTTCGAAAAGCTTCTGATTCAGGGTGTGTAATCGTACATTGTTCCTGTCGAGCTCATGAAGTTTATGAAGAGTACCGGGAAAATACCCCAACTCAGCGAGAGATCCATTCGTCGTCTTGGCTAGAGTCTCAATGATTAGTTTTAACTCTTCGTCCTCGGCGAAGGGTTTACTATTGAGATATAAGAGCCGTAACAGTTATTACAGCAACGTAACGGATGGTAGATCAATCCTCACGAAATATCCAACTTAAGAGTAGGAGACGGCAGTTCTTGAGAGGGAGTATTTGCACTCGGCGACTCCATACTGCTTTTGCTGCTTGCAGCTGAAGATGGCGGCGGCGCAGACATGGCATTGACAGAGCCATTCTCAGCAACGGCCATCGGCTGATCGCTCATCATCTTTGCTGCCAGCGTGAGTTGCCCCGCATTAGGCACGACTGAAAGACCCCAGAGCAAGAGGTTCGTAGCAAAGAAGTGACTTACGCGCATCTCGCTTCTCCAGTCGCGGTCGTGCTACTCGAGCACGTGATTTTCTTTGCAAAACGTAAGCTGAATGTGGACGACCATTTTAGGAAGGTCTCCAAGTTCCTGGAGTTCAGGTCCAGCCGGGCACAGTTTCAATGCTACAACCTATTTTTGCCAGAGTGATAGTTCAAGATTACATTCAGTACACTGCAAGTGCAAGATATCCAACAGAACACAAGTACATAACGTATTGATCGTAATGAAGAGTCAGCAAAAACACGTCTACGCCGGCATAGACGATTCTAAAGCATCGTCTGCATCGACCGACGGGTGTACCATATAATACACTCTTACATTACCGCCATCTTGCGAATCATACGAGGGTTGTCCACTACTCTCATCTATTGAGGGTAATGATTCTTGGACATCTCCGCGTACTTCAAGCAGGTAGTTGTCCTGGAACAGGGATTGAGAGAGGTGTACCGGGAGAGTAATAAAGAAGTACACACCTTGACAAGTTTCCGCAGCATCTTCGTTATCAACTCCTTCTCAAACTCTAACTCCTCCACATCCTGCATCTCGTTTTCCTTCAACTCAAGGTACCAGTCAATCAACTCATCCCTATCCACGCCCTTACCCGTCTCCCTCTCAACCTGCGACAGATGCAGAATGATGAGACTCTGTAATTGCATGAACTTATCATGCGTGATGACCATCCTCCTCTTCGGCTTTGGAGGAGGCGCAGGTGCATTTCCATCTGGCATAGCGCTACCAGCTCGTGATGTTGCATGCGACCGCGAGCCACTAGGTCCAGACCCATTCACGCCCATAGACTCATTATAACTCTGCTCCGCTTCCTCCGTGGCAGCAAGCTCCGCAGCAGACATCTCAACGTCCTGACTGTCTTCCATCTCAGCGTCAGCGTCAGCTCCTTCGTTACGTGTTCGTCTATTTCCATCCCGCTCTCCTTCTAATTCTTCCTCGTCAAAGTCGATGTCGTCTTGTTCGACGTGAATGATGGATTGTCGGAGGAGGGAGTACGCTTCTCGGACGAATGCAGGTGTGATCTCTGCTGTACAGTTCGCTCGAGCGATCGCTTCGCTAAGACGGATCATGGATTCGAGTTGTCGGACGGTGATCCGGTAGGAGTTTCGGCCTGTTCCCGAGGCGTCATCTTGCCTGAGAATCCGATACTTCTCTACCAGAACGTCCGCCGCTTCCGGAGTGAGCTATCACAGGAGAAAATAGAGATTAGAAGCGACACGGTCCATCAAGGAGTGCACAATACCTTGGGGTTGAATGTCCTCGCGTAGCGAATATACCTCTGCAAAGCCTCGGTGCTAAACTCCGGGTGAATAGCCTCATCCTGGAATCTGTGCACATTGACGATATGCTTCGCGATATTCAAATCACTCTTCTCATCACACTCGTCCAAGACCACAAAGAACAAATCGAACCGACTCATAATTGGCGCAGTCATCGCCACATTTGCCCTCAGAGTCTTCTTCCTATCGTACCGACCTCCGATAGGATTCGCGGCTGCGAGAATGGACGTACGTGCATTGAGGGTGGCGTGAATACCGGCTTTGGCGATGGAGATGGTTTGCTGTTCCATCGCTTCGTGAATTGCGACTTGGTCGGAGATGTCCATCTTGTCGAATTCGTCGATGGCGCAGATACCGTTGTCTGCGAGCATGAGTGCACCTGCTTCTATGGTAAAGTCTCCCGTTTCTTCGTCTTTGACGACGGCTGCTGTGAGACCTGCTGCCGAGGATGCTTTACCGGAAGTGTAAACTGCACGGGGAAGGAAGGAGCAGATATATCTGGCAGATAATCAGGTAACGACGTTTAACGAATAGAAGCGGACTGACTTCAAAAATTGCGATTTCGACGTTGAGGGATCACCGACGATGCAAATGTTGATATCTCCACGGAGGTGCATGCCTTCCTGAGTCTGCTTATGCACACCACCCATCAATTGCAATAGCAAACCCTTCTTGACAATTTCGTGGCCATACACTGTGGGTGCAATACTCTCGACCAACCGAGAGTAGATATGGTCTGACTCAATCATTTGCTTGAGCTCCTCGAATTCAGGTTCTGTAAGTGATCGAGCAAAAGCTTGTCCATCGTCTTGACCTTCCTCCTCTTCGCCGCGGATGTTAGTCCCAGCCTATCCAACAATTAGTTTGTTTTACTTTGGCTAGAAAATGCAGGAAGGAGTAGACCTACTCGGCCGTCTGCGTTATGCACCATGCAAGCCAAGAAAGCAGTCTTATATTGCAGATCCCTCACACCCAAAGTCTTCAAACCTGTAACACCGACCCCACCCACACTCGAAGCACCCGTGTTCCCGCTAGCTCTACTAGCTTCCCTCATCAATTCCGCCTTGTTCCCTCCCGGCAGTCCAAGTTGGCTAACGTCCGGAACGACGATGAATGTTCCAGTGAAGACACATTTATCTCCTGCCTTCGCGCGCTCTACCATTTCAGAGCGAAGGATGACGTCGAGCGAACGAGGCATGGATCCTGTTGGAATCTCGGAGGGGTTCTCCTGTATACGGACTTTTTGCCAGTCGGTGAACTTGGAAGAATCAATCTGGAGTTGCCAGGCGTGCCTGTTACCGCATGTCGGATTCGGACAAAGGTTGGGCTTTTGAGAATGGGTCAGAGTACACCATATGTCTTCGCTCACGTTCACGTACCTCAGTGTATTTGAATTGTTGTTCGACTTCATTGACGAGACCGCCGCAAACTTCACATACGAAGCTTCCGTACAATAGTTCAGGTCGAACCTCACTTGTACGTGTTACGGTCCCGCTTATACTCATAAGAGTACCGATCTTGTCCGTTCGTAGATCACGAATACCGGAGACTAATGGCAAGTGGTAGAACGCGACATTGAACTCCCGAGATTGCAGATTGACAGAGTCAGTCGCAGCAGCGGTAGGGTTCAACTTGAGATATTCCGGTTCGAATTCCGCGACCAAGTTATGCACCGCTCGTCGAATGTATGGCAGAAATCGGTAATATTGCTTTTGAATGGCATCTGCAAGAACGTCGTCCTTTTGTAGGAGGTGGCCGTAGTCAACGTATAGTGTAGTTAGCTCGTATTCACGCATGGTGTGGATTTGCTCGACATAGACCAGTTCGCCTTCGGGGAGCATGGGCACGCTAGCATCTGAAGCAGGTGTGGCTGGAGCGAGCGCGACATCTTCGGTATAGCTAGTTTACACGGTAAGATTCCATGCATCACTTTGGGTAGAATATATTCATACGTTCTGAGGAATGTCTCAAAGTTCTCTCTCACAGATTCACCGACCGCGTCCTTCACGATCGGGACATCGCCATTCAATTGTTGTTGCTGAGACGCCTTCGGCCTTCGTCTTTTCCGAGCTGCACTCGCCTCTCCCCTGTCTTCTTCTGCTTCGTCGTCATTGAGATTCAGCGCGTTTGCTCTGCGATTCTGCGTCGGTGTTCGCCCTGGTGAAGAGCTCGCCATCGAGGGCACACTGCCTACGGGAGCACTGCTTGAAGGTAAATCGAGCCCCGGAGACGAGCTTCTGTCGACGTCCATCTTTTCGTAGATAACTAGGAGGGAATGAGGACAAAGTGATTGTGGCTGAGAACAAGAAAGACGCGTCCGCTAATTACACGCGAGGATGCCGCGAAGACACCGGCCCTAAATTGACTGATGAAGTCACGTGCAGGCGTTTCGTGTGGCGCGACTCGGAATCGGAAGGCTTGCGCTCGAGTCTATCCTTGACCGCGACCTTCAATCATCTCACCATGGATTTAGAACCTCTCGACCCCGTATACGTCAACGAACGACTATCCAAACCTCCTTTTGTGTCGATACCCGGAGTGGTGAACGTCCGAGACCTGGGTTCATACCAAACAGACAAACCAGGATTCATCACAAAACCTGGATATGCATTCCGCTCGGGGGAGATCTCATCCATCACGGACGAAGGTAAGTACCGGACACCTTCCCCCTCTCAACGGTACAATTCATCCGGAGTGATCAGAATTCATTTGGTTTCAGGGAAGGCTCGTTTTAGAGAACTTGGAATCACCACCGTATACGATTTACGATCCGACACCGAAATTGCCAAGTGGACCTCTCCTTGTCCTCAGATTGAGGGTGTAGACATTGTACGAACTCCTGTCTTCCAGGTGGAAGACTATAGCCCTGAGATGATGGCCAAGTGCGTCAATGTCTGTTAGGTCCCCTGTTTCCGTCTGTAACAGCCTTGATGATTTTCTCCCTTCGTGCCCTGGCAGGCGATACGAATTGTATGCCAGTGGGAAGACTGAAGTGCGCTGCTATTGCTCAATGCCTCTCCGGATTTTACATGCTGAACTGGGATGCAATATAGGCGTTTATGGAATTATACTCTCAAATATTGGAACACGGCGGTCGAGCATTTGGCGCAATATTGCGTCATGTGCGGGATAGACCAAATGACCCATTCATCTTTCACTGCACTGGTACGTGTCAGATGCGGTCCTACGTCTCAATGCTTGATCTTCAACCATTCGTGCAGCTGGCAAGGATCGAACGGGTGTCATCGCTGCTATCCTTCTGAAGCTAGTTGGTGTCTCGGATGAAGACATCGCAGAAGACTACGCGCTGACCAGAGTGGGACGCGAGCCCTTTCGACAGAAGATTATGGCAAGGCTCGCTAAGGAGCCTATCTTTGCTTCAAACAACGAGGCTGCTCTCAACATGTTCACTTCAAGGTAAGTCTATCATGCTCGTGCGGTGTGATGTTCTTGACGATGTGCTGTCGCGAAGGCCCGAAACTATGCTAGCCTTCTTGAAGCACTTAGAAGACCACTATGGCGGTGTTGAGGCATACCTCAAAGAATACGTCAAGCTCACGGATGAAGATATCGAGACAATACGGCAGAATCTCATAATCCCAAGTTCGAGCTCATAACGTAGCTATCTTCTTCCATTTACCATTTTCGTTTTTCTTTTCTTCGTTTAAAATGGGATATAACGGTGCAAGCTGTATCATAAACAAATTTCCAACGTGTCGTCGTTCGGATAGTATGTGGTAAGTTAGGAAAGTACAATGTAGAAGAAGAGCTGGTATGCAAAATAACTCATGAAGAATGTCTAAAACAAGATCCAGAACTGAGAACACGACAAAGACGCGTCGGAACGTCTCACTTATTCTTACTGAGGCTTAGGGTTCGTTTCGTTGACGACTTCTGCTGCATCTGCAACTGAGCCGTAGCAGTAGTCGGACTGGTCGGCTGCGCATTCGCACCGACGCCCTGCCCGGCAAGCGCAGCACTCAACCCACTCTGACCACCGACCCTCGCTCTAGGGTTCAACGGTGATAAAGCCCTCGAAGGTGGTCTTGCAGTGGCAGCACCACTCCCTGCGCTTCCCGTAGTAGCAACAGAGTCTCCGCTCCCTGTCACTTTCCTCCTCATTGGCGGTCGAGTACCTGGAGTACCAGTGGGATTTGTAGATGAAGACGAAGAGGAGGATGGGCCGGAGAACTCGGCTATGGGTGAGACGTCATCTGTACCTAGGGCTTGACGACGGGCCTTTTCATGCTTGTTTTGTACGACGCGGAAGTGCTGGAGAAGTTCGTTCCATTTGATGTCTTCTCGACCCAGTTTGGAACGAGTGGCCGAGATGTTACTTATTGAGCTTCTACAGTCGTTTAGCGTTAAAACATGGAAGGATTTTGACGAAGGGTGGCTACGTACGACTTAGGTGCCAAGTGCAGGAACCCAGCAGAATTGATGGCATGCAACCGGTTCCGTAGGGAGAGGAACGCGGAACTTTGAGGCAAGAGCATCAAGAGTCCATAGAGACACTTGAACAGATGGGGGTATTTTTCGGGTTCTAGGAGTTGCAATCTGAGATCTACAAGTATCCATGAGGTATCGAATCGATCGAATTGGTTATCCCAAACGTACAGGTGAACACCGGAGACTCGATCAACTGCACCAGCTTGTCGATCTGTACCAGGAGCGGAACAGTGATCTCCAAATCGGCACTACAGGGTCATCAGTAACTCATACCTATGCAGACAGGGAAGAACTTACAAGATATGAAGCAAATTCGACGCGTGCTCGTACGCCTGAGCCAAAAGACACAACGAGAAGACCGCAACGGCATTATGACACCACGATCGATAGAGCGTTGTGAACAATGCCTGACCGTCTTGCTGCAAGGATAGTCACAGCTTAGTCTAATAGCTGGGAACATGATTGAGGTTCCTTACTCGTGTCTCGAGACTCTTCAGACGTCTCCTGAACTCGGCCAATTCCGGAGAAGTGATCAAAATCATATTGAGCTTTTGGACCATCGTGCTCGCGAAATCAAGATCCTACGGGCGAAAACAATGCACGTCAGTCCGCGTTCGCAGTACGGATGAGTCAAGGCAACCTCCAGTCCACATGACAGATCAAGGAACGAGATAACCACGAGTCATCGGCGAACGCGAAGTAGGGAACAATATGCTTACCTCCTCCTTCTCCAATATCTCTGCAAATGTCCTGTATATCCTCTCCGTGTTCAGGTTCAAGCAGAGCTGTCTGATAATTAGACTCCCTCTCTTGTTCAGTAAGTCCCTATCAGTGCTGAATAATTCCAGGAGATTCGTCATGAACGCTTTGAAATATCCTTCTTCGGAGCTTGAAGAAATCTGGGCTAGGAGTTGGAGGTCATGTTTGATCACCTACGATACGGGTGTCGGTAATGTGAAAATGAGAGCAGGGACAGAGAACACACCTCATCGGACTCGTCTGACAAGGTCTTGAGGAGCACAGGGAACGTGCCATCGTCCATGGCGAGAATCTGAACATGATTCCAATACCCACCCGTGACGACATGATTAGCCAACAAAGTCATAACTCGGAGATGACACAGAGTGGGAGCGTGCAAAGGAGATAAGAGCAGGGACAGGTTGAACAGCCAGCACAAGCACGCAAAGATGACTCTGAGAAGCCGACGTAAAGAGGATAAGTACGTACCTTCTTAGGAGCCTTCTGATGCAACATGATCAACCACTTCAAAGCACCCACCCTCGTTTCCTCATGATCACTCAAGAATTGGATGGTCAGCGCATTCACAGTCGCCTGATAATCAAACACCTCTTTGTCCTTCTCTTGCGAAGAAACCAAGAGTGATTGTTCCGGACTGTACTGTACTTGAGGAATGCTCACTGCGGACGTGGGTGATGCAGGGCGTGAAGGTTGCAATTGTTGCGTTAGGGAATCCAATGCTTGCGCTTGTCCCTGGGCACCAGTGGGGCTTTTCATTTGATCCAGAGCTAAGGAAGTACGGGGTCGCGGGATCTGAGTCTGGGTTTGAGATGAGATTTGAGCTTGTGTGGCAGAAGCTTGTTGCTGCTCGGGAGGCGACTCTGGTGAACTCAAATCCCTATTTTGTGTTTGCTCCCGTTCTCTCGCACCCCGCGTTCCAGCAAGTGTACTCAGACCTGGCTGTGGTGATCCAGGAGGCCCAGTCACCTGCGAAGGTGTCGATGATGATGTTTGTCTCCCCGCAGTAGGTTCAGCGGGCGGAGGTAAATTTTGAATCACGCTGAATAGCAGTTTGTTCGTCCTGTTGGCTGCAGTTTGGATCATCGGAATGTCTCGCGCAAGGTTGGGAAGAATGGCAAGGATGAGCCGGGGAGTGAATGGAACCATAACCTCGGGAACAATATTCAGGAATTCGGAGAGCCAACGAAGGGCTACCGATTGCTGGATTTCATCATCTACAGCGAAGTGTTAATAACGAAAGCCATGCTTCAGAAAGCGTGTCACAAACGTTCGGGTTGGTCGTCCAACTGCTTGATGAGGATCTCTACGATAGCAGCATAGTCAATCTTCACTCCCTGTCCAGGCTCCCAAGCTAACTTGAGTCAGCACTCGAACTCTGTACTATCCACAAGCCGTAAATCACGAACCTCCAAGGTCCCTCCCATCACTCTCATCCTTTTCGTCAATAGGCGTGATAGATTCGGCATAACTGGAGGTATCATCATGTTCAGGGATAAAAGCAGCCCGTTCCGAATGCGTCATAGTAATGTCTGGCAACTTCTCGCCTTCGCCGTCCACTGTCCGACGTGTTAGATGACTTGCAGTCTCCGCTTCTCGCCTTGCTTTGAGCTGTGCTTCTTGCTGTCTCTTCTGGACGGCGGTTACTTCCTTGATTTCTCGCAGGAAGTCCGCTAGTAGATTCTCGGTCGCTATACGCACATCTTCTGTAGGATCCGAAAGATACTTCCTGTCATAGATTGAGCATGGCATGAATGTCAAGTCTGTCAGGAAACTCACAAGAGGCCATCAAGAAATTCTGGCAAGTAGGAAATGAGCTCGAGCTCTGGTACAGAGTCCAAAACGGTGATCCAAGACACCAAGAAACTCCTCGTGAACGGATTGAGGACGTAGATTCTGTCTTTGAGGAGAGGCAAGAAATGCGCAAGCGAGAACGCTTTCCGAGCACCACTGAGATCCCGTCCATTCGCAAGGTCGTCCGGATGTGTAACGAGCACTCCACCCACAGCCACCCATGGTTTCTCGTCAGCCCTCTTTCGCGCTTTCTCTGTCTCGGGATACTGGGGAACATATACCGACGCTGATTCGGCGACGATATCCTTGAGCAGCCGGTCAAGCAGTTCTGCGCCATTCTTCACCGAAACCTCCGAGTCGGCGGCGAGCTGTAAAGCTGGTGAGTTCTGAACGCGTATAGTGGCGAGGCAAGGCTTACCTTGCTGAGAGCATCAAAGATCTCATTAAAATACACTAATATCTCTCCCTTCGAGACCTTGGCGATGTTATAGAGGCACTCCGCCGAAAAGTACCTCACCCTATTCTCCGTGTCCGTGAAACACACCAACAAAGGATTGACGAACTTGTCCATATACGCCGAGATATCCACTCCAAGAGCTATAGCCGTCCCCGCCAAACCAATCAGTCCACCAGTGCGAACTTGTAGTGGATTCGAGGCATTGCTGAACAGGTCGACGAGTTGGTCAATGATTTGGCTTATACGCCTGTGGTCCCCTTGCTGGTGACACTCTCGGATCTGTCTGTAGAGCTTAAAAGTCTGATTCGGATTTCTATACGAGAGATGGATGAAAGGGACTCAATGTACTTTTCTAATTCCAGAGCCGCTGCCTTCCTCTTCTCGTACATCTTGTCCACCAGCTGTTTCGAGATGTTTGAATCTGGTTTCCCTGGCTATTAGTCACAAGCGATACAATCGTTCCATAGAGACATACCCATGATGAAAGACTATTCCGTGAAGTTGGGTATACGAAGGTTTTGGACACTTCGCCGCAGTGGCCGCACAAGTTCATGAACGCATGAGGATGCAGGCGTAAGCGCCGGCCGACCGAATGCACTCATTCTGCGCGACGCGTGCGTCACGCGTTTCGGCTAAGTCCGCTTCTCCTCGGAAATGGACGACGAGGAGGCCTACATTCTCCTCCTCCTCTCAGACGGAAATCTACCGACAGGTAAGAAGAAATCATGAATTACTGGCCACATCCTAAGGGGAAATCATCCTAGGCTCTTTCGTTGCCTCGGCAGGTTTCGAGTCCTACGTTACCCATGGCTTCTTATCAGTGCTAGGGACAAGCGGACCCAACGCCAAACTACAGGCTACGACAGACTTCATAGAGGACAGTTTGTCGACGTACGCGCGAAGTGCTCTCCCATTCGTATCGGATGCACACTCTATCATAGAGCAACACCTCTCTTCAAGCGAGAATGACCTGAAGTCGACCTTATCGAAATTACTCGCTTTGGATGATCTTTATGAGGCCATGACACTAAATCACGTCGCGCGTCGAGCATCGCAGTCTCAAGGCGTTGCACTCCTTACTCTATATTCAAAGGGGTTCTCGCGACCTCCCACGAGCGACGACGCGCCAGACACACGAGAGACAGCCGCTTCGGAACTGATTGACGCATTCAAGCTGACAATTCGCCGGGAGGAGACCCCAGGCCATCTCCCAGTATGCTGGGGTGTCCTGACAGCCTCCTTAGGACTTTCCCTTGGTATGCTCTTCTCGCTCTGATTTTTCTCCTGTCCCCTGTTCATTCCGATATCGATCACGTGCTTTCATAGATAGGAGTCAATTCCTTCATCTATTCTTGCACGCCAGGAGTCTGCTCTCAGCTGCAGTGCGAATGAACACTATCGGCCCTTACGCCGCTCAACAGCTCCTCCTACATTCTGTCCGTCCATTAGCCAACGAAGCCGTGAATCGATGCCGAGGTCTCCGGACAGGTCTTCGAACGGTTCCTGAATCCGACTGCGATGGCATACAAGAGTTGTTTGATGAAGATATGCTGACGTCGAACGGGCCTGCTATGACATGGCCGCTTGGAGAGATATTGGCTGCGCGGCATGACTTACAGCACTCTCGTATATTCAACAGTTGACAATGACTCTCAGTATTGATTGAAAACATGACGTCGACCAACTCTCCGATGCAGCTATCGTTGGCAAGAAGAGTGAGTACACCTCGGGTATCACCTATCAAGTTATGAAGCCTCGCAATGTGTACTCGTATAAGGTGGGAATCAGTGGCGTCCCAGCGACGTGACAATCTTCTTCAGCTCCCCGAAGTTTGGTGTTCCTAAACCAGTGACTGGGTCCCATCCCTTCGTTGCCTGCCCAACGACGAATTCGTTAGTCACAGACCACACGGATAGACGTAAAGACGGTTGGACTTACGTTGAAACCGGGAGTACCACAGCCCGGGTTGCTTCCAGTCGTGATATCATTGAAGGCCTTGTCGTACTTTGCATCAATGTGGTAGAGCAAGGGATTAAGGAACCCCAAAGGACGTTGTTTATTCGCAATACGTGCATCGTTCAAAAGCGCGACGATACCGGCGAATGTGGGTGATGCGGCGGAGGTACCACCGATTGAACGGGGTACGCCGGAGAGGAAAACTCTGAAGCGAAGGCTCTGGGCTGCGACGTCGGGAACAGCCTGTAGAAATGTGAGCATGGAACAATGGAACATATGGACAAGGCAAGATCGGACGTACACGTCCTTGCCTGTGGGTCACGGCAAATTAGAGGTGAACAGGTATCGTAGTGACAATGTTGGCTTACGGATTGAAGAGTCCAGCGTAGGTACCAGGGGCAAGAGCCTTCAGGTACTTTTCCACTACAACTCTTTGATAGTCAGGAAGAGGAAACTAAGCAGTGTTAGTTATATTGCCAATTAGAATATTTACAATTCAGACAGTGCCCACCAAGTTGCTGAAACCTCCTCCCGAGAAAAAGGCAGCAGTCTCCGGGACGAAGGCAGTCCCACCAACCGATGTGACGCTATAGACGCATTTTCAACGAGACTGCTCAAGATGGAACGAATAGCTTACAATGGGCAAGACGGAGGGAACAATGGAAGGAATTGAGTCCGGTTGCGGCCATCGTTGGTGAGACAGCGAGAAGTAGCGGGATCAGGGTAACCGTCACCAACGCCACCATCCCCAGAACTGAATATCAAGGAGATACCGCGGGCCCCCAGCATTGCGAATTCGTTGCAGGCACGGAGAGCGAAACTCCGGGGGACTGAACGAAAGGGGCCGGGTTGCTATTAGCGACAGAAGTGTAACTCGTGCGTGAAGACGAACCGGTCTGTTCCTCATCGGCGTAACTTGTGCTGTGGATCAAACTGTCACCAGAGTCACACATACAAAGGTGGAGATAATTTACCTGATGGTCTGTGGGGCATTGCGATGGGACAACATATACTGTAGCCACTGAGAGCAATCATCAACACGCGTAGTCGTTATGAGCGGGCGGGCAGACGTACATCGGTATACGGCTCGTTAGTGTCAGTAGGAGTCCCGACGGAAGGTTTGAAAGGAGGACGACCAGCAGTAGAATAGAAAGTCCCCGGGATAGGATGAGCCAATCCGAATGCAAATTGCACGTCTGAAGAAATCCAATAATCAATGATGTCTTAAATATCCTCTCAAAGCGTGAACACAGCATACCAAGGTTAGCTTCTGCACCTGCTTCATCAATGGACTGGTTGTTGAGGCCATGTTTCACAGAGATGAATTTGAAAGACGACCCCAACGCGTCACGACGCTGGTCAGCATAGAACGACTGCAAATCAGCTTTGTTCGCAAATTCCTCCAGATAGCCCGTAATGCCGATCTCGTTACCACTATCAGCAGAAGGCTTATACCCGACAGCGTTGTATATTTGTTGCAAGCAAGTAATAGTGATAGTTCGATTGCAGCTAGCGTCAACGTGACCGCCAGATGCAGAGGGTATTTTGATGGGAAGCGCGTTAGTGTTGTCCACTGCTTCTGCTTGAGCATCATCTTCGAAGTGGAAGCTGGTCTTCATGCCGCGGAGAGTTGAGAACAGAGTGGTCGGTTGGACCAAATCTATGTGCTCGTGGAGATGTTCAGGAAGGCTGTAAGATGTCGTGCGGATGATCGTGTCGCCGTGATCAACGTGGGTGTACACATGATATTCCTTGAGACGTGCGATATGAGTTGGTCAACGTTGTGTATGCTGAACGAAGGTTCTTACGGTGTTGAGCATCTCTTCAGCCAAAGAAATGGGGACGGTGACTCGGACCCAGTCCTTAGCGGATGACCGAACGACGGCATCTGCGGGAACACCGTGATGTGTTATCCATTCGTCGACGGTTTGAATACTATCTGGATGAGGAGCACTAAGCACTTCAACCTCTTCCTTGCTCAAATGTTGCCCATATCTCTCGTGAACTGGGTCGCTACACGTCACGTGTCAACGACGCGACTCAAACAAATGATACAAAACCTCAACATACCTGACTTCGTATAGATGCCTCTCGAGCTCTGCAAAGTTGGGCTGAGGAAGCGCGATGCGAAGCTCAATTGTAAGGTCCTTCGGAGCAGGTGCCGTTTTCACCCAATTACCAGGGGAAGGGATGCTCTCCTTCAGCTTATGCGCGGTGAACTTGGATGGAGCAGCAGCTGCCACGACAACGAGTGTCACTAGACACGAAGCGAAGAGAGACCTCATCTTGACAGAGGGAGGGGTAGAAGAGAGTCGGCGGGGAAGCCACTGTTGAGGTCGCTCACCCTTTGTTGCCCATATATATGCCTAAAATGAAGGCGTTCTACATACGTGAGTCGATGTCCGCGATGACCCCAATGCTCGCGAACAACGCGAGTCGCTTCGCTGTCCGCCTGACACGAAGCTGGGAGACACCACGCTGCCCCGCCGTGGGTTGGCGCAGTTTCTTTTCCCAACGTCCGGGTACTAACAGCAGCCATGGATTATCCATACTGTCAGCGCAGCACCATGATTGTGCGCATCTTCAACGGAAGCCCTACATAGACAGCACTTCTCCATCTGTCGAGCACAACGTCGACTATGTAGCTTGCCAGTCCTATTACGTCCGCCGAGATGCAGCGGAGTGCAGCATTCGCTTCCGTTGCGTCTCTCGACGACAAGCTGTCACAAAGGCGGCGCCGCAGCAAGTAATTGGCAAGGGAGGCACCTTTAGCGATGTTGAACTTGAAATGCCTAGTACAACATACTAGTATGCAAAGTCGTAGTAAACTCGGGCGACCAGTATTCAGTGATTCAGAAGAGTCTCGCGAACATATTTGATTGCAGGAATTTCGATGCTGTCGATTTCTGGCTGAGGTTTTGCAAACACGGTCACGGTGTCCAACTAAACTCGGAACAAGTTGAAGTAGAGTACTGGAATGACGCTCAAAGGTTGATGTTCAGTTTGCTATTGTATATGGCTAAGTAGTCATCGATGACATGGCCGCCTGGCGAAATGGCATCGCGTCTGACTACGAATCAGGAGATTGCAGGTTCGACCCCTGCGGTGGTCATATATTTTCCTGTGTGTACCCTTTTTTTTTCTGCTAATGCGTGCATCTGCAGGCTGCAGCTGGTCTCTTTGTTGTTCAAACTTCAGACAGTGGAATCCGGGAAACTTATGGGTACTGGGCGCGAGAAGATCGTCGAGTGCCATACAAAATCCGCTCGTCAATTCCCGTTCGAATAGCCTCAGATCAGCCTCAAGTTCGGCGAGGGGAAGATCGTGAGAGGAGGTCGCGACGTCGCTGGTCCTCAACGTTCAACGCTGGAGGTGTCTTCGATATGTTCCAGTATGTCTGACCTTGCGGCTGCATTTCCTCACTGAGTGACGGTGAGATTATAACAGGTAGCCGCATGTAGTATTATTATTACATTTCCTCTCACTAGAGCTCTCATTAGAGGCGTGCTCCGCAGCATCTGTTCATTGCAAAACCCCTCCACTCTGCAAGTAGTGGCGGTACCGATAGAAAATATTTCCCAATACAACCATTTCGCACCCGCGAACAAAACGCAACCGAGGCAAGTGGAGTTGCATGCGTGGACTGGTCCATACAAGAATCTTCCGACTGACAGCTTCTGGAGCCTTGCCTCTTATAGACGGCATCCGCTCTTGCTTCTTATACTTGTCCCGTCATGTGCGTACGTATCCTAGTGACGCACCGTTGGCTCTCTTTCTTCGCGACCAGTACCTCGTCCTCTCTTTGCTTCACCGCAGGTAGGCACTGCGTATGAGGGTCCCAATATGCCTTTTGGCCTTGGAAAGTCGCCTCTAGCTGCCATTACTCTTGATCATGTTCTAACAGGCGAAACTTGTGAGCCAATCAGGTGGGTTTTCTTCTTCGCTTACACGACCAAAACTGAACTTCATCCGATTTTGTAGCCTTTCAGACTTTGAGACGTATCTGGAGTACAAAGAGTACTCCATCGAGAATCTCCATTTTCTCGTGTGGTACCAGGACTATAGGCAGAGATTCTCCCAACTTCCACGAGAACTGCAGGAACTATCTCCTTCACCCTCCTCTTCCCTCGACAACAACTTGCAGTCCGCGAGTCAAGTCCCCCTCCCGTCTATTGGAAAGACCGAACGACGTCTGACCGCCTCGAAGGTTAATTATGAAAATTACGTACTCAACCAAAAGCCTAGTCTCGCGACTCTCGTCGGTGAAAGCCAGGGGCCGTGTTCACCTGTCTCCCCGACATTCTCTACATCAGGCTATAGCTCGGCGTCGTACCATGGGCAGTCTCAACCTAACTCTCCATTACTCAGAGCCACTTCGGGCAGTGGCACGTTCGCATCGAGCCACCTGGACCCAGATCGCCAACCGTTCAGACAGGAGTGCTTGTGCGTTCTGAAGACTTTCTTACGAGATGGAAGCTCGCGGGAGCTTTCGTTAGATGGGCGTGTAAGGGAGATGATTGTTCGGGACTTGACCTGGACGACACACCCCGATGTCGTTAGTCTTACATTCTCTGTTACCTTTTGAGTGTGCTGATTTCCAATCTTGCGTTAGTTCCTTTCTGCATACGAACAAACCTATGACACGCTTTCCACCATCTCCCTCCCTCATTTTCTCTCGCTCTCGACAACGAATATCAACCGTTCAAAAGCCTACTTTTGGTATTACGTCGGAACCTTCAATTTCGCGCTCGCTCTGGTGATTACACTCATCACGGTCCTTGCCGTAGAGGACTATACCGAGAGGGCACCTACCGTTATCGGAAGAGACTACTGGCATGGCGGTCAGTCCCGTTTGGCCAAAGCAAGAGCCTGGAGACTTCTTGCGTTGCCCTGTTTCGTGTTTGGGGTTATGCAATTCTACAGCGGTGCCAAAGGGTAAGCTTATTTTGTTCATCTGCAAACAGAGACTATAGCTTATAGGATATGTCTCGTAGTTTTTGTAGCGAGGTCTGGGGTCGAGGCCGTATTCAACTCCGTCCATGGGAACTCGACTTAGTACAATTCGACGGAACGTACCCGGACGATGCGTCGGATGTCTCCAGTCGTACTAATGCTCACGACGCTGCCGATGGCATTCCATCTCCAACGCCTGCTCAAGACAAATCGAATATCGTATCTCAATCGTCGTCCACTGAACATCGTCTAGCACCTTGGGAATCCATGGACATACCTGCATTCAGTCTGGACGAAAACAAGGATGACGCCTTAGCAGGGGTTCAGCCTTTCTTCAGATTCCCTCCTCCCCCTCCCCCTGAACAGCTTGTTTTCTGCTCGACGAGTCCTATTTCAACATCTAGTCCATCAGGAAGCTTCACTCAAGGCGCACCTCACCAAGGAACAAACGATCTCTCAACCGCACCTCCACATTCAGAAGAGCAACCTCGCAACCCATTCGACTTCCCCGTTCATTTTCCTCGTAGTCGCAACCCTGACTCGTCCAAAGGAGGTGCTGAGAGACAAACTCCCATTTTCGGACCAGAGCGTCTTGTGCTTGACCGGAGGATCGCCGCTGTCCATAAACAGGCGTTGACTGATATGCTCTGGGTGGGAGGGTTCTGGGGTATTTTGTTCACTGCGTTGATCCTGAGTTTGCCTGGGAGGCGGTGGTGAATTATCTCCTCCTAGCTTGTTAGCAAGTAAGTGTCGTTGTATTGATGGGGAGAAGGACGTCCCTTTGTAATAGTTCGGACAATGTGGCCGTTTGCTTTTGCTTTTCTCCCGAGTTGTTATTGCTCATTATTTCTGCTTCACGAGTGCTTCTAGAATAATCTGTTGTATGTCTTAGTAATGATTGAATGCTGGTTTTCCCGAACTGAAATTGGAACTCTGACCGTCGGGCGAGATGTCTTCCTCGATGTGCATTCAAGGCCACTGGTATGTGGTGCGCACCTGTCTCCCATGGTGCTTCATGAGTCAAGGAGGATGAACACTCGTCCCCCACGCAGTTATTTGGCTCCCCAAATCCGTGCAGTGGACAGAGCCGTCCTATCCTCGCTCAAACCTAACTCTCGACCACTCCACTCTTGGCGGTTACTCCAACGTCGCCCCTAACCGCCGCACGTCGAGGGCCTTTGTGGCGGCCACAAACGTCCATCTGTCAACGTCAATACTGTCGGTATTTCTAATGCCCGTTCTGTTCTTATGTGAAATGAGCATAGCAATATAGTAATTGCCCGGGAGCACAGGTGGGCAAGCGCAACTTTCCGACTTCCGTAGTACGGAGCAAAGAGGTGCGCAGGCTTACCGTAGTGAAATGGCGGAAGTGATATTGGTCGTCGTATCGCGTTACACGCAGCGGAGCAGTCGCGGTAGGTCATAGGAAATCAGGGTCAGCGGGATGGTCGTCTTGGCCTGTGGCCTGTGGTATGATGACTGTATTTTCGTTGTGGTTTGTGAGACAAATATCCTTATCTGCGCATCCTGAGCCCACCGATGTATATTCAATGTACATCGGTGGGCTCAGGAAGTTACGAATTGTATTGACATACCCATTTTTGTCGAGTCATCTGGAACTTGAGCGATACTTATGGGACACCAAGCAACGCTGCAACTACAAATACAGGAATTGGTATGTTCACCCCTAAACGTCACGGAGATTAGTTACGCACCCAAGAGCCAAGTCACTACGGTCTTGACCCACAGCTTCTGTCCGATGTTTTTCTAATACGGAACGGAACATGTCAGGCAGCAGAAGTTGACTGCTACGGGATACATGAATTTCAAGCCACAAGAGCTTGGTATTCAGCGCCGCTCTTTTCGGACAAAGGACTGTTTTCGATTCGTAAGCCGAGATCCAAATCTTTGGCGTAAGCTGTCAGCGCACGCACTAATTGCAGATCGTCTTCGGAAACGGGCAATCGTGAGAAGGAGGATAACAATGTAATAGTGAAGGTGCTCACCCCATGCTAACCTATACGGCTTCACAGTTTCACTTAGGAGACGGACTCCATACTCAAGACCCTGTGTGAGCCTTTGATGAAACTTGCAAGAGATCTTCTAGCTCCTTTTTGGTCCCGGCTGTGTCATCACCGCAAGGATTGCGATAAGAAGTACAAGTCACGACTTCAACTCGGCGTTCATACTGAATTGCGGTCTGTCAAATGATGCTGCCGTGAGCGTTGGTGTGATTCATATATTGCAACACCCGCAGTTGAAGGTGGGGATAGCTCAGCCTTGAACACTAACAAGGTTCGCTTTATCAAAAGACATTTGAGTTCATTCCTGTCATAGTAAGCATCCGAATAGACGTTCACTGACCAGAAGTGAAAAATGACAGGACCATGCAGTATTTGGGCGTATCTCTTGACGAATCGATGACTGTGACGCCGTGATGAACCTGAAGAGATGTTTGCGGCTCCAATACTGCTACTCTTATCATGCCTAACTATTACTAAGTTTCGATAGTCTCCTCCGCAGACCATACACCCACAATTTCGTGTGAGTAGAAGCTGCAGTGACTTCGATCCACATTTGAAATTGACGCGATCTTGATACATTGTAGGTTAGAAATCCGAAACTTGCAATAGCTTCGCCAGAAGCGATGCTGGCGTTCAGTATAACGCAATTTGCGCTAGACGCCCACGTGGCTACCACGTGATGATTATCTATGATACCGCCGCCCAACAGTCCCAACAGCTCCCAACCTGCGGCGTTTTGGCACGAACGCTGAACTTCTTGGAAAGAAACAACCCGGTAGTTCTAAGTTTTTCTCAAGTGAAACATACTACAGGGTTCCAATATTCTTCCTCAAGATGTCTAACGCCCTAAGTATCTGCAACGGGCGCAAGCAACTTGAAATTCTGAGGTCGTGTCAGTGGTAACGCAAAATGCATTTGCAGAATTGGCATTTGACCTCGTAACATTGGTGAATGGTGCGTGAAATATCTGCTCGTGTCAACTAAACTTACTCGATTTGAAAGTAGACTTTCATAACCCTAATTTGATCCCAAGCACGGTCATTGTACTGACGTCGCGTTGCACGCCTGAGGGGCGGCCGCGACATCATGGGCACTAACAAACGTTGATACGAGCCACCGCGTCTTTTGTACCTTTGTCCACGACGAGATTCACCCTTAAATATCTGGCGTCTGACAAGTTGGCTCCGATATACAAACTGACGGTCATCCTGACGTTGACGCTTCAACATTGCTCAAATCTCCCGTGAATGTCTCTTCTTCCCAACCTGACGAATGATAGTACGATCTCGCCTAGGTCAAATGGCACTGACGAGGCGGTCTACATTTTCTGATCATGTCATGGGCACTCACTTATGTCTCAGCTGCCCATGTTTGGCTGGTCTGCATACCATAACCGCCGCAGGACTGCTTAAACACCATTCCCTCCGATGTCCCAGGCGTACTTAGGTCAATCCATCGGAGGATTACAAACGCGCCATTCCAATGTCACTGTAAGCGATAGCAAGGGTTATTCATGCTGATCTACGCCAGATCATGGTCGGTGCAGGCAGTAGTATCACCTTACTGCGTTTGATCATGCAGGGCTTGTCTGCACTGATATAAACAGCACCAGCGAAGCAAGTGAGGTCGTCATATTGCCTACTCCTGACTACCTTATTGATCCTTTGCAACATTCGCGATGTCCCAATCTCTTGCCGTCCCGACGACTCAGAAAGCCCTCGTACTTCATGAACAGTTTGGGGAGCTACGAGTCGACACCATCGAGGTGCCCAAGCCTGCGGCAGGTGAAGTACTCATCCGGGTAGAGAGCACCGCTATGAACCCCTTGGATTACAAGATTCAAGAACTTGGGCTGTTCGTCGATAGCTATCCATCTATCTTGGGTCTCGACGCCTCCGGCGTTGTCGTCGAGATCGGTCGTGGAGTTCGAAACCTCGCTGTAGGTGACCGAGTGTATGTTTGTCCCTTGCTTGCGCGGATTCGGTACTCATATCATCACATCATATCATCACATAGTACTTTTGGAGGCAGTTTCTTTGACTTCCGTTTCGGAAGCTATCAACAATATGCGGTCATGGGTGCAGATATCACCTTCAAGGTGAAAGATATAGAACTCGCATTGTCTGTTTGAGCTCACCACGGCAAATGCTAACCTAGATACCGCCGAATATATCATTTGATCAAGCGGCGACGATCCCGATTGGATTGGCTACTGCTGTCAATGGCTTGTACGGCGACTTTACACCTCAGGAGGAGAGAAGTGGTGCCGGCTTGACACCTTTCTGGCGGGAGGGTGGCCGTGGGATGTATGCAGACCAGCCCATCCTCATCTTCGGTGGTTCATCCTCAGTCGGCCAGTATGGTATGTTTCGTGCTCATTTCCTCATGCCCCGGAACGCTAATCCCTGGTCTAGTGATCCAAGTTGCTCGCCTGTCTGGATTCTCTCCAATCATCGCTACCGCATCCCAACGCAACGCCGAGCTACTTAAGTCGCTCGGCGCGGATCACGTCATAGACCGTTCATTACCCGCCTCACGTATTACAGAAGAGGTGAGGGAAATCACGAAGAAGCCGTTGAAGATTATCTACGATACAATCTCATTGCCGGAAACGCAAACGCATGGAGTCAAACTTCTCGCGCAAAGGGGTATCCTTCTTATCACTTTACCTCACGAGGTTGACAAAGCGACGGTCGCCGCAGAGGCGAAGCATGTTGGCCTTGTCTTTGGCAAGTTCATCATTCCCCAATACAGAAAGCTCTGCAGCGAACTCTCAGACGTCCTACCAAGAGCTTTGCAAAAAGGAGAAATCAAGGTAACCTTTTACTTTGATTCCCCTAGTCGATGCTGATGTTTGCCGATGCAGACAAACATCCCTGAAATTATTCCCGGTGGTCTTGGCGGGATACTTGAAGGCTTAGACAGGCTCAAGAGTAACAAGGTTAGCGCAAGGAAGCTTGTTGTGCGACCCCCAGAGACTCGATGAATTCATCCCTCTTGCGCGGCGAGCCTCGGAGTGTTACAGAATTTTGTTCTTTGCTTCTCCAGATAAATGGGACCACTTACACCATGAATGACAGACCTCTTCACCGTGTTGCACTCATCGTACACACAGGGCATAGTGCGTGAAGACTCTATCGCTTTGGCGACATGAACTCCAAATCAAGCTTAGTGCAGTGTATAACGACACGCAGCTCAATATGATCACGCCTACCAGGCGACGTCGCGCCTCACGTTGACATCTTCATTCTTTGTTTCTGCTTACACAACGGGATGTCCCGAACATATTGGTCCATACAACTGACAAGTACCTCTTGAAGCGCATTCTCCTTCCGACTTTAATCATCCATCCTAACAGCCTTCGGTGATGGATGGGGCAGGTGCCCGACGAACCTGTAAGTCCAAGATGAATCATCATACCCCCGGCCATACGGCAAGATAATCAGACCTTGTTCGGGCCCGAGTAACCTCCTTCGCCAGTGAAGTGGATGTCAACGGTATCCGTGCCTCGCTGTTGAGAATGTGCGCGACGAAGGTGTAATGTTTATCAGCGTGTCTCCCGCTATACCGCACAATTATCAGACCTTCTCCGGGCCCGTGTAGCCTCCTTCGCCCGTGAAGTGGATGTCAACAGTATCCGTGTCTCGCTGTTTAACAGGTGCGCGGCGAAGGCGTCATATCAAGGATTAATCAGAGGTGTCCCCAGTTTCACGCAAAATCATCACACCTTCTCCGGGCCCGTGTAGCCCCCTTCGCCCGTGAAGTGGACGTCAACGGTGTCAAGGCTTCGCTAATGGAGTGCGAGTAGGTTTGTTTTAGTTGATATGATATGCATCCTATCTTTCCGTCTGCTTACCCTACACCCTATACCGATATCCGTGGTGGGTGCACCGAACGCAGCACCAACAAATGCGGCGACGAAGGAGAGTGCAAAAACGTGAGCCTTCATTGTTGTTGTATGGTGGATTATGCTGAGGAAGTTCGTCTGCACTTGTTGAAAGGATAGACACCCCTTGGCTTCTATAAGTAGACCTCAAGGTCGTCCGTATTTAGCGACCATTGTGGTTGAACGTACCGTCAAACCCGGTACTCTTGAAATCCCCGCTCAACCTCAGTCAACCTCCCACACTACAGATGCTCTTCGAACTTGCGCGGCACATTCTGTACCAATTAACACCTCAGTTCTTATCTTTGGTGGGTATACCATATGGCTCCCCGGATACCTCGGTTGTAACCTGCGTTTCGTGGCATAACAGATGAGCGGGAATGAGACTTTCCCAAAGATACATTCGAGAGTATCCCTCAAATGTTGAAGATCATTCTTCTAGCTGGCTTTTAATGGCAAAGTCCACAGGAAGCATGGACCAGGGGAATTCGCGATGAGTGCTGTGTACGCCTCGAATATCGCTACATTGTCGTGGTACGTCACGGTCATCTCAAACCGAACTTTGAAGCTTTGAAGGGCAAGAGCCTTGATTAGCGCGTATCCTCAGACCTTACGTTACTAACATGGAGCCAAACTCGTTGTGCTCTCCGTCGATAACACACGACAGGAGCACGATGCTGCGAACAGGCTAACTTCTTGATGTAGCGGTGCACCAAGGAATGATGATCAGTCATGGATTCCGACCTGCGCCCAGAATGAGCGGTACACTGGCCTCGACGGTAAGCTATTGTTTTCCCGACTTCTTCTGGACGCTCCACCCACTTATCTCTTGCTTCATTCACCATCCTTCGCTGCTCTCACAATGGCCAGCGATCCTCAATACGCCCCGTTGCTCACTGAGGATCCGTCCCACGAGGAGAAGGCACATAGTGATGATGCTGAGAATGGCCCGAGTGTACCTCGACTTAGTCCGATGTGCCCCAAGTTGCTCGCTTGGATGGTGTTCACCATTATGGCATGTATCATTGTAGTGCAAGCACTGATCATCTCGCTCAGACCATCCCCATGGTCCACTGTCGGCCGGGCAAATCCTCAAGCTCTATTCTGTGAGTGTACCACGTGACGAGCGGAGTATGGACTCACACCAATTGCAGCACCGGCTCAAGAAGCACTTGAATACGAAGTCAGAGTATTTTCCATGAGTAACAATACCATATATCAAGGAGAACCATCGAAGGAAGTCGACGAGGCTTGGGATGGTCTTTACAATGGTACGTCCGCCTTCATGTTGAAATGTACCATTCGTCTAATCAGCGGACGAAGAGTTTGGAAACTCAATGATCCCGAAATCTCTAGCACGTCTCTTACCAAACAGGACAGTGCCAATTCCAGGGGACGAGGAACATTACATCCTGGTTTTATCTGTGTTCCACCAACTCCATTGTCTGGTGCGTCACGATGATAATTTGTCAAGGAATGAGCCTGATAAACGTGGAAATCACTTGTAGAACCTCATGCGCAAGATATTCTTCCGCGAACATTATACAGACCCGGAAACGGGATACGTCGCTGGCTACTCGCCAGAACGTTTGACTGGCCACTACATGCACTGTATCGACACACTTCGTCAGGCGGTGATGTGTGCTTCGGATATCAGGTCAGCTGCTCTGTGATAACATACTTGTTGAAAATTGAGACTGACATTCGGTATACTTAGTCCCATTGTTTGGCAATGGAACGAGCGCGTAGGGAAAGCAACGCCAGCAATGAATGTCGCGCACTCTTGTAGAAGCTTCGACAAAATCGTTGAATGGGCCAAAGAACACCAGAGAACTGAGTCGTTTGATCCCAGTATACATATCGAGGACGATATTGAAATTCCTATCTTTTGAGTTGGGAATTGTACGTATCTCTTACAGCCTAGCCGAGGATGGCCCCTGTTCTCGGGCCATTCTGTCATGCGGTAGCTTCAACTTGCTTTAATAGAGAATTTCCCAATCATTTTATTCCCGTCTCCTTTCACTTCTCACTTCTTCGACTAAGCATCGCAGACACCAACACCAAGGGCAGTGTTGCAACGAAACTAAGTAATTGATGTTGCGTAATCACAACCACACCTCTCGTCAGAATGAAACAACCAGCGTTCACGTCGAGCAGGACGTACATCTACGCATGCGCTTTCTGCAATGCAACTTCCGGAAGCCTCGATAACTTTAGGGGGAACAAGTCAGCGTAGAAGTCACAGAAGGCGATAGAGATACATGCCGATGCAACACAGCTCATTGTCGGGGCAGTCACTGTCCGTCCTATATGTCGGATTGGCAGTGCGTTCAGCAAGCTAGACCGAAACTTGAGTCACTGTACTTACCTGCAGAATTGGCCAGAGACAGCCCGCGCGACGAGCGCGATGATAAAAAGGATTTGGAGGTTGAAGGGCATTTGCATAGTGACCACCACAGTTGTGTTGGTATTGAGTTTCGGTAGAGCAATTGAGGATACAGGCCCGAATGCTGAGGCAGGTTTGGCCTCAAAGCACTCTTATACAGCCAGAACCGTGGCCGTCATGCCATCGCGAAGCCACTCAAGTATTGTGAGGCCCGGGTGCGTGGTATTACATCCGAGGCACGAGAGACCAAATGTCTGTCCCGTCTTCCGTTGGGTGACTACATGGTATAGGAAAGCGTGAGTCCAATTCTTGAGAACCTCATATGGCCCGTCGGGATGATGAGAATTGAGCTCAAGAGAATTGGTCTGGCCTCTAACATAACGGCACCAATATGATATGAACAGCACACACCCGGTGTAGAAGACATCGGACGATTAGAAAGTCGCATAGTACTAGTAGGAGTTTTGTAACCGGTTCAAGTTGGTCCCGGTCATTGTCTGCCGAAAGTACTCTCTTTCGTACGAGAGACCAGTACTTCCGATATTTCCCCCTTAGGTAGGTGCACTACCAAAAGGAGCGATAACTTCCTCGTTTTGGCGGTACCATGTGAGCTACACCGGCCTCTAGTGCCCATAGTTGTACAAATGTATGCGCAGTTTTAGCAGACGGCACCGAACTCTAGCCAAGGTGTTCGATGTTCAAAGTACAGCTGAGCGCAGTGCAAACCAATAATTCGAGTTACACAAATGAAACTACATTGCAATCCGACCCCCAAGAAGTAATCAATAATACACGATGTTTAAACCATTCCTTGGCATGAGTGGAAACAATCCTAGCCACCGTCGCAACTGCCAGCGCCGAAAGCGGTGGTGCATCGACTCTGAGGTACGTTTTGAGCATATCAACTAGTAGAATTGTACTAGGGACGTACGTTGACACAGGCCTTCTGAGCAATACATAAACCGATGACGCCCATGCCATTGGTTATGACTGAAATTCAAGACAGTCAGGAAACGGTACTCCGAAGTGAGGATGAAAGGCGGAGATGCTACAGCTTTACATACCGGAGCAGCACACATTGCTCCCGGGGCAGTTATTGTCGTTGCTAGTGCATTGGTTAGGCTCAGCAGTCATATCAGAGGCGAAGCAGGTCGCATACCTGCAGGACTGAGCGGAGACAGCGAGGGTCGCGAAGGCAGCAATGACGAAGGCTCGAACGTTGAAGATCATATCTACAGGGTGATCAGGATGTGGGGTAAGAGATGAGCGTTGTGGTTGTCGCACCAATGAAGTCAAGTAGTAAGAGAGTACTTGGCTGAGGGACATTCACCAGCCTTGAGCTCTGCTTTTATACTACTACTGGAAACGCCAGCTATGCGATGTGACCTTGATGATGCTGAGTGAAGCTGCCTGTTTTTGCTTCCTGACTAAGATTGCTGTATTTGCCGCAGGGGCTCAGTGCCTGAAAGACGGGAGACGACCAGACAGACGACAAGATAACGAACAGTAGACGCGACTGTCTGAGTAGGCACCTTTGGCATTCCAATCAAACAGTCAGACCATTCCCCGCGTCACAGCAAAGTCAGTACTGTCTGACAGAGAAAAAAACCAGCCATTGTTATTGTGAACTTGTGCTCACTGTACGTGTATTGTAAGAAGACAAGCGCAAGTCATTGTGTTCAACGCGCAGACCTCAGGCTGTCATTCAAAATCAGCAAGTCTTGTTTGCGGAGAATCATGCCGGCCATAAGTGGGGCGTTAGCTAAGAACAGTGGCGGTCTCGACACGATTGACGCTTTTGACATATCGTTTTGATCAGCGATGTATGATCAGAGGGTCTGAAGAGATCCGCTTTGCAAGTTCGTTTCTTACCAAGAAGGCTCCACCAACTGGGGATATCCCTAGTCAACTATTCAATGGTTCTAACTGCGTTCAGCTACCCCCATGCTGTCAAACGTGGGTGAGGCAGCGTCACGAAAGGTTCCAACGTGACGGTGCATCGAGATCTGCTTGGAAATCCTGCAGAAGAGCATGGTTTCACCAGGAGTCCTTTCTCCTGCGACTTATACATCGAGAATCGTGGAACACTGTCGATTACCCACCATGACCTTTCACTGACCATTTGTGAGTATCCCCTCGTCGACCCCCGACAGGCACTTTCATAAGTGCGTCTCGGACGTCTGGTCAGCTGTCGCATGTTGGAGCAGGAAAGATACCGCGGAAAACCACCGGTCAGCATGTAGTCCTATACCCAAGCGTTAACACCGAATGCATGGAGTATCATGTAGCAATCGACGTCATTTGACGACGAGGTTGCCACATTGAGTCGAAGTCAAAGCTTGGAGCTTGGACACGTCGAAATGTGAAGAATAGGCGAACGTCCAGAGGGAAGGGCAATACCACTGGGAGTGCGAGGTGGGCATAAATATATGTGTCAAAGCCGTTGACAACATGGATCGCTCCCGCGTCCAGAACGTCGTCGCTCCAGGTGCAATTGAGGGTCTGAGGTCGGATGTTGAGGGAAGTTGGCATCAGAGCACTATTATATGGCCAAACGTTAGTGCAAGCCTTGAATGCCCCGGGACGCGATAGGAAAGTCTGGGCCCGAAAGAATGAAGAGATACCGGCATGGTAAGTAGTTGGGATAATGCAATCGACTCCAGACAGTTATTGGTTTTGTCTTTCCCCTAAAGTGACGGCACCAGATAGATCCTAACAGCGCACCTGGTGCAGTAGGAGGGACCGTTAGTTTACAAATTACTACGAATCGTAGTCTACTGCAAAAGTGAGGGGTCCTGGCTGGTGGTCAGGGTTCCGCTGTTTTGGGTTGATCGCCGACTGCGGCAGCCCTTTCCAAGTCACATGCACGGTACACTGAGTTAACAGAAGACTCTGTGATTCGACAAGTACAACAGTGAGATGTCTTCTGGATGGCTCGATGTGTTTTGAGGAGGTATATTGTGCGACAATTGACATGTAAAACTTGTTACTACGTGTACCTCAATGAGCTATGTCAGAGAGAGGAGTTAAGAACAGGTAGAAGGTAGCAAACATCCACATGTCGCGGTTGCAACTGGGTGGGATTCATGGGTAGGATAGAAAGATACAAAACATCTGTTCTCTCAACATTTTGAGGAGAGAATGCACCCTACACACACAGGTATCGTGAATAACATTGAGTATCCTTGAAGTTGTTTAGTATGTGTTGCTGACAAATTTGTGATCGCCAGCCATCGGCAGAGGCTCAAGAGACGCATTGCCATCACCGACATGACCGAACCCCGACCACCAGCCAACACCCCTCAGTTTTGGGGCAGACCTTATACGAACTTGTGAGTATAAGGTCTGTGAAGGAGACTAAAGAAAAACTTCGGCATTCCCCTTTAGATATATGTATTTCCCAAAGGAGCAATCTCTTGCTTATTTTGGCAATAGGCAGCGATGCAACTTGAAGTCTGCCAAGACCATACTCACGCAGGACAGGCTTTCCTGGTTTATCCGTTCAGAACGATACCAGGATAGACGGCATCTTGCGCATTCAAAATTTCACTCATATAAAGCCGCGCCTCCACTCCAAAGCCAAAGCACACACTTGGAGAAACGCAGCGTGAGCAAATGCTGCGAGTTATGCATACAGTGACGACTACTAGTACATTGCAACTTGACCACCAATGAGTAAATAGTAGTACACAGTGTTTGAACCGTTCGTTGGGAATACATGGGTGAGAATTTCAACCACCGTCGCAACCGCCGCTGCCGAGGGGAGTGTTGCATCGACTCTGGAATACAATATGAGTAATCCATCTAAGCATGGCATTCTGTAGAAACGTACGTTGACGCAGGCACTCTGTGCAATGCATCCACCGATGGTGCCCATGCCATTGGTTATGACTGGAGATCAAGACAGTCAGGAAACATATCACGTTTTGGTGAGGCACAACCATGTCATGGTTCTACATACCGGAGCAGCACACCTCGCTCCCGGGGCAGTCATTGTCGTTGCTAGTGCATGGGTCAGGCTCAGCAGTAATGTCAGAGACAATGTAGGTCGCATTACCTGCAAGACTGAGCGGAGACAGCGAGGGCCGCGAAGGCAGCGATGAAGAAGACTCGGACGTTGAAGAACATATCTACAGGAGGTTAAAACGTGGTGTAAGAGATGAATGTTGAGGTCGTCGCACCGTTTGAAGTCAAGCAGGTAAGAGAGTACTTGGCTGAGGGACAGTCACCAACCTTGAGCTCTGCTTTTATGCTGCTACTGTAGACGCCAGGTATGCGTTGTGACCTTGACGAGGCTAAGGAAAGCTGCCTTTTTTGCTTCTTGACTAAAATTGCTGTAGTAACCGCAGTGGTTCTTGCCTAAGAAACGGGAAAGAGTTAAATAGACCACGGGCTAATGAGCATCAGACGCGTCTGTCTAAGACCTATACTTCTCTTTGGCATCATTCCCCGCGTTGTCACTGCGGGGTTACCATTGAGTGTCAGAGACGAGTAATACCACATTTCACGCAAATGAATTCGTATGAGAACAAACTTTCCTTGTTTGCGAAGAAAACTTCGCACCAAATACAATACGATGCTAGGGGCCGAGCAATGGTGGTCTTGACCATGATTCTCGAGAGAAAAATTATATCCATGTAAGTAGAAAGTACCATCACTGAAGTCCGCCGTCAACTTCACCGCGATGACCGTCTGGCGCTGTTTCGGAGGGCTGTTTACACACCGTTTGTCTGATCAGCAATGTATGATCACCTGAAGTTCCGCATTGCAGGTTCATTTCGTATCCCAAGAAGGCTCTGCCAACCCCGCGGATAGGAAACTATGTAATGATTCTGTCTCTGCTAAATTCCCCCATTGTGTTGAATGTGGTTGAGGCAGCGTTCCGAGAGGTGCCAAGACGTATTCGGGTCTGTTTGGGAAACCTGTGAGAGATCATGCGTACCGCAAGGCGTTCTTTCTCCAGCGATGAATACATCGGAGACCGAGGAACTCTGCCGAATGCTCAGTAGGATATTTACCACTAGCCATTTGTGTGCATTGTCTCGTCGGAACCCGACAAGCGATTCCATTTGAGCGTCTTGAGGGTCAGGTCAGCTGTCGTGTATTAGCGTCAGCATTGAGCAAGGAGAGACTCAGTGAATGAAGAGAACTAACCACTCCATTCCGGCATACAGTCCTATAATCACGCGTTGGCAATTATTTCACCTAGCGGAGCCGCGTCAGCAGATCACAATGTTGCGTTGAGGCGGGCAACTGGCGGAAGGCGAAGATGATCGTCGGGGGAAAACAGCATCAAGAGTGATTTCTGCAACGCGGGCATAAGTATATGTCGAGGACGTCGACGACATCTTTCGCGTTGAGCACGTCAACCGACATAATACAAGCTGCTCGGTGTTACCGGAACTGTATGTTTAGTACTAGGTCACAGTGGTCGATACACATACACAAACCAGCTAGTGTGACCATCAATTCTATGTATGGTTACAATAAGTAAGTATGAGCATCATCAGTAAGGAGTCATCAAGCCTCGTCTAAGGCGGTTAAACGGTGCTACGGCTTCTTCATGAAGGCATTCGTTCGAAATTCGTGATATAATTCGTGTGCGGATCTTCTTGGCGTCTTCGACAATGTTGAATATCAATCCGGGTACAAGCGGCTCGCTCTGTTCGCCGCCCCATCCAGGAATATCTTACTTGCGGGCCGAGGAGGGCGTTTCATTCTCTGACCCTTCCGCATGCTACGAATCGCTTGATCGAGGTCTCCCCGGCCAGCCGAACGGTTATTTGACCAGTCAGCATGAGGATCTGCAGGAGGATGCAATGTCTGGTCTCCCATGGATTGAGGCTGACGCTTGCCCTTGATGGTCTATAACACAGTGCTTTAGCATGTGGACACTCTCTGTACGTCAGTGTACGTACCGGGTCTCGAAGAGGGAGATGCTGGTCTCCGACTGTGCCTGCAACATCGGGATTCGGGGATGGTTTGGGGGTAACCTCGTGAACCTCCAGGGCAGCTTTCTGTGAAGAGGTTAGTAGACATCTCACGAAATGACATATAAAATGGCATACCTGTAAGGAAGAAGAAAATGACAGGATCATACCAAAGAAATCCTCCGGCTTGGGAGCATCTGGTGAATCGGGTTTCTCTCCATAGAATACAAGCAACGACTTCAATTCAGCGTCCAATGTGTTCGCCATGTTCCTCAACGCGTCTACGCTGCGCTCCGATTGCTCCGCGAATGGCTATTGAGCGGTCAATGTGAAACCCATGGGTGAGTTGTGTCGGGGTTATATTTACCTGCATGACTTGAATGAAGCGATCGGTGGAATCAAGCTTCATCCCGTGCAACCTGCTGATTTCGTCCCTCACTGAGCGTATGCCAGTGACCAGAGATTGGACGGAAGTGATCAACGTGGGCACGGACACTATGACAAATGTTAGGATCACGGCCAAAATCTATGGACAGACGACCACTACCTCTTGCCGCAGCTTCCAAGTGAGGCATGTCCTCTATAAAGTTGACCAAAGAGGGATCGCTCCGAAGTAATACCCTAGCAATGTAATGCAAAAGGGTAGGACATTCCGTTCCGCCTTTAGCGGTCTTGGTCTCTTTGAGCTAGAGAAACGCGCATGAGAATAACATTATTGCAAAATGGCGTGCCGCTGACCTTTAATAGCGCATCAAGCTGGAACCCTTTGGCCCCACCACGGAACGTCGATCCATTCAGTGCATTACCCACAGCCAGGACGGTCTAAAAATAATGTACGAGCATGAGAGTTGCGGGACGCAAAATCATGAATAACGAGTGTCACCTGAAGAACCCGTTTGAACTTGGGAGATGAGCGCAGTTGATGAGAAGCGTTGCGGACAATGTTTAGCTCGGGGCGGATCTCTTCGATCTCCAACTCCAGCTTGCGGCGGTAAACCATGCACTCTAGGCGCTCAGATAGTCGTGGAATTGTCATGATCTGCCAGAACATGTCAACGAGGTTGACGGCTGCGGGTAAATTCACGAGTTACCTGGGCAAAGTATTGGTCTGCTTTGGCTAGTTTGCCTACGTCCTCGAAGTCCTTGATTCTGTTGACCTGAAGTACGATTTAGCATACACCATACCACCAGAACAATCGAACACAACATACCTCTTCTGAGGTCGGCAGTTGTCGACTGATAGCTCTCAATTGGTCTACAGAGAGTTTCTCATCGTCAAGAGACAACAACGCCTCACGTATCTCCGGCAGGGTGAGCTTAATCCGCGAAAGCATAATAGCTATCATCCACATCAGTGTTAAACACATCGCCACTTCGACGAAAACATAAAAGTGACACTCACCAATATTGTTAGCCCTCGTAATATCAAGCAAGGTCGTCACATTCTGCTTCCTCGGCGAAGTAACAGACAACTGCGAATCAGTACTAGGATTACTGTCGATTGCGAACGTCGCTTCCAGATCGTTCAAGTCGATATTAACGTTGACATTCGCAGCAGAGGCGTCGTTCCAGACTGTAGAGGATGTTGAAGGACCTGCGAGTTTGTTCCAGAAGAATGGTTTAAGTCGTTTGGCTGGGCGAGTGACCTTGAGGATGGGTTTGGGTCCGCTGAAAGGAGCGGGAGGAGGAGGAGGCGGAGGTGCTCCGCTGGTGAGTGGTGGTGGTGGTGGCGGTGGAGCGGGCGGGGGCGGAGGTAGCCCAGCAGATCCATTCAGAGCTGGTGGAGGTGGAGGGGGCGGAGGTGGCGGTGGTGGGAAAGATATCGATGAAGGATTCCCGACGGATGTTGAAGGCGATGATGGTGTCAGAACTGGTGGCGGCGGTGCAGGAGGCGATGGAGGTGGTGGCGGAGGTGGTGACAAAGAAGAAACAGGCTGAGATGAGCTCCGAACAGGCGGAGGCGGAGGAGGTGGTGGTGGAGGAGACAAAGGCGCAACAGCAGGTACGGTCGAAGACCGTTTCACAGGGGGCGGAGGAGGAGGCGCGACCTGATTCTTATAATCCCGCTCAGTAATGAACTTAGGCTTCGCCGCCAACTGTTTCTTCAACTCCTCAATCTCAGCTTTCAATCTAACAATCTCATCGTCCTTCTCCGCCAGACCGTCGATCGCGCGCGTGGCGATGAGTTGAGCGTCGATTTCGGATTCGCGGGGGTGGGTCTCTTCGCGATGTCTGAACCTGGAGTAGACTGATTCGAGTGCTCGTTTGAGGTAAATGATCTCCTTGTCTTTGGTCGTTATGGTTGATTCGAGCTTCGCGTTCTACGGGAACAGACCATCAACAAACACACACGAACGAGAAATAAAGGAAAGTAAACGAACGAGTGTCTTGAGTTCGGCGATCTCACCCATAACAGCATTCCACTTGACTCGATCTCGTTCCCTCTTTGCACGATCTTCCTCCTCCCGACTCGAATTCTGCGCATGCAACCTATCAAGCTCATCTTGGAGCTGCGACACCTGCTTCTCCTTCTGGTGAAGACGTTGTACCAAACCATGGAAACCCTACGATAGACAAACTTTGTGAGTCACGTGATTTACACGGTTGTGCGCGAAGGAAGAGATTCACCTCGTTACCACCTTTCCCGGGTAACTTCGGCCCAGAGATGTTATTCGAGAGAGCTTTCAGAGCTGTCAGCTCAACAGATTTCTCCTTCAACTCATCACTGAGTGCCGTTCGCTACGCATACAGTCAGCCTCATCTCTCTAACACCCTCGCCGACCGCAGTAAAATGGATACACGAAGACTGACCTCCTTGGTGAGTTCATCGACCTTCGTCTTCAACGCCTCAATTTCCTCTTGCAGACCGCTCGAGTTAGGACCAGAGAGATGGAATAATTCTTGCCCTGTGATGTGCTTGACGGATTCGAGGAAATGTTCGAGGGAAGCCGTCCATGCGTCCTCGCTTTCGAAGGTGAATGGCGTCAATGTGTGAATGTACAATACGATGAGGTAGAGAGAGGAGCACTTACATGTCGTGGACGTCAACGATTTGTTCTAGGAAGTTATTGATGATGTAGAGAAGATCGCTCTTCACTCGCCTAACAACCAAACATGAGAATCAACACAACACCACCAATACGTTCATCACTCACGTATCTCCCCCACCCTCCACCAAACCTCTAAACCGACTCAACGCCTGAATCAAAGAAGCATACAACTCCTCATGCTCCTGTTCCTTCGCACTCCTAAACAACTCGACAAGGATAGCTTCAGATTCATTATCAGTATCGGTCTGAGACCGATTGGCGAGCCTTCGTTCTCGTAGGTCTTCTTCGTCTTCGAACTTCTCTTCGGTGTAGATGTCTAGTTGGGTGACGAGGGAATCGGGGGGTTTGATATATCGGAGAGCCTATTTCCGGGATCCAAAGTCAAGATCAAAGAAGTCCAAAATCATACTCAAAATTAAGGACGAAAATCAAGATCAAGTTGAATAGGAAATGCGCTGAAAGAAGACGATATGGTGTGATTTTGGTGAGAATGGTGGACTTACGACTATAGCTTCGTTCAACCCCCTCCTCGTGAATTCCTCTCTCAACAATATGCGATCTTCCAAAGACTCCGGGAAATTCGTCAAAGCGTTCACAAGAGCCATACTAGCCGTCCGAGCCTCCCAAACACCTTCCTCCTCATTCCCATAACTCAACCTGACCCCATCCTCTCCTTCTCCTACTCTCACATCAACCCCACCCTCCGCACCAAACTCACCAAGCTCATCAGGAATATGTAACGACTTTATCAACTCTTCAAACCTAAACACCTCCTCATACTCTACTTTATAATCCGAGAATGCTGAGAGGACGGCTTTGTGTCCGTCTGTGGGGGAGACGTAGCAGATGGCTGCTAGGACGTCTGAGGCGAGTGCGCGCAGTTTGGTGGGGGAACCGTGGAGGGCGTAGGTGATGTGTGTGATTAGGGAGGGGGATGAGATGCCTTTCTGGAAACCTAACTATATGCGGTCGTAAAAACACATATTGGAAAAAGAGAAAGATGTGAGTACGGGTGGTGAAGATGGATTGGTGGTGGGGGGAAGGCTGAATGAGTGCTTACGTCCGTATTCAACAACACCCTCACACACTTAATCGCCTCAATCAACACCGTCTCCTCCACATCCCTCAACTTCCTCCTCTTCCCACCCTTCGCCACCAAGCCCGCAACCAACCGACCCAGAACATCCATCCCCTTCCAATCCTCCACAAACTCCTCTATCCACGCCAAGTTCGCAGTGGAGAGATGAACTCGGAGGGATATGAGGTGTTTCACCAATTTGACGTCGGAGGGTTTGTCTGTTCGGATTTGGTCTATGTACCATTTTGCTGTCTTGTCGGATTCGGAGTCTTTAGAGTGCGCGTGGGCGTGTGTGCTGGACGTAGATGAAGGCGTGTACATGTGGCTACCGCTGCGATCTGCGAGCGAACTCTTGTCCCCACCTGAAGATGTCCACCAACTTCCCCATAACCCGCCTGTAGTCTGCGGTTGAATCGTCGGGGATTCGGCGAGAGGTTCGTTAGGTAGAAGCGTCTTTGCAGATATACTAGCTGTAGGCGACTTTGCCAAAACAAGTTCCGCACTAGACCGTCTAGATTCAGGAGGAGGCGGACTCCCACTCCTCGCGCCTCCTCCTCCTCCTCCCCATATTGACCACCGTTTCATAATCCCAGAGTCTCCCGTAAGTTGAGGCACTAAACGAGGAATAATACCCGCCGCACTACTGGCGGGACTGTACGTGGACGCTTGAGCTGCGTGGTTCACGGATGCTTTGAGTGGGGAGGTTCGGGAGAGTGTGGAAGAGTGTTTCTCGAGGTGTTGTTTGAGGAGGTATCGTTTCTGCGGGAGAGGTAACGCATACATTCCTTGACGTTTCGGACCGTTGAAATCCAAGTCATCCTACCCAACAAATCAGCACAAACGAAAATTGAAGTCAGAAGCGCATATAACGTACAAGCATCTGCTCGAAGGCAGTCGCTTCTTCGTCAGTTAGTGATTCTGTAGAAGGACTACCTCCCCCCGTTCGTTGAGCTGCTATAGGCTCGCTCACGATTCTCTTCTCTCTCTCAGGTGAAAGCGCACGACTGGGAGAATCAGGTCTTACACCGACGTTCATCCACCCTTCGAACATACTCGAAAGCCTGTTCTGCGAGATCGAGCTACGCCAATCACTAGGGGGAACAAACGGCTTCGTCGGAGAAGCAGTGTTAGAGTTAGAGGAAGCTGGGGGTGCAGGGAGAGAAGTAGACGATTGAGAGAGTTTGGCTGTTCCTTCGCCTTCTACGTCTTCGTCTGCTTCTTCTTGGAGAGATTCGAGTCGTTTGACTGTATCTTCGGATGGTTCCAGAGATAGTGAAGATGTTGCGGAGGATGAACGAGATTTCGAACGGCGGTACCATTCGTCCGGAACGCATAGTCTGAAGCTCCGAGTGGCGGATGGGCCAAGTGGGTTAGACTGATATGGAGACTCGAGAATCGTAGATAGTTGGGTATCGAAGGGTGTACGAGCGGATTCTTTCGGTCACAAGATCACATTAGGGATTGAATGGTACGCATATAGGCAATAGACGTACTCTCTTGTTGTTGGTCCGTCCAAATTTCCTCAAGGACATATTCAAGGGGACCTCCCCCCGGAACAGGCAAGGACTTTGTCAACCCCAGTTCATCGACGACCTGATCGAGGACATTCTGGACCGTCGAGGTCCTCGCAATAAATACCTTCCACAGGAACCCATCGTGGATCTCTGGTACCCGGAGGAATGAAACTGTAACAGAAAGAAACGGGTGAAGAGAAACGAGTCGGAGTGTAGGTGAATGTAGATGAGAGGTTAGCGGGAACGCAGAGAAATGCAATTGAGCTTTGGCCGCCGGAGAAGCCGTATTGAGGTAAGGAGCAACTTGCGCAGAACCCAACAGCAACCCTACACACCGAACAAATTAGCTTAAACATAGAGGAGATATCCATGCACAAAATAAGCCGAACCGTTCCCCAAACTCTCCAAATCCTCTTCCTCCCACTGCCGTCCATGCGACTCCTTCCGAATCCTCTGCAAAGCCCATCCATAACTCTCCAAATCACCCAGCATCTCTTCCTCCACACCATCTTGATCCAACAAAGCCTGTATCACATCTTCAACCGTTCCCTCGGGTGGTATGGTTGCAAAGTAGAGAGACCCAAGGGGCGTTGCTATCGGTACAACAAGTGATTCGTCCGGCATTGCAATTTGTCTTATGACAATTGGGGGTATCGCTGTGTTCTCATGCGGATATACTGTGTGATTATGAAGGGTCCTTGGACATGGCAATGTGTAGAGAAACGCGACTCGAGCACGGTCGCGGTAAAGCACGCGTAATGGGCGCTAAATACACAGTAACAATTCGGGCGGTGTGTGGGCAAGTCTCTTCAGAGGCCGTATCCGACGTTCATCATGACCTTCGATTCTGAGTAAATCAACTCGGGCATCTAATGAACGTGTACATGAGAAGAAGACCACCAAAAACTCTCAAATACGATATAGAGCCAAGTATAACCAGCTCAAGACGGACAAACCTCGCTGACGTCAGTCTCGATCCGGGGAAACGAAGCGCCCACTTCCCAAAAACAGCAACGCCCGACGCCGTCACAGTCGAACGCGCGCCCGTCGGCCTCATCCACTTGCTCGTCGTCGAATCCATCGTGCTCACCATCCCGCACACCCTCGCAACCACCTCCACGCCGTCCCCGCCGTCGTCAGAATCATTCTCCCGCTCGAAGCCAATACTGAACGCCATTGATGCCGCTTCCTCGGGCTGTAAAGTGCGTTTTCGTTTCGCGTTCTTGGACTGCATTATTTATGACTGTGGGCGCTTATGTCATGATGGGTATGCACTTGTTTAGGGGAAAGAAGAGGGCGTATGTTGAGAGCACTAGTGAGAGTGAACATGAAGGCGGGACGTCGTCAAGAAGTACACCTGCTGCATATACATCCTCATCATCAAGAAGTACACCCATCGCTTCTGCTTCTACCTCTACCCCTTCAACATCTCAACCACTCCCTACACAAACCCCCACCCCAACCGGCACAACCACCCACAAGAAATCCAAACGAGCTATAACCAAGAAATGTCCCATCTGCTCTGAAGAAATTCCCATCCGACTGCTCGAAGCACACGCCTCACTCGAATCCCAACGCGTAGACGAGATCATCTCGTCAATAGGGTCAACGGAGGTGCTGGGTGAGGCTCAACCTGATGATGGGGTCACAGCGAGGACGAGGAAGTCTGCTGTTAGAGCGAGACAGAGTATTAAAGTCGGTGCGCCGAAGCATAAGGCTTCGGCCTTGTCTCTAGGAAGAGGAAGGGGAAATGAGTCTGTGGATACGGAAGTGGTGGAGAGTACGTTAAGGTTATTGAAGCGACGAAGAAAACAGAGACACGCAAAGTTACGTGAGATGACGCGCGAAGATGATGATTCCATCCCCTACACTCCTTCCGGGGATGGAACAATCTGTCCGGTTTGTATGAAGAGTGTACCGGGGGACCCGGATGTCGTTGAAGCGCATGTGGACGCGTGTCTTGCGAATGAGGCGAGGTTGGCAGAGGAGAGGGAGAGGGAACAACAGAGGGTTACCCAACAGATGGGGGAAGAGGATATCGATATTGGAGGGGAAGTAAGGATGCGCGTGACAGACGGTGTCAATTTCCGAGGTACATTACTTCTCTTCTCGTTCCACGTATCCCTCACCGACATCGCTGACGATTTTTTGTTTGTAATCTGGATTTGAAGGAAGCGGCTTCGACGTCCGAAACAACGCGCAACAAGACGTAGAAGACGACATAGACATCGACGGCGAAGACGAAGCGATATACGGCGCACCTCAATTCACAGAGAGTGATATCCTCGCTACCGTTCAACCCTCTTCTCCCTCCCATGACCAAATTGACATTGACGTCGAAGGTGACGGTGACGATAACGGTGCCGGCGATGTTCACCTTCGAGATAACGATGAGAGTGGTGGGGAGGAGGGTGAGGATGGGGAGGCGGGGACGAGGGAGAAGACGTTAAGAGACCTCGTAGCAGAGGGGAAAGTCCTCAAGAGACGACCGGTAGACGGGAGTAGCGCAAGCAGAGTCGAGGCGATCCACGAAGTCAAGAAGACAATGGACGAAGTGATGGGTGTAGGAGAAGCAGAGGAGGTGGACGTTTCGATTAAAGGAGATTCGGGAGCGTTGATTCAAGCCTTGGAGAATAAAGTTAAACTCCTCGTACGTTCCTTCTCCTCTTCCTCCTCTTCCTCCTGTCCTTCATATTCCTACAATCCCCGTACTTACCTCTTCTCCTTACCTCATAGGAATCAACACGAATCTCATCATCCACCTCTCTCCTCTGTCGGATATGCATAGACCCATACAACGAGCCTACAGTCTCGACGGGTTGTTGGCATACGTGCTGTAGGGAATGTTGGTTACGATGTTTAGCGAGTACGAAGTTGTGTCCGATATGCAAGCGGATAACGAGTGCGAGTGATTTGAGGAGGATATACCTTTGAGAGCTTTAGTTTAATGCGTTTAACTTATTTTGTGTTTATGGTTAATGCGTATTTTTATCGTGGTCATTGTGTTTTCTTGCTGTCGTTGTCGTTTGTACTTAGCTGCTATCCGATAATAACGTTCGTCTCACACCTCAACGTTCCGCGACTTACCTATAAACAACATCATCAGCAAACCATTCACTCCCAAGCACGCTCGAAGGAACAGTGAAAATAAACATTCTCTCATATCTGGCCTTGTCACTTCCTCACATAGAGAAAACCAGCTCGCGTACAAGCGGTTACGACATGCCCAATATATATATCATAGGCATGCGTCCATCAGAGCACAGTCGAGACGTGTGCCACCACGACGTGTTGAATCATTGAGTAGATGTCTGAAAGTGAGGTGCTCACCTATTGAGTTATTCAAGGTAACCTGGCAATGTCGTGCAGCTTGAGGGCGGACGCTACAAATCAACAAATCAAGAGCGCACGGAAAGTCTAATGCGATTTTTGGATGATTATACATTATACATAGTATAAAATCAGAGGGAGTGGAGTTGGACGAGCACGGGCAACGCTCATGCAAGAGGACTGATCAACCTTTATTCACATTCGATACCGTCGTCAGCTTCGCTCGTACACAGAAGAAAGAGGAAAGACCACGTACTTGATCAGGGAAGGCTGGGGGTTACTCCTTGTGTATCCGACGTAGATGATGAATGGGATCCAGCCGTAGTGGAGGATAGTCTATTTATTTGGTGACGAGCAGGCAAAAGAGCAGTTGGTTAGTGAGTTGTGCGGGGGGAGAGGAATTGAGCGTGTCATGAACGCAAACGCACGCGGCCAAAGTCGACAGCCTTGATGATTCTCTCCTGCGGTATAATCAGTCTCGTTCGATAAAGCATTCCAGCGTATCGTCAAACAACGCACCTTGGTCTCTTCTGAAGGCATTTTGAACGGATGAGTCGTAACAAATGTGAGCGACGAACAAGTACAAAAGAGAGAGCACTACAGCGTAACAGCCTGAGGAGAGCGAGCTGGACAGGTCACAGACGTATTGAACGCCGGGAGTTGCCGACTGTAAACTTTTTGGCAAGGCGAGCGCTTGTCGCGCTTATTGCTATCCCTTCTACAGTCTCAAAAGCTCCATCTAAGACCTACAAGGGCTCTATAGAAAGCTTCGAAAATTACAAAATGCCCTTGTCCCCTCCCTCGTCTGCCGTGCACATCAAAAATGCAACTCCTGGGTTCCTCTCGACGCCAGGGTACGTACTGAACATTAAGTTACTCTAACCACAACCCACATTGAAACCCATCATACTACTAGACGTACCCCAACCTCAGTGACCATGCACCCCGTCGCGCTCTTCTCCATCCTCGACCACTACCTCCGACGCACAGATGCCCAACCTCGCGTGATCGGTACCCTCCTAGGCACACGTTCTGATACGGGCGAGATTGACGTCCGATCGAGCTTTGCGGTCTTGCATAGTGAGACGGATGAACAGGTTGCGGTGGATATGGAGTATCATCAGACTATGTATGAGTTGCATCATAAAGTTAACCCTAAGGAGGTTATCGTTGGCTGGTATGTTCTTGTTTTCATCGTTCTTTTGGTTTGGTTGAGGAAGAGGGATGGTGTTGATGATTTTGGATAGGTACTCGACGGGCTCGAATTTGAATACGTACTCTGCACTGATCCAGAACTTCTACTCGCAAGAGACTGCTCCTCACCAGGCTATCCATATAGCCGTAAACACTGGAGTCGAGAATGGGGAGCCGGCGGGTGTGAAAGCCTACGTCAGGTACGGTCCCTATACCATATTTTTCCAGACTTGATATGAATATCTGCATATTGCGATACAGTTCTCCAGTCGGTGTATCACCCAAACCCGAAAACGCAGTATTTGTGCCTATACCATGCGAACTCCGTTTCAAAGAAACAGAGCGTAGCGGCCGTACGTCCTCTCCATCTCCAGCTCTTCTCACCCAATCTAATCTAACTTCCTTGAAACTCAGTCGACCTCCTCCTGCAAGCATCCTCCTCCTCCCAATCCTCCACACACCCCTCAACAGACCTAGACGTACTCGAAACCTCCATCCAATCCGTCTCCGAAATGCTCGACCGAGTCCTGACATACGTCCGTTCTGTCCTCTCTGGAGAAGTCAAAGGTGACCCCGCCGTCGGTCGGTACCTCATGGACACCCTCGGTTCGAGCTCTGAGGACCTCGAGAATGGCGGTTTCCATACGAGCTTGCAGGTGCGTTCATCCCTATATGTTGTACAGATTGTTAGTGTGAAGTTGACCATGGGCGGTTGGTGTAGGACTCATTGATGGTGTCATACCTCGCCAACCTCGTTCGCGCACAAGCGGAAGTTTCTGCTCGTCTTGCGCTCACCACTGCACCGTAGTTTGTACACACTCGCAAAAAGTACAGTACTCTACTTTACCCCACGCGCTTTTGCTTGACTGTTGTATAAGTATTTGCTGCAATTGCAACACCTGTGCACTGTGTTCAGGCTACCATCAGGTTGTACTTATGCTGCAGACTCACGGGAGAAACTCGCTTGACCTTCATCCGTAGTTGGCGCCATCTTCGCAGTGGGCATAACCGGCCGTCTATTCGCTTGGAACGAAAGGGATATAATGTACTTGGTCCATGTCCGAACTCATTGCAATGGGAGAGATGTGAGGCCATTATCATTGAAGAGTCGTGAACACATAGCAAATATATCCAAATACACATGAGGGAGGACGAAAGAACGAATCAACTAGCAAAGAAGTAGTGAAAATAATTAGTGTCAATAATATGTTGTGGTCGAAAAAGTTGCCCGGGAGGTGTTGTCAGCTATACGAATACACCGAAAAAAGTCGGAACATGGACATGGGACAGGGTGGGACGTGAACGTAACGGGGGAGGAAAAGTCAGAGACAGCGTATATCGTACAAAAGAATAAACGAGGTCCCCGATAAGTAGCGTAGAGAGAAATCCAGGAAGCAGGGGGAATCGCGATCCGCACAGAAAGGAAAACAATGCAAGAAGTCGTCGAATCATGAGGAGAGCCTTGAGAGTGAAGGAACCAGCCTATAACAAAATCAGTCTATTATCCTCATCACCAACTCCGAGATCCAGTTGATCATTTTCGCGGCATTTTGGCTATTATTGGCGGACACAAAGGTGAATGCGTTCGCAAGACCAGACATATTGTACTGTTCTAGCTCGACGTAATGTTTTCGGCTCATCGTACCAGAGGCTTCTTCGACGGTGCTGAGCGTGGATGCAGAGTGTTGACCTCGGAGCGGACTTCGAATGGCTTCGTGTGTTGCGACACGGAAGATGTTGGAGACGTGGCTGATGATCATGGGCCGAGAGGAGTTGGCAAACGCTTCCTTGACCTTCTCCTGGAAACTGTCGAAACTGCATACAAAACGTTGAGTACTGAGATCACCGGCAAATGTGAGGAGAACTTACGCTGTAGCCACGACCTCAGGGAAAACCTCTGCCATATCCGAGAGGATACCATATAGTATCTGCGTCTCCTTGTCATCACCCTGCGCCGTTTGCAACATTGCGCTGGCCAGCGAAGCAACAAGGAGGGCAGTATCGGGATCCTCCACGCCGAGCAAGCCCAGAGGCACCCTGACTGTCTCATCCAGATCCAATTCTGTTGGTAGCAGTTCTTCCGACTGCCATGATCGTGGTACCTTGGCATCTGTGAGCAACTCGCGGTATGATGCTGGGGTGGTCGATATCGAGATTAGAGCGAGGAAGTATCCGAGGGCTTCGCCACAGACAGGTGAACCCGGACGATCGTTCGTATGGCCATTCGCATGGGGCTCGCCGCAATGTGCGACTGTAACCCGGAGAAGGCTTCGAAGCGTCAATTCGGTCTGTCCATAAAATGCGGTATGCCGAACGCCCTTGAAGATGATCGCGGCCAGCGAGAAGGAGAAGCTCTGTGCAAATGACAAAGAGAGCAACTTATCGATTTGCTCTGCGATGTCGTCAACGGGTGCACGAGCATCGACTAATGTCGCGGCGACGCCTCGCGCATCGAACATCTTATCTCGGTCCATCCGTTCGAGCGTCGCACGAAGTAACTGAATGGCCTCAAGGTATACCACCATATGCCCGGATTGAAGCAGAGCAACGGCAAGCCAGAACAGCTGGGTAAGGTAGCGAGATTGGAAAGGCAGTGCGGGAACTACCCGGTGCATGCAACGCAGCATACTCGTCACAGCAAGCGACTCCTTCTCATTGAACTGGGAGAGGGCGGTCTTGAAGGCGACGAGCATCTGGTACATCAAGTCATCATCTACGTCCGAGGTTGCCAATGTGCCCATCGAGATGAACGCGCGAGTCTGAATCGCGGGAGAGAGCTGGAACGCTGAAGACGTGATCAAACTCATCCAACGTGCTTTCCATGAATTGTGCAGACTGTTGTTGCCAGCGATAGCTTTGAGCATACGCCCCAGGAAGTTGTTCAACGTCTCGAGGAGTTCGATTTGCGTGCTGTCATTATTCGGCGTGAATGGAACGAAATCGCTGCCAGGCTTGGGTCGTAGGAGACCGAACGCTTTGAGAGTAGAGGACTCAGTGCATTCTTGAATAATCCCTCGTAGCTCCGCACTGGGTTGACCTCCGGAATCACTGTGTGCTTGGTAAACAGCCTGTACCAGGTTTGCTATCATACCAAACACGGACGACCGGACGACGATGTCACCAGTGCCGGCCACTAAAGCAACCAAGTGTGCAGTCTCAGGAGCGAAAAGCTGCGAATGCACCAGGTTCCGAGGTCGGTAGTTGGCACAGGTGCAGAGACGCGTGAGACAGGCAATTTCATTCCAATGAGGGTTGTCTGACAGATCCTTCGTTGGCTTTGTCGAGGTCTTCCCAAGGGCCTAACAGACGATCGGTATTAGAGTGTATAGTGCTCCACAGTGACAGCACGTACCTTGCGAAGACGGGCAAATATTCGACCTCGCACGTTGATTGAAGTAAGCACAGACATAATATCCGCAATGGTCTCGCAACGTGGTGAGTTCAAACCACCATCCACGGCTGCTCGCATCAACTCGTCCAAAACCGCAGTGACGACATGACTCTCAAGCTTAGCGATCTCGCCCCAAATGTACTTTTGAAATACGGAGTAAACCTGCAGAATATCCTCGTGTATGAGCATCACGCCATCCTCAACCAAACAGAGGAAGAACCTACCGAGAGATCGGCGAATGTGAACTCGATAAGGGTCCTGATCGCGTCGCGGACCTTGGCACCGGAAGGATCGTACAGGTCATGGCAAGGGTCCATGAAGAGGGAGATGTTCTTGATCCATGGAGACAGATACTGAATGCAATCGATCTTCTGCGATGTAGCAGGGTTACCAATAGAGGCAACAGCAGCAATGAAGTCGAGTGTCAATTGTGGCGCGAAAGCAGACAGAGAACCACTGTGCCACGCTTGATAAGGACCCGGATGACTAGGAATGAACGCAGCTGCATAACAATGTCAGTGTGTGTATGTGCGTAAGACAGGTAATAACTCACATTTCGCAGGAATGAGAGGTCTGCCCTCAAAGCCCAAGTATATGCATACAGCGATACAAAGATCATATGCTGCCATTCGAAGGTCGTCATCGTTGCTGCCGACATGGATGAAACCAAGATGAGTCAAGGTAGCCACAACGCTGGACAATTTCGATGCGCGCTCGGGCACTGGGAGTTGTGCACTCTTGATGTTACCCTTGGCAACGCGGATCGTCTGGAAGTCGTTGAGCGAGGAGAAATACGAAGTGCCGTGTAGTCACTAACCTTCACGATCGCGTCTCGATAGGGAGAGCTGAAGTAAAGCGTACTGCCCTGTCGTGCTTTCCGGATCACGAACTCATTCGCATCTTGCCCCGTAGAAATATTGTAGGCGTCACTGATATCTTGGTACGGAATGATCTCCGTGGGTCTATACTCCCTCCAGTCTGTGTACTGAATCGGTCGCAACTAAAGTCAAAGTCAGCTATGTGAGCCAACTTGATAGGCTGTGGGTACGCACCACTGTAATGCGCAAATGACTCCGCGCAATGTCGAGGATAACCGGTACCCTCATCGTTTGACATATACGCATGGTGATATCATCAAAGGTATCCCGTGGCTCTTCCTCTTGCATATCTAAGGGGTCTCTTAGCTTCGGTGTTCTTCTCAGTGTGAAGATGGTCACGTACAAGTGTCCATGAGAGCACTAATGGGGCCATTCGCAGCATACTCAGTCAAGAGCTCACGCACAGAAGAGTAGATCGCATAGTCATCTCCAAAGGACGCGTCTGAACCAGGGTCAGTGGACATCGAGGAGGATAGCGGAAGGGATACGCACTGCCGGAAAGAGCAGTCAGCTTGCGAAGGTACCTCAATGCAAGCGTATTCGGTGTCAACAACCGGGACATCTTGAAGCGTTCGCGGATGTCGCTTGGAATGACATGGTATGCCCACTTGATCCACTGGAGTGGGATGCTGGAAGCAGGACCGAATTGTGTGAAGTCGAAGATAATCTCAAAAGTTCGGTTGACATAAGTTGGGGTCATGAGAGTCTGTGAATCGTTCGTGAGTATGAGGCGAGAAAGCTCAACAAAATGATCTTACCTTGAGAATGTAGTATAGCAGCAGTTCGAGATCCAATACTTCGATATCAATCTTCGACACTGAAAGTAGGAAGACAGTATGCGGATGCTACAGAGCGACTCAGTACAATTCACGTCAGCGTCCAAGACGACACCCACCTTGACGACATGCACATCGACGAAAAGGTGCTGCACAGCGGTGGTATCTCGATGCTTGAAGCGATCCAGAAGCTCTTTGTACGGCGCGTGATGATCTGTCGTCTCCGGAGCAGGGAAGGGCATCTCCGAGTGAATGTTGTTCTCATAGATAGCAGAACAAATCGCCTGCCATGAGTCTTTACTTGTCGCGTCTCCGTCGAGGGCTGTATCTTCCGGTGCTTTTGGTGAGCTCAAAAGTTCCTTACCGATTTTGTCTACATGCTCCACGAAGAATCGCTGCAAAATGATCGTGTCGGATTCGTCGTATTGTGTCTCCAAATTCTGGTCGTGATCTTCCTCTGGACCGGGAGGTACGTATCTCTGCGAACCGAACATTTAGGACACACTCGTGGATTGGCAGACGATGACGAAGGCATACCTGAATCTCGCTGAGGAACGCAGTGACACCCTTGATGTTCTCGCCCAGGAAGTTGTTGAGTGACACCATGTGTGCCTCTTTACCGAACTTGATGTTATTGGCAAGATTCTGCACAATTTTCGCAATCGTCTTGCGACCAGCGATAAGTGAAGGTGTCAAAGGCACATCGATATCGACCGTCGAAGGTGACACCACACAAGGAGAGATGAATCTACCGGATGTCAGACAACGGAGTCGTATGGGACAGAAGTCGCTTACCGAAGGAAGATGAAGGCACCCAAGGCAGAGAATTTGGACTGAGGCCAACGAGCGGATCTATAATCTCGGTCAGTGGGACGACGCAATGGGCCTTGGTTGAATACGTACACTTTGTAGACAATGTATGCACAAATTTCACGGAACATCCTGCAATAGAACTTCAATAACCACAGAGTAAACCAAGCACGACAGTGACTTACGCAGGGAACGCCGGGACAGACGAAGCGATAATAGACAGGAACGACTTCGCAATCAACTCGACCACCTTCTGGTTCTTCGCCGCAGCCTCCTCGCCGACCTTTGCAGGGTCAATCTCGTAGCTATGATCAGGAGGCATCTCCGCCATAGCCTTCTCCAAGGGATTGATGATACTTCGGATGTAGTTGTATCCGTACCTACGTGCGCAGGCGGACATGAACCGGTTGTAGATCGAGTTGCCTCTGAATAGAGACGTCTCGCTGTCTATAAACGAAATGTCAGGATTACCATCGTCGGGAAAGACAAAAGACTTACCGGTCCTCGCAATCTCCCTGTCAATCATCGCCTTGAGCAGGTTGACGAGCGACGCTCGAGTATCGAAAACATCCAAGAGGACCCGAATCATCTGTTCAACCTTTGACGCAGGGCAGACCTCACAAACAGCAAGCGCAAGCGAAGGCTATCAAGTACGACGATCAGTACCACCCAAGAAGCTTCGAAAACACACAGTGTACGCACATCAGGACCCTTCATCAACTCAGCGAGTTTACTCTGTTTGCTACTCCCACCCGTCGACTCTCTTGGATCCAACTTGATGCCTTGCTGCAACACCTGAGCGAAAGCGTGTGTGAAGACGGTCTGCTTAATGATATCCTGGTCGTAGGCAAGAGGTAGACAGTGCTTGATGCCGAAGTCGGTGTTGGCGGAGATGAGCTCGGCGAGACCTTGGATCGTTAGGTCGCGGAACTCGCCGTCCATTTGGTGCATAGTTCGTAGCTATATGCGCATCGGCAGGTCAATATGCTGCAAGCCATCGGATATGAGTATAGTGGACTTACATGTGAGAGTTGCGATTGGTCCGACATCCCATCTTCACGCATCTGAAGCACCAACACAGTTCAGCACGGGGCCAAAGTCAAAGGGGAGGAGGTACTTACCGGGTCAGTGAGACTGAACTCGAGCACCTTGAGGAGGAAATGAACATAACGCATGAACAACCGAGAAGTATAATGCATATAATCTTCTTCAGAAGTATCCTCCGGAGGAGCAAGCGCAAGGTGATCAAAGAGCTTCACCGCAGCTTTCAAAATCTCCAAGTTCAAATCTCTCTGCGTCCTCGAGAACTCCTCCTCAACCTACGTCGCAACCCCACAGTGAGTCAATTGTGTGCTTGAGGAATGAAAGAGGAGGGAGACTGACCGAAGCAGGGTCCAAAGCCCACTCGATGATCTGATCTGCAATCGCTTGTCGTACGTCGTTATCCTTGCCCACCGAAGTCGCCGTCGTCGAGTCATACACGAACGTCAAGAGAATGCAGAACTTTAGTTTGAGACGGTACGCCGTCCCGCGAGTGTACCGTCCAATGAGAGTTGCGAGGGTCCTCAGGGTGGGACTCATATCGACGCCGGGAGCATCCTGTAACGACTTGATGTTATCTGCGATGACGGTGAAGATTGGGATGCACTTGTAGAGCATATTTCAGCATGTTAAGAAGACGGATGGCTAAGGGGTTCCACGTACCTGCTCGAGGAATACACCAAGTTGTTCAAGACCAGAAGGATTCCCATCGATGACCTGATTTAACACACTGTGCCTAACGAATTAAGCTATATCCAACCCACTCCAACACTCAACCGCCCCCCAAAAAAGCACAACATACCTTTCCAGCTCCCTCAATATCCTAGTGTACAACCTCGGATTGAGTTCATTCCCAAGTGCTTCCCTCGCAACATCCCGGACTTGGGGTGCCTCGTCGATAAGGAGGTTCGTGACGTTTCCGAGGAATATGGCGAGGAGGTCCGCGGGGTTCCTCATCACTCTGAATTGGTCGGGGAGGTACCATTCGCCTACGAGCTTGGAGAAGCTCGGAGGGTCTTCTTTGCCTGGGATGACGGGCCCGAAGGAAGCCATGAATAGTGTGAGGTTCTGCCATTGATATTGACGTTCCTGTCACCAAGTCGAGAGTCAGTCAAAGTGGGGTATTGAAGAGTCAGTGAGATGGTTACCTCGTTCGTGAGCGACCTATCACCCGTAGGCAATGGCCCTTGATCATCCGCAATGGCACGAAGAGACATTTCATCGAGGGTACACCATCTGAAATAGCATTCCTGCCAAACAGCCATATGCATCGGAACAGGAAGAGACAACGAGCGCATAAGTTTCCTTATCCTCTTCTGGTGCGCAATCCGACCTACACAAACCAACCATATCAGTCCTCTGCCAAATCAAAGACAAAGAAACACCAAGACACGACATACCCAAGACGGACTTCTGATCAGCCCCAAGCTGGTCATACACCGGATACCGCTTCACCCGTTCGGTATTATCCAACGCAGACATCTCAGGTGCATCAGGCTGCCTCTCCGCAAGTGCAAGAAGACGAAGACATTGACAAGCCATCGCAGAGACGTTCCGATCTGCCGATGTCAACGAGACCAAGAAGGCCACTTCGGCGAGGAGGAACGCTGGGATCCGTTCATTCGTATTCTGTACTTCGCGAAGATGTGGCTGTCATAATGAGTATGAGGAGGGGAATGAATGGAGTGGGGGAGGGTGAATGAGGAGACGTACCGGTAGAGGTTTGGTGAATCGTTCCATGATCTCGACTGCCATCGACATGTACATCTGCTGCATCTTGAAATCTGTCCGAGCATCCAACAAATTCAAACACACAGCAGCAAGCGTCGCAGGCCTACAGTGCCAAAGAAACCCATCAGCCTCATCTCAAAAACCTACCATCCGTCAAAGCAAAGGACACTCACATAACACTCGTCATCCACCCCGCACAATGTATCCACCAAGGATGTTCCGGGCTCATCTCAATAATAACATCAAGCGCATGCCTCGTCGTCCTATTCATCGAAACCTTCACACTCGGATCGCTCGGTGCAAGCCACAACTCCACCGTCCCCGGAATCCAATACGGTTTCTGGTCCATATGCAACGCACATAAATACCAGTTTATGTCGGCGCGGTAGAGAGCTAGACAGGCGAGCGAGAGGAGTTCGCGGTCGGTGACGGTTTCTTGGACGTAGCGACGGGCTTTGGGGCGCGCGTTGGGTTTGCGGATGTTGCCCATGTCGTCGACTTCGCTTCGGTGCATGACGGAGTGCTGAGGGGTGGTGAGTGAGTAAGAGCTCGGCGAAGGTTGGATGGAATTAGACTCACGCGGTAGATACTCGCGACACGCTCCGCGACTGTCATCCTCAAATCCTCCAAAGGCGTCTGCCAAGGAATCAACTTCACCTGCACGCAACTCCCATTAACAAACCGCATACACCCAACGAACGGAGGAGAAACCAAACAAACCTCACTGATCAACGTAATCAACGCCTTGATCACGCATATCTTGACAGCGTCGCTCTGCTGAGGCTCCAAACACCTCTCAAACAGCTCGATGGTCTTCTCCTGGTCTAAGAACCTATAGATAGTAACGAGAGCATCACCCATGAGCCCCACGTCGATATCATCTCGAGACATCCAGAAGCCGTAGCCTTCTACCCATTTCATCAGGCGTGTCTACAGCGAAGGTGAGATGTGAGATTAACACACGGAAGGAAGCAGGATGGATGAGGGATGGGAAAGGAGAAAAAACATACCCGAACGTCCGAAGCGATCTCCCTCGCAATCGTAAGTAGCGGTACATCATGTATACCCTCTTGCGGTGCAACCCTCGACGCCGTCCGACATATATCCAGAGCACATATCATAGCGATCTCAGTAGTCCTCGAGCTCTGGTTCATAGCCCTTATTATAGCCTCTGCAAAGTTCCTCTCCTACAATAATGAACAGAAGAACGGAACACGCATCAGTATCAAGTCGACAACCAACGGTTCTGCACTTCATCTCCGGGGAGGTGAAACTCGAAAGAAGGGACATGAACATACCTTTCTCCCAGGACCTCTCGAATTCGGAGCAGCAGTCTCATACTCGCTCTTTATCCTATCCGAGCTAATACACATCAACACCGTCAAAGCAGGCCACACCGCACTCTTATCCGCACTCGCATTATCATGCAACGCAAAAAGGATATCGAATACCCGTTCGGGCGCACCGTCAAGTTTGCGAAGCGAGTAAACGAGATCGTTGAATTCCTCGGGGTAGGATTCGATCCAGTTCCAGACGGCGGAACGGAGTGGGACTGCTAGTGCGACTTGGGCTTCTTTACGCATGTTCACGAGGAGAGAGGAGAGTTCTGTTTCGTCGACAAAGGTGAGGTTGTGGACTCGAGGAGTGAGAGGAAACGACGAACCTTGTAATGATTGTACTAGACGTATTCGATCCAGTGCACAATGCATGAGAAGATGGAGATCCGTAATATCCGGTTCTTCCTCAGACGTCCCCGCGAGCGTATGTATCTTCTGTCGTATCCGCTGAAACACAACACTCCAATTCGACTGGGACAAATGATGTATCGCCCTCCCCGAAAACTTGGCAATGAGCGCATTCATACTCTGCATCGAATCCGACACAACAGTCGACGTCTTCTCATACGTCGTCGAATATAACGGCTGCTCGATAGAGCGTGAGTTGACGCTATGGATGTCAGAACGAGTTCTTTTGAGTTCGTGAAGTCCCCTCGGTAGTAAACTCTTGCTGGGAGCTTCAGACGAAACGGGTAACGGATTATCATAATGTCGATGTCCATCTTGCGACTCGACAGACTCAAAGTCATGATACGAAGCGTTGAAATTCAAGTTGGCCGCAGACATCAAGCGGCCTTTCGTCGGAGCCGTTTGTCGGATGAATAGGATCATCACGCTCAATACGTATCGTGCACAGTTATCATCGAGAGAGGGGACGTCTCGTCTTGTGGATGTTGCAGATGAAAGCACGCTCATCTTCTCGTAGGACGGTTGACGCCCGCGTTGTTGTGTGGACGGGGCGGGGGAGTTGGGTTGACTTGAGAGGGAGTTGGGTTCCGAGGACCCTTTGCCTATGCGAGAGCTTGGTCTCGTGTCTTCGGTAGAGGAGGCGTAGCGAGACGCCATGGCTATCACGAGTACTTTGAGGATGAAGAGTTGCGATTGCATCACGTCAATCGAGCGATAGTTTTGCTACAGGAGATTGTGAGTGACACAAAAGCAATAGCGAGGATGGTACGAACCCTTGCGAGTTTGTCTAGTAGCTCTGTGAGTGCCCAGGCAATGATGTCCAGCGAGTCGACCGCAAGCTCAACAAGGGCCTCTATCGTTCCATGAATAATAGGATCATCTTCAAGTTCTGTAAGACTGGTTCCTGCATTACAGGGCAGCTATACACCATGCATATGAGCGCGCCGTCTCGCACTCCGCCAACGTCGGGTCAAAGCGCACCTTATTCTTAAGCCTCGTTACCAGTATAGATATGACTTTCTGCTGAGGAGTAGCAGGGGCAGGGTTATGAACGTTCATGCCAGAAGGGTGGAGCGAGGGCCCCGAGACCGAGTAATTCGAGCCATTTGTCCTGTGGACGCGTGTTGCTGAGCTCCCTTGGACATGGCTGGCCGCAGACGCACGCCTAATGGGCATGGTTTGCGAGGAGAGAGCGACAAAGTCCAGCCTAGGTCAACGGTGAGCAGCAGCCAGAATGTGGTGTGCGGGGGTTGGGGGTTCGAGACGTCGGGGACGGAGAGGACAGCGAGGAGGTGCGTGGAGGCGGCGAGCAAGCAGGCTTCAAAGTCGAGGTCGACGGGACACACAAATGGGCGCCATTATGCCATTCAGACGCTTACGTAAACCTCTTTCTCGCGTCCCCTCGCGTTGGTCGTCGGCAACCCAGACGGGAACTCTGACTCGTTCGTTATGAAAGAGATGCTATCTTCTGGCGTACGGAGATTACAGGTTCTATCCTACATGAGTTCATGAACACAGAGGGTTCGTTCATATGTCGAGAACATAGACTACGTTCCCCGCAGATGGCCCACAATCGCGCTTGTCAGATCGCGCTTCATCAGGGAGAGTGGCCGGTGGAAAGAGATTTAGCGGTCCCTGCAGATCTGATAGCGGCTGCAGACGTGGCTCGCAGATAAGCTTGCGATGGCTTCATTTGACGACTCGTGAGCAGGAAGGTTGCGACGTCAGAGATGGGATGCGGCCAAAGCAGAGAGCAGCACAGCGGCGGAGCATGAGAATATATACGCTTCGCGCAGGACAATAGACGTCTTTTGTTCGCTGAACTGGGAATGCGGGCCAAGTTTGATTAAAACCTCGAGACTAGCACACAGCGTCCGGGGCGCTGGCGACAATGGGTGATTCGTCGACTGATTGCACACGGTTCGAGCAGCAATTTGTGTGCAAAATTGCTCGCTCGACGAAGGAGCTGCTCGCAGGATGCGCGAGAGACGAGGAGAAGTAGCTTTGACCTTTTGGGACGCTGGGCAAAGAGGGGCCCACAGCTAGGGTTAGCTAGGGTTTAGACGGGGACCCACAGAGGCTCACAGAAGATTCCGGGCAGATGGGCGTCGGACGAGAGGCTATTGTCGTTCTCCTCTGCGTCTGCGCTCCCAAAGAGTCTCCTCAGTTGCTGTGGCCCCTGACACCCCCTTTTGTGTCGCAGCAGCGGGGAGACCAGAGGCGAGCTGCTTAGTCAGGAAATGATACGTGTTGTGCCGACCGTAATTTGCAGTAAGCCCCGAGCTGAGCCCGTAAATTCCTCCTCCGCCCATTGTACTGTACCTTCGTAGCCTCGTGCGACGGATATACGGTCGGACCCGCCTGATAGGTACAAAAGGAAACTCCGCCACGCCAGAGTTCAACTCTCCGCAGTGGGCCCCTCTCCCCACCGCGTCCGTCTGCTCTGTTTGCATCGCTGTCTTCTCGCTCGCTCTCGTCGCTCCTGTCGTTTGCGCACTCGTCGCTCTCCGTGCTTTTCGCTCCCCGCTTCCATTTCCGCTCTCCCGTCTTTTGCTGAGCCCCAAAACTCCCCTTTTTCCGCCTGTCCTGTCAATCGATTCTCCAATGTCCCGCCCGGAGACACACCCGCCCGAGTTCGTCGACTACGGCTCCTTCGACGGCCGCGACCTCCCGTTCTCGGCGCAGGGCTTCGGCGCCGCCGCCGCCCTGCGCAAGTACTCGTACGGCAGGACCGAGTCTGCCCGGGACTATGCTCCGCTGCGCGACGCCACGTCGCCCAGCAGCTTCTACTCGTCGGCCGCGGCGAACGCCATCCTGGGCGACGCCGCCGCCCGCTCCGGCGCCGGAGGGTATGGCCTCGTCTCGCCGCCGCCGCCGAGGATGTACGCGCAGGCGCAGGCGCAGGGGCTCGCGGGGCATGACGCCTGGGGCCCGGCCCTCGTCCCAAACGGGACAAAGCAGGCGTCGGCGGGATCTACCGCCGCCAATTCACCCACCACTCAAGTACAGCCCGCGGGCCAAACTCCCTTGGTTGTGAACCACCACCATCGCGCGTCCCCTCCCCGCCAGCCCGCCGCGTTCTCCCCAGCATCGCCCACAGACAGAGACCCTCTCAGAGACCTCTACTATCCCACCCGTCCGACCCAGCAGTCGGCACAGAATAACAACAACAGCAACCCCGTGACATCCTCGGCCTTGACCGCCAACAACCCCGCCGCGACCCAACGCTCTACTCTCTGGTGGGGCGAACTCGAACCGTGGATGGACGAAGAGTACGCAAAACAGGTCTGCAACCTCATGGGCTGGGACCCCGTCAACATCAAGGTCCCCCGCCCCGCTCCCGACCCGCTCACAGGCAGACAGGCCAATAACCCGGGCTACTGCTTCCTCACGTTCCCGTCCCAGCAGCACGCCGCCGCCGTCCTCGCTCAGGTCAACTCCGGCAACGCCAGCGGCGCGCCGGTCACCATGCCAAACTCGAGCAGGCCCTTTACGCTCAACTGGGCGTCGTCCGTGCCGACCGCTCCCCTGCCCGCCGGCTTCAACGGCCAGACCATCTCCATTCCCGGAGCCCAAAATCCACAATACCCCAAGGAATACAGCATCTTTGTCGGCGACCTCGCGCCCGAGGTCTCCAACTCGGACCTCGTCGCTGTCTTCCGCAACCCGGTTTTGGGCCTCAGAAACGACAGGGAGCCCCGCTTCATTCGTCCTTTCCTCAGCTGCAAGAGCGCCAAGATCATGTTGGACCCCGTAACGGGCGTGTCCCGTGGATACGGATTCGTTCGGTAGGCTCTCTTGACTCGTTATCTCGCAGAACGTGACTCACTCTGCGCGGTAGATTCACAGACGAAGCAGATCAGCAGCGTGCGCTTATCGAGATGCACGGACTTTATTGCTTGTCTCGACCCAGTGCGTCCTCTGTTGATTCGTGTGGGCGATCTCGTGCTAACCCGTTTTTGCAGTGCGTATCTCGCCCGCAACAGCGAAGTTCAAGCCCAGCCCTGGTGTCCCACTTGACTATTCTCAGCTAGGCTACGCCGGCCTCCTTAATGTCGCACAGCCGGAGCAGCCGCCCGTGACGGTCGCGCTTCCTCTGCCCAACCAGACCAAGAGCGTATCTACGCCGCTCGCGTCATCGACTACGCCCTCCTCTGGCTCTGGCACCACCCTGAATAGCGCCAACGGCTCTCAGACCTTGAGCTCGAACGCGAGCACTGCTTCCTCGTCTACACTTGCCTCGACCAACTCTGATGGAGAGGTTATCGCCACGCAGGCTGGCAACAATAACGCCGGTACTCCTAATGCTGCCGTGCCCAGCTCTATCTCAAACGGGTTGGCCCAACCGACTCACGATCAACTGATGGCCCAGCGATACAATATACCCGAGGAGTCTTGGAAGCATCATGCCCAGGCTCGTGCCATCCTCTCGAACCTCATCGGCCCTAATGGCGAACAACTCACGTCTTCTGACCCTTACAACACTACCGTGTTTGTTGGCGGCTTGTCCCCTCTCATCTCGGAAGAGACTCTCAGGACCTTCTTTGCACCTTTCGGTGATATTCACTATGTTCGTATCTTTCTGATTTGTTCCTTGATTGCACGTTCTGATGGCGTCCTTGCAGGTCAAAGTTCCTGTTGGAAAGCACTGCGGGTTTGTGCAGTTTGTTCGCAAGCCCGATGCGGAACGTGCGATTGAGAAGATGCAAGGCTTCCCCATTGGCGGGAGCAGGATCCGACTCAGCTGGGGTCGTAGTCAATGTATGTTTTCTCGACGCGTGACTTTGCTACTATCGTTGCTGACCTTTGGTGTTACAGACAAAGCTGCGCAGGCTGCCGCTCAGGCTGCTCAAGCTGCTGCTCTCCAAGCACAGTACCAGCCCCAGGTCGTCCCAACGAACAATCAGACGTCTTCTTTGACTGCCGATCAAGCGCTCCAGCTCCTCGAGAAGGTCGGACTGACGCAGTTGTTGAACAACCCTGCTGCTCTCCAGGCCCTTCAGAATATCCAGCCTGCGGCTACCGAGGTGAATGGGTCTGCCCAGAACAACGTCAGCAACGACCATCAGGATGGCGATAACGTACAGAAGTTCGACTCGTTTGCGCCTTCTTCCTTCGACTCGCGATCCTCTGGTCAGTTCGGACCCAGTTCGTTCTCCCCGTTCTCTCCCGACCCGAACTATCTCGGTGATACGGGCAAGGCGTTGAACATGAACCCTGGCTCGTCTCCGACGTCCGCTCCTGGCTCCGGGTACCCCAGCTTCCCCAACAAGAGCTACACCCCGTGGTACACACCGCAGCAAGATGAGAAGGTCGTGAACGGTAGTGGGAAGGTCTCTCCTACCTCTGTTCAGACTACTCGTCCGACGAGTGCTCAGCGCTTCGGTACGTTCTTGGGTGGAGAGGGGACGTCTCCCTTCCAAACTCGTTCGTCCAGTCGTCAGGAGGGACCTATCGCTAGGCCTGATCTGAATCGTCGACCTTCGCAGTTGGTTATGAACGATAAGTTCGGTAGTGACGAACCCGAGCATGATTCCATTCACGATCTGAACGGTACCCTCGCCAGTCTTAACCTTGGTGACCACGCCCATACCCATACTCAGGGATCGTGGAAGTCTGGTGCTGAGGGTCCTCACGTCTCGTCTTGAAGAATTTCGGTGACTTTGAAGAAAGCTATCCCCCCACGTTCACGTCCACAATCCCCTACAATCCATTACAGCCTACCCTATGAATGATTTTCTTGAATTATGTGAAAGGTCCGCTATGATGAAGCAACGACTTGTCGACTTTTTTCTCTCTTCTCTTTTCGTCACTTCTTTCCTCGAATCCACCTTTTTGTCATTTCGTTCCTCGAATCCCTTTTTTGTCATTTCGTTCGAAACGTTTGATTGGTTGTCTCTTTTCCTCTATCCCTGGCTTTGTGTTTTCCCAATGACTTCGTTACCTGTGTCGTGTCGTTCTTGCGTTTCCCCTCGTCTCCCCGCGTCTCCCCTCGTCCTCGTACCTGTCCTCGTCTTATCGTCTTTCGTCTCTCTCCACAACGTTATACGTTCAAATCCTCCCAAGCTGTTTGTTTGTTCGAATCGTTTGTTTGTTTTATCGTGACTCCCATCTCTCTCCCATCCCCGTCTCCATCTCTCTCCGACGTTCCGTCTCTCTCTCCTACGTTTTATTGTTTTTGTTTGTCCCCGCCTTTCGATTTCGATTTCGAACCCCAGCACGCTCTCGTATAATCTGTGACTTTGTTGGCTCACCCATACGTATTGATTTGCTGAAAATATCCTCTCTCCTCTCGCTCAATCGCATCGCAATTTACGTTTTTGTTTCCCTCCTATTCTATCGATATCTCTCTCGAATCCCTTTGTTTCTGTCGTAAAATTGAACGAACATCACTAGTCACGCGAAATATATTTGTTTTCTTACTCCTCGTTGGTTGCAGTCTGTTTGTTGTTCCTCAGTAGATTACGAACATATGCATGTTACTCGAGATACTTTGTAAGGACATGTTTGTTCTCTCTGACAGTGAATATCGAATACCTCTCTTTGTTTTGTGTTGTCGTGTTGTCGTGTTGTCAAGTCTTTGTCCGGACCCCGGTATCCGATGTCGACATTTTTGAGCTCCGCAATCTCAAATTCGTCTCCAAGCCCCAAATTGCAATGCAGAGTAGTACCCCTTCATTATTGACGTTGTTCCTCCCGTTGTTCAAGTCGTCAGTGACGCCGATTCTTATGCGTCTTAGATGCTAGTTCGTGTCAAACACAAGCTCCAATTTAAAGACAATATACAATAGACATTTCTTTCTGCCAATTTCCCGTCCAACACAACAGAGAAACTGCGCATATAGCACACCCGCCTCCCGCTTCCCGCGTCGCTGTACTCCAAAAAATCCAATATATCAGATTTGTACCTACTTCTCCACCCTATCCGCCTGGCATCGATCCGTGATTCTCGGTAGTTACAACAGGTTACAACGTCTCAGTTGCCACTTGGGTGCCGTATGATTCTTGGCCCACCATTATATTCTTGGATCACCACCGGGCCCCGAATCTACGCTTCTTCGGACCAACGTGGAAATGTGGGACCTTTTTGATCCCAGATGAAGTTTGAGAAATTTGATGAACGGTTCACGCGCGTCGCGCCAGTGAGATGTTTGGTAGGATCGTAATCTCAGATCTCTCCCCCTGACCGGGACCCCTTCTTGATGGATGCCTTATAAGGTAATCCTTCTTTTTTCTTTGCTTTAGCTTTGGCTTTGGCGTTCACAAGGTTCTGAATCTCTATACCGTTATTCAAGATTGCTCATGTCGGTCGGTCTCCCTTCATCCGTTTCGGGCTTTACGCCTATACCCATCGCGTATTCTTCGTCTGCGACACACGTACTATACGTTCGCGCGCACTCTGGGTCGAAGAATAATAGCAAGAAGAACAAGAAGAGCCAAAACCAGAGCCAAAACCAGAACGATGCGAATGCTAATGGGAAGGGAAAGGCACCAGAGTTGCCTGAAGGACGGACGTTGTTCTTGGTGAATGTTCCTCCTGACGCTACAGAACGAGAGATCTCGCTCTTGTTCAAGAATGCGGGGACGGTGGAGAGGGTTGTGTTTGAAGGTGATCGGGATAGGGAAGAAGAATTGTTGGAGAGTGATGAGGATATGGACGACGAAGAAGAAAGACAAGAGGGCGAAGATGAAGAAGTAGAGGAACAACAACCTCGTAAAAAGCGGAAACTTTCGAAGGAGGAAAAAGCGGCTGCTGCACCTCCACCGGTTGTTCCTCTCCCACCACGAACGAATAGGATACTACGACGAACAGGCGGGACAGCCCATGTCATTTTCCTCGATGCATCTTCGGTCTCTCGTGCCCTAACACCTCCCACAAAACCTAAACCATGGCCCGTCGATACATCGACTCCACACGGTCTATCGCACTACACGTCCCTATACAACTCTCTCCGACCTCCGCTCGACATCGTCAAGTCACACGCGGACACATGGATGGAGTATTTCGAATATGAGCAGGAGAAGAAGAGGCAGAAGAGTAAGTATAGGAAGGGAGAGGCGATCGTGGATGAGGATGGGTTTACGCTTGTCACGAGGGGTGGGGCGTATGGGCAGACCCTTGGTGGTGGAGTTGGTGTGGCTAGCAAGAAGTTCCAGGCAGAGGTTGGGAAGGGGGAGAGAGGTGGTGCGGGTGGAAAGAGGGTTCGAAAGAATAAGAAGGAGCCCAAGGAGAAGGAGGCGTTTTATGCCTTCCAAATTCACGAGAAGAAACGGAATGGTGAGTCTTTTTAGTTTGTTGTATTACTCCTGAGTGTGTGCTGATAATTGTTGCAGAGCTCATCGACCTCAAAAAGAAGTGGGAAGAAGACAAGGCGAAAGTGGAGAAACTCAAGTCTTCACGGAAGTTCAAGCCTTACTGAGCTCACGCTGTACGCGTACCCTGTACACCCCTCGCACATATCATTTCACTCGCATGACACTATTCCGTCCAAAAGTATAAGATAGCAATTGCGCACGAACCAATAACATGCACAATACTGTACAAAGCGGTGATACACCTTCCTTCCTTCCCGTCCAACATATCTATCATACACCCTTCTCTACTGAATCACTATGCGTCGTAGCCTGGAGGCTGGTCGTCATAAGCAGGTGCCTGGTAGGACGACCCCGAAGGACCCGGTCCGTCGTCGGGGGGAGCAGTATACGTCGCTACAAAAACGAACCACAAGAAAAGAAGGGAAGAAGCAGTAAGTCTTCCAGCTCTATACAAAACAACCCAAACAGCGTCAACGTATCAAAAAAGAAGACGTACGTAGACCCTCCTCGTCCTCCAACTGCTGCCTCTTCATATATATCGCCCGTTCCCTCGTCTTATCCAACGACATGGCAAATTCGAACAGCCCCTTGTCCTTGAACCGGATCTCGGCTTTCGTCCCGTCCGTGAGTCCGCCTTCTGGCACAGGTTTGATGTCCACTGCGAGGAAGTTTGCGCCGAGGAACGGTTGTTCGAACCGGGTTGAGATGAGGGAGGTCAAGGGGACAGAAAGGGATTCGAAGCTTGGCTTTGCGGAACCCTTTGCGAGGTCTGCTACGAAGACTATCTGAACATCACGAAAACATATTCAGAGTCGACAAAGAAGCAACGTATCATCAGCACAAGATCATCACACGAACGGAGTAATCCCCAGAGGGTGGGTGCCCATCATACCCGCTGATCAGTAAGCCATAACCTGCCCACCTCCTTCAACTTCTTCGACCCTCCCGAATTAGATGGTCCGTTAGGAACTGTTAGAGACAATTCGACGCCCGAGTCGACAGTTCGTATGATGAGTTCGTCGGGGAGTGGGATCGGCGAACGATCGGGACTGAGCATGGCCCAATTGAGTGACATCGTCGTAGTCGTTTGTGTGATTGGTCTTGTGGGTTAGAGTCGTGATCTTTGGTATATATGTTGCACTGTACTAAAGGGTAGACGTCGTAGAATGTGGATCATATATGTAGGATCGTACAAGAAAGAACGGAATAGAAAGCTCAGTTAACGCGAGGCGCAGCCTGCGTTGACTTGCACAAACCGCAATATGGCTTTAAACGCTTTGCCTATGACTATGGCTACCTGGCGCAATGGTAGCGCGTTTGGCTTCGATCGCCGACGGCACCAAAAGGTTGCAGGTTCGAGTCCTGCGGTGGTCATTTTTGGGTCCTTTGTCTACCTTTTTTGCTGTACAATCCAATTACAATCACTTCTGTTTGGCGTTCGGCTCGATGCGACATCGACAACCAGTGATGTTTTACCAAGGGACCCTTCAACACTTGGTGCCAGACAAGCAAATGGGTTCCATGGGACCAGCGTGATTACTACCGCTGTGCCACGCCTAGGTCGGAGCTTCGCGGCGATGGTATTTTTCAACGTTCAAACTCATCCTATTTGAACTTTTGCAATCCCCCAAGCTCAGAGCTAGACAAGGACCGAGAACGGCCGCTATGGTATTCAAGAAAGGTATCTTACATCATCTTGGTTTCTATGGTACATATTTCGAGCCCTGATGGTTCGTTGTATTATAGGTTGTGACCCAGCATCAATAATGGTGCTCAACGACGACGAAATCCGTATGATCTTGAACCTACTGCGTGCTAGAGACATCGTGCACATGATGTGCACTTCTCGGGCCTTTCGCGAACTTGGTATACCCGTTTTGCTCGGTTTACCGCTATTTCCGAGGCCTAGGCGATTCAAGGCATTTGCTACTTACCTCCTTTCGGATATCTCAAGGTTGGGGACCCATGCTTCGAGATATCACCATTGCACGGCCAGACTCCTACCTCCCTCAAGAACAATTCAATCCAGACACAGCCCTTGCTACTATCATTCAGCATTCCCCCAACCTGCATACCTTCGAGATGGCCTCACCTTCCTACGGTATCAAAACGTCCCCCGGACTCATGAAGTTCGTGCGCAGCTTGGCTAAGCTCCCAGCTTTGCGCAAGCTCACTCTGTACTTGACCGCGTACGAACTCACGATCCATCCCTCTGTCCTGCACCATGTGTCCTGGCTGTTAGCTGAACTATGGGTGGAGTGGGACTATGAAGCCTTCGCCCTGGGCGGCGACACCGATGATGATGCTGACGAGGAAGAGGAAGAGAATAACGGCGATAAATGCGATCGTAAAAGCAAAGACAATGAGAACGACAATGCCGATGAAATCGTTGCAGTTGGGAATCAAGATGATTGTGTCTCTGATATCCTGGTGTCCCTACCGCGATTCTCGCCCACCCTTGAAAAACTCAGAATATCACGCCTGCCTATCTCCAGGTTCTTAGATTGTGTGCCCCAAACGCTCGTGTTCCCTCGTTTGAAGGAGTTGTACGTGATGATTAACCTCACATTTCATCACTACATCCCCACCAGCACAATCATCAGGCTCTTTCCCCAATTACAGTGTCTCACCATTGTTATGTCCTCCATTTCCGATGCCGAAGGATATACTGACTTCTGGCTATGTGCGGAAGATTGGAGACATCGCAACCTGATGGACGTCGACTCTAGTAGTGGGAGCCATTGGCTCTACTTGGACTACATAATGTCGTCGTACTACGCTCTATATTTACTAGGATTAAAATCCTCCGTCGGCATATTGGTTATCAACGATCGAGACATAGGTATCACAGAGAGCATGGATGCAGGAATTCAACAACTTCTTCACTATTGCAGACCACAAGCATTATTGAAACTTTCTGCCCCATTCACTACAAAATTTTGTGAGCAGTTGCGAGCTGCACTTCTTGATTCGCCGCAGTTGGTGCGCTTGGACTATGACAGGCTGGACATGTGGCGTCTGGATCACACGGACCCGGTGAGTTTTGCTTCATGTCTGCTTGCTACAGCTACTTGATATTTTCCCTTAGGAAAAGTTCATCTCCATGCATCGTGGGACTTCACTTGAAGTCATCTATGTTCGCCTGTTTGGACGTAACTTTGACATACCATACCAAAGCATGAAGTTGGCATTGCATCAGCAAGAATTTGCCCAGCGGTTGGCTGATTCATGCACATCCCTTCAATATTACTCCGTCAAGTCTGGCCGAGAAGAATCATGTTTTGAAATTGTCTCAACTCCTGATGGAAGGCGGGCCTGTCTTGACGTTGAGGATTCTGATGAAGATGAAACTGTATGACCAGGTATCTAATCATCTCATGCTGATTCATGGGCATAATACTGATCCTTCTTGCCATGGGATGCATTTGTAGCAGAATGTGCGGGAGCATTGTAACATTCCGCTTAACATGCAATAACAGAATGGGCTGAAAGACAGCTTCTACCAAGTTGCAAGTTGCCACATTTGTGAGCTTCCGAGTCACAGGTGGCTGGCTGTGACATATCAGGACCAAATAATATTCATGTTCTCAACTAATGCTTTGTACGTTAAGGCGTAAAGCCGCTGACCAAGATGTTCAGGTCCTGACCTCGATGTTGGCGCGCTGTAGACTCTAAGTCTGGTAAGGCAGGAATATCCAAAGGATAGTCCTAGCGAGTGAACTGTCATCCGACTGTTCAAGAGGAGGGAGTCTAGTCCTGACGATGGATGAAGATAGCCAAGTCACAGAGGACGAGGCAGAGACACTCTGAGGACTTCCAACTCGGGGAAAATCACCATGTTGATAATTGGGGAAAGTAACTGGGGAATGTTGGCGTATTAACCAAGATCCCCAGTGACAACCGCCAGGGCGTTCAATGGGGATCTGGTTGAATCGACCCGGGGAATTTCACTTCTGGTTCACCCACTTTTTGTCCCTCCATGTTAACTGTCTTTTTTCACGATGTACATGGTATACTTTGAGCCATATCCCCGGTGCATTTGCCGTGTTTTGACAGCTTTTTTCCACAATTTAGAGCGGTATGCAATAATGCCTAATATATTCATTGTTTTCC
>MU275165.1:364006-378365 GCA_022160315.1 Panus rudis PR-1116 ss-1 | reverse complement strand
GTTCTCGTTTCCTCTTTTGTCTTATTCTTCTCATTCTTCCTTGGACCTGCTTCCTATATATAAAGGGCTCTGTCTTGTAGCTAGTTCCCCATCTTGGCCTACGAGATAATACACTCTAACTCTTGCATCGCTCTCGACTACTTACCCTCGACCCTTGGATCTCGGACTCGGGTGACGCCCTTGAACCCCTTGACTGTTGAACTAGAACTTGTTGCTTGAGTTACCGAGCTACGCTCGTAACACCAGGCAGCGTTTTCAAGCCATCGATTATTCTATAGCAGATATGGACAAAATCGCAGGCGGTTCAATCGCAGTGTCAGAGAGCACCGCAGAAGTATTGATGGCTATGTCCCCTGACCCTTTGCTCTCTTTACATGGCTTTGAGGGGGCATACTCCGGACCCGGCGGGAAGACGGTCATTCCTGGCACTGTCACCGGAAAATTCAATATCCAGCCAGTACAATCTTGGTCTGTGTGTGTGCCAGTGCTTCACTTATCATGCGTAACGTAGTCTTGTTCCTCCTCAAACTCTGGAGGACGTGGCTAAGAAAGTCACAGCATATCTCGAAGACGAGTTTGCAAAACTGAAGACCAAACTCAAGTTGAACGTTGAGATGCTCGCAGGTGGGAAACCATGGGTAGCGGATCCGAACTATTCAAAACTTTGAAGCTGCCAAGAAGGCTACAGAGGTGAGTGGAGCTGTATCCATGCAATTATTCGCGCTCATGAACCCAGACTTTTTCTAGTTTGTATATCAGAAGACCCCAAACTACACTCGCGAAAGAGGATCTATCCCTGTCACACTGACATTCGCGGAGAACCTCGGCGTGAGTATTCTCCTTTTACCAATGGGAAGGGGAGATGACTCTGGACCTCAGTGAGTTACTTGTATTCGTCATGGTGCAGTCGTGCTGATCCTTACCTCACATCAGCTCTACGAATGAGAAGCTGGATATTTCAAACTACATCAACGGCGTAGGTACCCACGATAAACTTAATTCTGAGTGACTACTGACTTGATCTACTTTCTGCAGACTAAACTTTTCGGTGTATACTTGTACAAAGTAGGCAATATGCGGAACTAGCAGACGAGAACGTTCGACGAGACAACTATATTATCGATTTGCATCGCAACATGACCCGTTACTCTTTGTTGGATCGGTGAACGTCTAACTATCCCAGACTCGGCATCGCGTCCATCGCTGAGGAACCCTTCGCCATCTGCCGATTGTATTGTGATGTACGGAGGTGGAGGGTAGAAGTTCTCTGCAGATGGCACCGAGAGGCGATCCTTTCGAGATTGACACCGCGCATGAATGGTGCGTCTCGGATATGAGGTTGTGGGAGGTTCACAACTTGGCGTGATCTTTTCCAGTTGGTCAGACAGGGTGGATGTGGATGTGGAGTGGCAGGCGTTTGATCTCGGCTTTGCCGTTGTTATCGGCGCAGTGCTCGTCTGCTCAATGCCAGACTGCTTCACTGGGTTGGTTGTGAAAACGGGATGAGGCACTTTGACGATAATCAGTAATTTGGAGCATATCGACATAGTGGTGTGGCGAGCGTACTCTCTGGAATCTCTTGGGTGGGTAAGTTGTTTGCTCCTGCTATGTACTTTGGGTATTGACTTGGAACATACTCACTACGCCACAATACTTATGCCTCCTAATCCAACACTGTACTCAATAGTTTCAACCGCTCACTCGACGTTCTCGTAGAATTTGACATGCATATACAACGTTGTTAAGGTATGTCTTTTGCTTTTCTCACAGCCTTCAGGGTCCACAATAATCAATCAATGCAAGAGGGTCGTACCATATGGTTGTACTTAGCCGCCACATAGTACTTGGACAATCATGCCTCAAGGCCGTCGCATCTGACGACACCTGGGATAGCGAGCCCTTCTTCGTGTGTGGTCTTCTACAACACGTCTTTCTGCATGCGTAAAAACTGATCACACTGCCAACAAAGCACAGCAAATACAGACGGGGAGGCGTCGAGTCAATTGTTCGTAAGTGGTGCAGAAGAGTACAGGCGCGCGGATACATCCTGAAAACCCCCGAGCAGGTACTCGAAGCCTCGTGGATCGATATCCACGTGTATCCATGGGGCCAACGACCAACTACAAGGGAAATTCTGACAAGAAACAACAATTGTAACGTCTTTATGCCACAGCCAGGTTCAAAGGGCGTGTCAAGATGGATGTTATTTCTCAGCACTGAGCACAGCCATTCTAGCTTGACCGAGAATGGAGCATCGCCTCGGCAATGTCGGAAATAGATGGGCAGAGAGTCACGAACGAAGCACTCTGGGAACCCTCGGGAGGTAAGCCCAGTGATATTTGAGCAAATGCTGGTGCTGTAAGAGCAGGGGGAGGAGGAACCTTCAATGTCAAGGATTGTGAAGGTACAATGGGGAATCTTTCCTCAAATTCAGATGGGCATGCGTAGGCATCCTCGTGATCAACAGACCCACTAGAACGTTTGCAAGTGTGGTAACGAGCATGCCGCACATGCTCACGTCACGTATCATGCATCAACCTTTCGACATCGACTACAGTCACATGTACCATTCACAGTTAGCTTCATACTGTCGATAGCAAGAAAATGTTCATGGGATAGCAAGGTTCGTGAAGCACAGTGCCCTGAAACCCTCAGAGACTCTAGGACGAGCAACTCATCGGCAGAATGGCCACACCATCCTGTTCTGCTAGGCTACTATGCGCGGCGCCGCGGAATCGGGGAAGGTACATGCAGTGTACATCGCGTCTTGCGAAAATACCGTACGTCCCTCACTCGATTGGAATGAGAGACTGCATGAGCACGCTTCAAGGAATGACAAATACAGAAGACTACAATGCCAGTGACGACACTTCAGGGTCCTGACAAGCACTTGGTAGGGCCCTGGACACTAAGGTGCTAACTTCCTTCAAGCTGCAGGAAGTAGATTGGTGGTTTCCATCGCGACCTAGTAATTGTGCATAACATCCAGTGCAGGGTCTCTGTAGTATTGAACTCGCCTTTATAGTCATTGTTCTGTCGTTGTTACTCATGAATCCTCTCTGATCCCTTGGGCGCATACAGCTGACATGCAACAACGCAGTGAGTCAACATTCTTCTGTTTAATGGATGGCGAACAAAATGACGGAAGCTCATTATGCCAGTTGTCAGTGTATTCAAACAGCAGCATTTGGTGCTTTCTACCCACAAGCAATCGACCATTTCCACCACCCCACAGAACCAAGTGACAACCACAGCACAGCACCCGCAGCCTCAAATAGCCTTGCTAAGATGCCTCGTCCAGAACTGACTCCAGTCATGGCAAGCAATGGTAAGTCCGAGAGAGTGCCTCAGGCTGTGATTGGGAGACTCATGCATTCGCCGGTAGGACGCGAGTCATATATCTATCGCTCCTCCGATGGATCCCTCTATTCCATTCAGCCGATACGTCCTCTGGACGACATGCAGTTCGCCGCTCTACAAGGGAAATCACCTGAATATACACTGGCCCCTGGGTCTAGACAATCTTTTCCCCCAATGAGCATCGGGCGAATTATGGAAGATGATTACGGTGAGCGTTGATACTGTCATGTCCTTAAACGTGCGGGAGTGTCTCAGTAAAGTATGGAGAAGCTTACAGTTGTGCTTCTTTCAGACCACGTGCCCCGTCCTTCTGGACGTGCCAGGCTTGACATTCGCAATCCTACTGTCTTGCGCGAACAAAGTTTAGCTGAAATGGTAGCAGAAGGAAGTATCAGGCATGAAGCAGGCAAGTATTGTGTCTAAGCACAATCATTCTTGAGCGATGTCTCATAATACAACCAAATGACTGACGCGCTTTGCAGTGGACATAGACCACTTGCTAGACATAATCGCAAAGGACAGAGCATTCTGTAGTGAGTAGATAGACTTCCTAAGCGGACAGTGCTCTCGTGTATGCTGATGTTCATTGAAATCTTCAGACGTTACTTCTACGCTGAAATGGGCACTTGCTCCTAACCCGCAGCATGAGCCACCGGCTCCTCACAGACGAAACGCGTTGATGGTTCCGAAGCGTGGAGAACCGAACGATTACCCATCCCGACCCGCGAAGCGTCAGGCCCCTAGACCAATGCCAACTGCTAGGAGGACACTGTAGTGAACAAAGAGTTGTTCACCATCAAGATCATACTAGGTTCGCGACAAAGAACGTCGTGGCCGCATCCACTTTGTATGCTTGGATAGGTCCAGAGAATATGCACAGGTTATCGTATAGTACTGAAGTGTAAGGTTAGAGGTGGATTTGATTTGGGACTTCCAATGTGACTTGACATCAGCAAATCAAGTCTCTGTTAGATATGTGCGCGAATTAGAGTGAGTAGTAAGTATGGCTACAGAAAACAAAGGTCGGCTACATGTTAGTAGAACAACAAGCCCACAACAAGACAGTCAAGCAAACTATACAAGAATTTGAGCATAGAAGCGCGAACGAAAACAGACTAATCGGCGAGACAAAATTGATAAAGCCGAATGTCAAGTAATCAGTGAATCGTTACCTCTGCATAACACCAGTCAGAACTTTGAACACTGCATCCTGCCTCTCCCTGAACGCCCTAATCTTTGTCATCGCCAACGCAAGGGCATTGATCCTGTTCGCAAACGCCACAGCCCTATTCTCCGTCGAAGTCGTCCTCCGCCTAGGATCCGTCGACCCGACACTCGTAGTCCTGTCTCGGGGTTGCTCAGGGTCGCGATTATACACATGTCCAACCCCACCCTCCAATATCATCCTAACGCGATCTAGACGAGGCTTCGGAGGCTCCTTGTCATGCTGAAGAGCTTCTACAGTCGCCACCGAATCTTCTTCCTCCATCGCGCGCATCTTCACGCCGATATCGCACAGTTCTTGCATGAAGGGACGCAGTTCAGGTGGACATTCGGATAGCGTGAGTCTTCGGCCTAACACACCACGAATGACGGGTTCATCGCTATGCTCCTCATGTTGGATAAGGGAGGAAGATGCTACGTCTAGAATGGCAAATGCTACTGCGGCAAAGTAGGCTCTACCGGGGTCTCTGCGGAGCAGTTGACGTAGTGAGGGAGTACGTTCGAGGACGTTTGCGAGTGCTGCGTAGAGAGTCTCGCGAATGAATTCGATAGCGGGGGATTCAGGTGAGAGGAGAGAGGGGCTAGGGGGAGTCCGAGGGGACTTGGGTGGAGGGGTGGGAGGTCGTAGGGAGTGATTATGCGAGGAGTTGGCTTCCTTGGAAGCGGCATACTCTTGGTGAGCCCTACGCAAATCAGCTGATGTAGTAGGGCGATGTGATGGACGCTGGGACGCCGCGGTGGTGTCTGATCCCCAAGTCTGCCTGGATGAATGAGAAGGTGAAGTGGAGGGAGAAGGTGAGGGATCGCGGCGGGATTCGAAAGAACTTCGCGTGGACGGCGGACTGCTTGGAGCATCATAACTCGGGGGAGGAATGAATGAAGCCTTTACGCGCAAGTGACTGTCCCCCGGTGTCCCTGCATCTAGGGCAGCTTGGAGATCACTGGCATAGCGGTCCTGGAACGTCCGCCGCATGCTTATCTCAATAGCCACTGCCCGAAGATCAGCAGCTATACCGTTCAGTCGACGATTTGGTGAGTTGCACAGTGGGGAGAGACCACATATGATCCTAGCCAGATCATGCTGGTGCTCTGGGGGAAGTGATTGGATGTCGGGCACTGTGTTTGCCCATACGATTAGAAAAGGTCTAAACGATGGGGGACAATTGTCCAACGAGAGCTCCATGGGTGTGCTTTGCGACTTCGAGAGCCGAGGTAGAGGGACAGATGGAGGGTTCGTCGTGGATCGTAATGCCGCAAAGTACAGGCACAACGCAGGACCTACCAAACGCAACTTTCTGTTAGACATTTCGTTCTTATCGAAAGTACTGGTCTCATCACGTACCTGTAATCATCAAGTCACCCTCCACACTAGCCAAAGTATCGACATCTAGGAGCCTCTCCGCTTTAGCCTGCGTAAGGGAGGATTTGAGATAGCTATGGAAGCAATCTTGAACATATTGTTCAGAAAGTGTGATCTGCCCCGAGGCCGAGTCTCCGTTCGATGATTCGGGTCTAGTCACCATACGCTTGTTGTCGTTAATCCCTAGGATTATTCGCGATGTCCCTGTGAGATTGGTGGTCCACGGGTAGCTGAGGGGTATTGGATGGAGAGTTAGCGGCCATGGTGTAATCGCAGCGTCGAGTATATATTCCCAACAGGGCCAAAGGGTATAAAGCCGCTAGCGCCGGTGGCACTGCACTGGTTCCGAGCGGAGAGGCTCGCAGTCGGATGATCCATTCGTTCACACTGCCTTTCAGAAATCTGGCAGCTCAAGAAACAAATACGCTTGAAAGGCAGTGAATATCTTTGCCTCGAGGACGAAACCTCACAGAGCTAGGGAAATTACATTTAACGTAGTTACTGCAGATGTGGGGATGATTCAACGTTCAGAGATGAGGCTACCAGAATGGCGAGATGATATACAGTAGACGAGAGGCGAGGCCCAAAGGGACATTGAACAGTAAGTTTCAAATTTTGCACTTATCGGAGGCAGCACCGACCGAGAGCAAAGCGAAACACATCATGCCAGATCAACAGTATGAGCTTCAGGACAACAGGGTAAGTCGTCCGCTTGAATTCACCAATGACATGTCATGGAACGTGAAGACATGGGAGGGAAGAACAGGTCGATTCCTGTACTCGAGTCTCCCCAGGGATAAGTTGAAAGCATGGAGTCGACAGTATGTCTCCTCTGAGAAGGAGCACGGTCGAAGAGCTGAACGATCGGGTCATGTCCTCCCTCCTGTCCCAGTTTCCAAATCCCTTGTTCCTTTTCCACGCCGTGAGTCGCCTCTAGTGACTGCATGCTGTAGAGGTCGCTCAGAGTCAAAGGCTCCTCGAGATTGAAGGGCGCAACAATACTCCCAACGATCCCCAACCGGACGTCCCGAACATCAATACCGTGATACTCTTTCTCGAAGGTCTCAGGCTCTTCTTCCACATAGTTCTTCCGTCTGTCCATGGCAGTGACTGTTAACTCTGGCGAAGCATTGTACACGCTAGTCCATTCCAGACTGGTCACGGTACGTACGCGCTCAGGTGTAGAGGGCAAAGGCGAAGCAAGTGGCGATTGGGGTGGATCCTCGTCCTTGTAGGAAGAGGAGTTAAGAGGTGGAAAGGATAGTGTGAATTTCCGGACGGGAGCGGGAGTAGAATGCGACCTCGATGGCTCGTACTTTCCTGCGTTGTCTTTGCACTGGGAAGTAGGATCGGTTGAGCAGAAGGTGTATAGCGTCTCTATCAGAGAAGGCGAAGACTGTGACTGTAGAAAATCTGCGAACGAGCCATAAGGATCTCTACGTACGAGTAACAGTGGAAGTTGACGACTTACCGTATAAGAGGGGTGCTAGCTCGGCATAAGTCTGTGTGGAGAGTACACTCATGGTGTAGTACGGATACTGGATGTTAATGGGTGATGGTCACTGGTGTAATTTCCTGCGAAGATGCAATTCTCACCTTTGCTTCATTGAGTCACTTTTAAGGCCTCGGTAGACGCGATGCATTCGCAGCTTCGTGGCGCACAAGCCAGAATTCTACAAGACTCGGTACGTTATCTTGTCATAAGTTTTGTGCTTTCGACTTGCACAAAAGCCTTGCCGATGTCAGCGTTGCTGGGTACTTACCATTACTCCGTAGTCAGGGTGCACAATAACAAGTGAAATAAATAACAAGGATACTCACAACGAGTGCACTGAATATCTGTGCTGAGATCGTTGAAGACAATACTTACCTGGTTGCGCAGTGACGGCACGATGCAAAGCGGACGTGCGAGAACCTCCTATACTCAAACGCATTTGGGTAGAGCTGCATTCCTAGCACAACGAGGTTTACGTCTTGTCGCCTTTCTCGAGCTCCATGCGTGGTGAGAGTATGAATACAATGATCAGCATACCAATGTAAGATTGGAACATCTGGGAAAGACAGAAGGATACCAGAGCATAGAGTGTCTTCGTCGACTATGTGGGTGTAAAGCGAGCAGGAAGACGAGACCCAAAGCCCGAGTCATCTTCGTTGAGTCATCGCACAACGTGATGCGTTAGCACGTGGCTAAGATGTCATCGCGCGTCTCGGACTTTCGACGCTCACCAAGGTCCAACACAACAGTCGTCTCAGACTTCTTTGCCTACCTACTCCCATCAGTCCAAGCACCAAACGTACACCACATCAGTCGAACTTGTACGCACCGAGATTCGAGAAATACGACATTGTGAACTTTCTTCCTCTTCCGACCGCCTCGGCTCCCGAGGCATCAACGGTACACATAGGGCTTACCAGCAGCGGATCGTCGACCATGAAATACTGCAATCGTTCAGTCTCAAACCTGGCAGACCTCAAACAGACTATTTTGACACGCTGACCAGAAAGTGTCATACTCATTGGCACCTGAGGTTCGTGTTGCTTTACTCGTCCTGGAGTTGGTCTGGACTCTAGATTTGGGGTTTGCTATGCATATGAGCCAGTAAGTACTTGATACAATAACCGCTTCACCGCCGACGAATTCGTGATCCACTTCCACTTTGCGATGTCGAGGTAGACTGCTTCACTGGTGACCATGAGGTTTTGCGGCGGTTACTCTTGAACTTGGGCCAATCGCGATGTGAGTTTTCATCTGACGTCCGAACGGTTGTCTTGTGAAAATACACACCGGGATTGGTTTCTGAAGTACGGAGTCGAACCATAACTTCTTGTGATGTACATTTGCTCTCCCCCTCATCATTCATGCCCTAAGCCCTTCGTCCCCTCGTGCTCCTCGTTTGGTCGTTTGGTCGAGAACTCAATCCCCGCCGACGGTCAACCCATCCACGTCCCGGGCCGTTTTCTCAATTCACGGTGTTCCTCTAATTTTGATCCGCCGATGCTCGTTACCTGCGACTGGAACGTTCACAATTTTAAGTGTACAGATGTGTCGTAATTTCTACTAACGAATTTGTTATGCCTGGTTCGTGGGATGGGACTACTGACTGTCCGGAATATGGCAGGATCGTTGGTTCATTGGATTTAGGTTACTCAAGGTCTCGCCAGTTCTAAGTCTCTCGGGATCCGCAACACTGAATCTACTACTTTCTTGTTTCTCACTTATCTCTTCAGGATCAGTCAGATGTCGACACGCGACGGCTCAGGACCCTAACCAAATCAAACGAGTATGTGCGTTGTAATCATCCGTTTGGATATCACTGGTCAGTACTTAGTCCTAGTCTGCTGACCTTGCTTACTTTGACAGCAACACTAACGGCCGAGGATCACAACATTGGTTTCTCATCAATAATCAATACCAACGAACTCCAAATGTCCGGCTTTTCTTCTCCCATCTCTGAAGACGAAGTATACGTACAGGTATCCGGCGCGCCGCTGTCTGTGTGATTCGATCGTGACTTACGGCTCCAATCATAATCATACCACACATTTCCATCTTTCGACTTCAACTAGTACTCCGTCCCTAGGCCTCTTTATCCCCATCCACCGCGTCTCCGAGGGCGATTCAATTATCGGCGACTCAATACCTGTTCTCGGCCATCAAATCTCATCCACACTAAGTAAGTTAGGTAGCTCCGACTCGCACCTGTCTCCACCTCAGGCTCTCTTTCCCCGCATAGGAGCTCCGAGCTAAGCATTTCATCGGTTGATGATAACATTGATTCTTGAATAGAGGCCGTTGTCGTCTGTATTGTGATCTGCCGTCACGGTTACCAAACGCTCCGATGAAGACCGTGGATTCGACGCAGGACTAGTGCTTGGACTAGTTTCGAAAGGTCATTGGTGCGTAGGGTGTATCGGGAATGCCTGGGACTAGGTTGTTCGCAAAAGGGTACATCGCGGCACCTCTGCCAGTGCGCCTTACGGTCTATATATTCAAGTAAGCTTGATGATTCGCCGAACGCGAGGATATCTTGCTTGAGCGTTCGAAAACTGTATTCAAGATTGGAGCCCACTCGGGCCACTCGGCGTCGCGCACGGTCATTGGACACCAGGTCGTATGCGGTGGTTAATCCCCGGAGGCAATGTTGAAGGTCATCGTCACGAGCGACAGAGGCGACCGTTCAGCGTTTGGGTTGGCGTTTCTATCATTTGAACAGCCGACATACGCATCCTGCAGAAATTCAATGGATACGATATGGCCGAGGCCCTATAGGTGTGTCGTATGTTGGAATGAAGGAATCTCAGATCAGGTTACTAACTGCGAGTCGATGAAAGTCATAGGATTCCGCCTTAGAACGCTGCTGGGGTGGTGTTCCTTTCGATCTACACGGCCTAAGGGAGGGAGGGGCACAGCAGTCTTTGTTATGAATTCCTCGGTTTTTGACTTGATCGGTTTCTCTCGCTGGTCCTGTTGATTCACACAAGACACAAGTGTACCGCCTGGCTTTATTTGCGATGTGCTTGACGGTTCAAGTTGGTGTCACGAAATTCAGTATCGCTGTCCCTCGTCATGCACCGAGCCAAGTGATGGCCGAACTTGAACTCGGAATGCACCTGCCATATTGATATTCTGGAATATGGGATCTGGTAGGTATCAAGTATGCAGGAACGATCGACTCGCTGAACAGAATAATCACTCAGCGCTGCGTTGACCGTTCTCTGACAAGTACATCGTGGACAAACGCACGATATCTCATCGCTCTGGTGCGGATTGTACGGAGGCTCAGGCAACTGGCAAAAGACCCTGTCGGCAACTTCTTCGGTCCCGTGAAGGCCATCTGTCAACCTGTCGCTCACGCCTAAGGCTTAGAACTAAAGCCGCGCTCTCACTTCCTTGGCCTTTGTGATATTGAGTTCCCTGGACACCCATCTCTAGATACCAACATAACATGGATGGTCCATGACAGATAGATCCATGACAACTCGGACTGGTTACACTAGATGCTTGATGGTCGGGGTGTCAAATTGCGTTCGTTTCTGTCTGCATATATCATCGTCATTGAGATTCTCAGAGATGGTATGTTTCATGAATGTTCTGTGTGTTATAAACCGTCCATGTATGAACTGGTCTTCCAAGCCACCAACGTGCAGCAGCAGCTCGAGGACAAGCTTCTGTGGAGGAGGAGCAGGAGGGCGCTTGCACTACCAAAGAAGGAAACTGACTAAGAATGTCGGTATATTTGATCGCCCGACAAGAATTTCTGGCGGAACGAACATTCCGGCAAACAAATTCTTCCTTTTCTGTCGCCGACACCGAGGAGGGGTGTCGTCAAAGGGGTCGTCGTCGATTGGCTTGCGGGTCCTGGTTGTGCCTAGCTTGGGCAGCATCCGGCGGGACGACCGAATCTCCTCGAAAACCGCTGCGTTGTGCGCCTTCGAAACCTTCGATACGAGACGAAACGCCGTCCGGGGATCTCCAAATTGGGGGAGGCAAGGTTCCATCAGGTTTTGTTGGAGTTTATTGCAACCATGCGTGGATCCAGGAGCCCAAGTCATCTGAGAACGCTGTACTGTAGCGACGTTGAGGGCGTGGAGAACCGAGTCCACTGTTGTCCACAGTGGGATGATGTGCGGGAGCAGCAGCGGGAACGAGGCTACGGACGCATTTTTGAATGATTTTTCAGCAACGGGGGCACATGGATGGGGGCTCCAAGTCGGGCGTTGGCCGGAAGCCGATCGCCAGCACCCGCCCAAGACCTTTTCCGGAAGATTGGATGTACATATACAGGGGGGCGCTGCACCCGACATGGAACTCGGTTTGCCTCTACGCTTCCCCTCCCCCTCCTGCTTCGGCTTCCGCTCTACGCAGAGGAGACGTCTCCAGCTCTCTCTTCTGCCATTTGTCAGCTCCATATTACATTCATTTTCGGTCTGCTCTGCTGTCGCTTGCGTTCTTCCCTGCTCTGCCCCTCTTGCTATTTCATATCGTTAATCATGGAATTCTCGCACCCCGTCTCCTCCTCGAGCTCTTCACACAACGACGAACCACTCTCGCAGTCACATTCGCGCACGCGACCTGTCTTTCCAAGCCACCGCATGAGCTGGTCTGAGCAGTACGAGTGAGTGTTGCCTTCTGCGGCTGCGGCGCTTAGAACCGTGAATTGACGTTCAGTAGTTTCATGGCGTCTCAGTCATTTACGATGGGCTCACCCCTCCACCTGTCTGAATCCTTCTCTAATGTGCCCATCTCCCTCTCTCCGGCCCAGTTCAGCCCTGGTGGCTACCCTAATCAAATACACTCGCTTGAGCAAGACTTCGTACGTCCCCCCTTTCCCCTATCTCTAAAATTTGTCTAACAAGTATCCAGTGCTCGAACTTCTCTTGCTGCGGTCTCTGCCTCGCAAGCATGCACCAACTACTAGATCATTTCGAAGAGAACCACGTCGTCGTCCTTGGCAAAGACGGTCGCCCCATATATCCCGCCTCAAACCCCGAAGATACCAGCACAACCACCACCTCCGACCGGAAACACGACGGCCCACGTACGAGTATCGTCGTATCCTACCCCCAACCTCATCCTCCTCTCCAACCCGAAAGCGGACCGGGGCTTTCAGAAGGGATCGGCGCAGACGCGATCGTGACGTTCCAAAATGAACACCTATCGAGGCCTAACCGATTCTTCTCCGACGTTATGGCCGATTTTGACCCGTTTGAATGGGAGACGAGTGCTTCGTCTTCTCCTAGTCCTTCGTCCTCTGGATGGACTTCGTCTACGACTTCTTCGGCTATGTCGAGTCCTGAACCGAGTGAACCCATGTGTTTGCCGCCTTCACTTTTGACTATCCCTTCGTCGCATGTTGTGAATACGAATGCGACGACGGAGGATCAGGATCATGAGATGATCGATGTTGGAGGTCCATCCGTATCCGCATCTGTATCTACATCGACGATTCCATCTCGTCCGATCTCATCCAAGACGGTACCTATCACACCTGTACCTGTTACGCCCCTTCCTCGTAATCACGCCGTCAATCCTGTCAACCCTATCAACAATCACCACCAACAACAGACGATGACGGTGAGGAAACCTGTCCAAACGGGTCGTCCACCGAAACCTCGTGTGTACGACGTTAACGGTAGGAAGGCCCGGATTATCGATGGACAAGCTGTACAGAGGAGAAGGGATAGGGAGAAAGCGTACAAGTGTCCTGTAAGTCCTCATCTCGTCTTCTTCTCCTTCTGTCGCGTGATGCTGATTTCGATTGTAGCACCCCGGTTGCTCAAAACAGTACTTGAACCCTAATGGTTTAAAGTACCACCTCGAGAAGGGGACGTGTGATATCGACCCTTCTTATGTTCCTCCTGAAGCTTTACAAGCGCAAGTTGCTTGAGTCGCCTTTTTATTGACTCGAGAAATCGCCTTTTTCCACTCGAGAAACCCCCTTACCTAACCTCTATCCCGTTCTCAACTCCAAACCAAACAAAGCGAAACCTCCCGCCCTTCCGTTCTTAATCGAATCAACCGATAGTATTGACCCCCTGTGAATAGTCTGTTACGTCTCAATACGTTATATCACTATAGATTTATCGTTACTTAGACCGTACGTATACTTAGAATAAGCCTCGCTTACCTTTCTTACCTTTCCAATTTCTTCCCCCCTCCTTCTCCTCCTCCTCCTCCTTCTGCTTCTTCCCCTCTCTCCTGCTCCTGCTCCTCCTACTCCCGAGTCCTGTGAACTTTGAACGTTTGAACTTCGTGAACTAATGTCTAACTAGCTTTTTTCCTTTTTGGGGTCTCATGTTGTCAAAATAGTCCTTAATTTGTAGCTTTATAAACTCTTTACTCTTACTCTTGCTCTTACTCGTGTTGGTGTCGGTCGTTTGTTGGTGGTTGGTTTTGTGAATTGACGTGGCTTCCTCCTGGCTCCTGTTCATGTCTGAAATTCGTGGGAAGTTGGGCTCTTGCGAATTCAAACGTGTGCGGCGAATGCTAGTCTCCGTTGCTGACTATGCATAAAGTTGATGACAGTCGATCATTATATAGGCGAATGCGTGTTTGGTGCAAAGAAGCTCTCATGTTACGTAGACTTGAGCTAATTGGGATACTGGATGCCTTTCCGCAGGATTCTGGAGCGATACAGAGTCAGAGCGGACCTCGAATCGACGCAATGTTTCGGGTGTACGCAAAAAATACAGAGGTAGCCATATGCATTGCATAGCCAGGATATTCAGCATAGCGTACGCGTCGTCAGCAATGATTTCAGCAAAAGAAGGAAAGGGCGGCTATATGAAGGTTGGTCGAGAGCCAACGAGAGGCCATCGGCACTGTGGGAACTGAATCCACTGAATCCCAACTGGTAGAACCACTGAAGAATCAGTGCGGGACCCACTGGAAAGTGGTGCATCATCCGCTGAAAG
>MU275165.1:329177-363261 GCA_022160315.1 Panus rudis PR-1116 ss-1 | reverse complement strand
CTATAAGTGGGTCACAAATCAGTGGATGTTCCACTAAACTCGTCTTCATCAGTGGAATTTCACCTGATAATCAGTGGTTTCAGTTCCCACAGTGTCGGAGAGTCAAATGAATGTCTGTAACGACGTTCTGTATCTGGAGAGGGGCCCTCCTCCAGATTACCCATCTGTAAGAGGCTCTCAGCATACCGCAGCAACGGTAAATGAAACTGACGGCGCCGGCTGACCCTCGGCCATCGAGAGCTCTATCCTGAAAACGTTCCAGACAGGCCACGGAAAGGCATCCACTCTGTGAGTACAGTTCGTGATTTGTATCCTGAAATACTATACAGCTAGTACTCACATTGAACGCCAGGTAGCCTAGCCTAGGCTTGCTCTTCCTTCCTAGGCCTCACGCCTGACAATCTACCCTCACCACACCTTGAGTAAGTACGGTCGCCCAGCTATGTACATACTAACGAATCCGAACAGGATTCTCGGACAGTCATTGAAAGAATCTGATAAAACCGAAGAGATGTCTTGAATACACGCGACGTGGCGACGCTGCCAGCTGCAGATCTTCGCGTCGTCGTAGATCATCATAAATTCTCTCAAGTCCTTTCTCTCAACCACACATGTAAGACTCTCAATATTGCCAAGGTCTCACCTCAGTCTCATCTAGTCTTAGATGGTATCAATTAGTACCTTCCCGACTCCCGCGTCTTCAAGCTTCAGAACTCGTAAGATCGACGAATTCGAAGAACTGCATTGATACGCGCGAGCTCGAGTTTCTCATATCATTCTTAAAGTAGTATTTTTCTTCCTCTTGGCCCGCCTTCCAACAGCTTCGAACCCGACTGCAGTCCACGGCGCACTATGCTGGATGGAATATAAAAACGTAAGTACATCGGGAACTGATCCCTCCAGCTGGTCTCGTCTCGCGCTGGTCGGTGAGTACCATGTTCGATAGCTCCTACATAAGAAGTCGAGGTCTAATACGTGGCTCCATTCGTAGCCTGTATTTCAAAGTTATCTTCAAGTTCTTCTCCCCCCTCCCCGTCCTCACTCACTCTTTCGCCCGCTCCCACTGTCCCAATCTAACGCGATGCGTCTCTCCATCCTCACCATCTCTATTTTCCTTCTCACCACGACGTTCGCCTTCCCACTGGAGGTCCCAGCGGATACAACCAATAATAACGGGGGCCCTACTATTCAAGTCTCTTACGTCCCTCAGGCTCAGATCGCCTCGGGGTTCAATCACCTCGAAGCTCGCGGTCCCGACGGCAGGAGCAGACCCCCTCCTCAAGCTCTCCAACTCCAACCGCAAGCGCAAGGTTCCCAACCCCTAGGCTCCCCCCGCCTGCGCGCCTCCCTCGTCGAACAACTCCGCAAACCATTCGCTCCTACTCCCAAGTCTCAAGCCATCCAAGGGTCAAACGGGTACAAACTCGACCCAAACACTAAGCAACCTATTGTTGCTTGGGATAGTGTAGTAGGGTCGTACTACACCCAGGAGAACAATGGAAAAGTTGCGTGGCATCCGCATACTGAGGCGTTGAAGAGGCCTCAGCCTGTTAGGGATCCTCAGACTAGAGAGGCGAGGACGGTGTATGTTACGAAGGAGGGAATGTTTCCTCATCCGTATTATAATCAGCGGCAGTATGCGGATGTTAGTAGGGTGGAGTGGGAGCCTGTTGCGCATGTTACGGCTCCTGAGAGTAAGACTAAGTACCAACGTTACTTTTATCCTACCCACTAGGTTTTGGTTGATGACTAGAACTTAATTCGTCGCGAGTTTCGTTATACAGTATCATGATACATGTACCCGGGCCTCTCGAGTATGGACGGTAGTGGCAGCACGCCTTGTAATATTACAATACAGGCCGTGCCAGTGTGCAACACGATTAAGGTACATAGCAGCCGAGTCCGCCAATGCATCCGAGACGCAAATATACTTAGCTTGTGAAAAACCTGAGCTCGCTGGACCTTCATATACCTATCTCAGAGTGGAGTACGAATGAACAGCCTGTATCCAGCTGATGCGGACCTCTAACCTTTGCGCCTATTCCCTCCACGAGTCCTCGGCAGGGTGTCTCGTTGTGACTATGGGAAGGAGGAATTTGACAAGTCCATGGTGTCCTTCAGAAGCATTTTACCCCTGCCGGCTCCTTGCATCCATGCTGACACGGGCATCATCCTAAAGATCAACTTTGGGACCCAGTTTGTCTCATCCAACAGTGAGAAATTGGATTCATATGGCCATCAGTACAACTTGATTTGTCTCTTGAATTCTCTGATTCTTCCTACCAGTCTGTGCCTGCCTCGGTTGTACCAGGCTGAGCTTGACCTCCAAACTATAAAAGCCGGAGCGGAGCGATGGCCGTCTTTTGTATGCATCTATTCACATGCATGAAATGTGGGATCTATCAGGATCTATCACCTGGGAGAACTCGAAGGATCGAATTCCGAAAGAAGGTCCCGACCTCCCAGCTATGCATCTATGTAACCAGGATCGAAGAGAATTCGATCGCGCGAGGGGTCGAGGGTTCAGAGACGTTCCTCACGAGTTCTGGGTTCTACGCAGAAAGCTATACAATTGGAATTCCAGCGTGCTTGGAGTAACCTTGGAGCGACGTTTGAAAACAAGATACAAGTGCAACGTTCACAGCGCAAAGTTCACAATTGGATAACCTACAGTATATGAAGTTATGAACGCTCACTGAGACACCTGAACACTTTCGGGCCTCGGTCGAGCGACACACCGCACGAATGCTGAATGTAATTCAATAAATTATATGTATACCACTATGAATACATGGTTTATATAGCACAGATTTTTTCATGACATGCCGAGCGAGTTGTGCAATGAACAGAGAGAAGTCTCGTTTTCGGGCCTTTACCACTCACTGAGACACCATCAAATCACTGAAAATCTTGCCTTATCGGGGAAGGCTGTTGCCTAAAGAAGCCTGTTTTCGCACGTAAAGACAGCTGATAAGTGCGCCACATCCAACTTGGTTGTCTTCTGTTGTGTCCCTCATCTCAGCACAAGGGACGTCAAGGACGGAAACAGTCCAAATTACAGGCAGAGCGAACTGCTACATAGCGACACCCATAACGCCCACCTTACGTTCCTCGTTCGCTTGCGATCCGACCCGTATCCTCAACGAGCAATTCAGGTTTGACAATTTTGACACGCGTTTTGTTTTTTCGTGTCTTTCATCCTCATGCTATGAGCTTGAACATTCATACACAGGTAGCTGAGTAGCGCAAGTTAATGTGAAAAATTGTTCCGAGGCAGAATATCGAGAATTACATAGCTAGGGCTGAAATGTCTCATTGAGTGGTACTGTCTTGATCAGTGAGTGGTCATATACTGTACATAGTCAACTCGTAAAACATCAATGCCTTACGCGTGAATGGTCCAGTATAGCCGGATGCCATGGCGAACGACTCAGACGAGGAGGAGAAAGAAAGCATTGACCATGCCCCTTTCGTACAATACCCCCATACCCTGTCGAATAATTGTCAATATCCTTTCGACCAACTTAGCCTGCATGAAGCGATCATATGAGGAACGAGACCGCCTCGCCTCGCCTCACGTTCAACTTACAGGACCCATGGAGCCTCGATGTAACCTATAGGCTTTCATCTGCCCCGTTTTCTACATTCGCACATGGGTGACATGGAAGAAGGCTAGATCGACAGGGAGTCGACGTGCCTTTCTTCCAATACTGCAATCGAATCGTGCATGTTTGAGTGACAAGCTGAGGGGAATCGAGGCCTGAGGCCTGAGGCCTGAGGTCGCGAGAATAGTGGTATGTAGAAGCGGAAGTACTGGGTGTAACAATACGTATACGTGTGCGAGGTACGCAGGCACACTGGGGCGTCGTTAATGATCCATGACAGGAACTGAAAGGTACGAAAAAGCTCGCGACTCTCGGACACGCAAGAGGCGAGACGCGTGTTTCGACTTAAGGGCCACGCATCGCCAGACTATCAATGTTCATAAGTAGTGCCACTGCTTAAGCTCAGGCTTTTTGCAATTTTGTGATAGTCGGACGAGAAGCGTTTGAGGTAACTTGACTATGTATGTGTGTTCGGCCGGGCCCGCGGGGAGAGCTGTGTACGTGCGGGGGTGGCGGCGGCGGGGAACAAGTTTAAGGGATTGGGGTGAAGGGATCGATTGCGAATGGGGAGGTGGGGTAGGGGAAATAGGCAGAGAAATACGTACGGCTGGTGTGTTGCTTGGACGGTACACCGTGTTCCGCAGCCACAGCAAGACGCGCGAAGCGACTGTCATGACGAGAGATGGGATCCCGTCGCTCGATTGTACTATATTTTCCATCCCTGTGTTATGTTATGAAACAAATTGAGAAAGCGCAGGCTATACAGAAACATTGGACAACCATGGTAACAAACGATCGCAATTGGCTGAAAAACTGTCGATCTTTTTTCATGCACGAGTTCGGAGGAGTGCAGCAGCTGACTTGTGAGACGATGTCCAAACCTGTCGAAACGGGGTTCTCTGGTTGACAAGATGGACATGAGAGGCAGGTTGGGGATACGAGGAGGATGGCCTTGTGACGTCGCCTCATGTAGCCCGGAGGCATGGGTCGAGGATTGGGCCAAGTGACACGAAGCGGGGAACAATATTCATGGCCAACGCTGACGGCATCTCTGAATCGAAGTCGAGATTTTAGTGCACATTTGCGAATCCGGCGCCCAGGTGACCGGTCGGGCGAGGACGGAGGGCCAGGGCGGACGGATAAATGGCGCGGGGTTGGCGCCGGAGGATACCAAATGGGGACAGTCTCTCGGGGGATGCCGGGCCCCGGCTGATCTACGCATGAATCTGATTTTGGGCGTCGGGCGGGCGGACCGGGGCGCGAGATTACTGTTTCCCTTTGGCGGGCCCGGGCAGGCTGCGAGGCCGTTACCTTTGTTTCACCCATCCACAGCGCGAGGCGGGGTCGTCGTCGCCATCGTCGTCCACCTCATCGTCCTCATCGTCGCCACCGACGAGCTCGCCGTCGCCCTGGCTGCCTAGCCCGACGTCCGCGCACCCTCTCCCGCGCGGCTCTCCACCCACCGGGCCCGAGCTCGATAGCTCAATCCGCCCTTGTACGTCCACGAAACGTCTTTTTGCTGACCGCACATCTCGTGGTCCATCGCCCGCAAAATCAGGGCATACTCGTGTTCAGCTTCCTTCATAATCCCCCGTCGCGCTTTCCCGCCAGATTCTTGCCTTTGCCTTCTTTCACGATGATTGATTTTCCCTCTCCGATTCTCTCTGTCGCTTCGGACGTCGTCAAAGAGCTCGAGGGCGAAGACGCTGTCTATGGCCTCTGGACAGGTCGGTGCATTCCCCTCGCTCGCGTTCCAAGATTATTGACGTTCTGCTCTAGTGTTTACAAAGTGCAAAGCCTCGCTGACCGATGGCAGGCGGTTGGAGAACATCTCTTGGCGGCTATGGTACCGCGAAATGTCCTCCAACAGTCTCTATTCGCATTCCCCGGGCTCGGTCTCCCCTCCATCCTCGGAGGACCGCAGCCCGACACCCATCACGCCCGTGTCGGAGGATGGCCCAGCAGGCCAGCATGGTGAGAAACTGCCTAATTGACTGCCCATGACATCCTTCTCACATTTTATCCTAATAGAGGACCTTCCGAGAGACTCGCTTATGCCTGGTGAGCAACGTCCAGCCGCTCGTTCGTGGCATGGCGAGAACTTGGCTCCTACAGCGGTGAATGTTTCCCGCCGACTGAGCACGGCCAGCATGCCTGCTCGTCCGAACACCAAGGGCGCCCCCTCTCGCGTGGGCAAGCTCATCGTCGGGATCCTCCCTGACAAGCTCGACATTCCCCCTCGTCGCTCCGTCTCAAAGCCAGGCACGACGCTATCGCCTAATCCCACGCCTTCTCAAATTCTTCAACCGCGCCCGGTCGTCCCTACCATGCAATTGCCAACCGCATCCTCATCTCCATCTGTTTCCGGTGCGTCTGGTTTGTTCCCTCGCGTTGTCGTCGTGAATCCTACTCCCCATCCGACGCCACCGGCTACTCCCCAACCCCCATCTTCTGCTACTGCCGCCGGACCTGCCGCCCTCGCGCCTACACATTTGCTGCCTCCTCCAGCTCGGCGTCCCTTGTTCTCCGCACAAGCAGCCTCGGACTCTTCATCTTCATCATCCGCATCTTCATCATCGTGTTCCAACGCGGCCGTTGCCGAACAGCAGTCACTCTCACACTTGCACGCAGGCGCGTCGAAACGCGATGTGGAGGCTACAATCAAGCCATCTGACCGGAGGTTATTCTTGCAACAAGCTCAACCTACTGCTACTGCTGCTACTACGACTACGTCCCGACCGGGACCATCAGCGGCCCCACGGAAAGCCGAGGACAATATCGCGATCCTCCCCTCGCTTTCCCAGGTTGTCGCCGCGAGCAATAGCAAGAGTGAATGTGAAGTCGAGGTGCCGGAGGTTAGTCCCAGCAGTGGGACATCAAGCCATGGTTGCATCAAGTCTGATGGAGTCATCTCGGGAGGAGGTGGAGGCGGTAGTGGAGTGGGTGATAGAGAGAGAGGAGCGACGAAACGTGCGTTGGCGAAAGCGCATGCACGGCGGAGTCGGGAAACGATCAGACATAATCCCGTGCGTCCGATGACGTCCCGGGTGCAATCTCATCGTGCCGCTACGACCGCTGCTGTTGCTGCTGCTGCTGCTCAGAAAAAGGCTGAAACGAAACGGACGACGTTTAATGTTGGCTCGACTAGTTCGAATGGGTCGAAAGGTGGGAGGAGTGGATATGGAGATAAGGATAAGTCGCTTGCGAGGCCCGAGAGGGATGTCCCTCGACCGCGTCCTCCGAGTCCTGTCAAGAGTGGTCGAGCTACGGGTAACGCTGCGACTACTTCTACCGCCGCCGCCGCCGGTGCAACCACGAACGTCCGACGAGGACTCGTGATGAGCACCTCCTCCGAGTTCGAAACGGACACGGACGACTCAGAATGGGCGTCCGAAGACAGCGGACCAGACGAACAAGAACTGGCACGTCAGCGGGAAGAGTCTCGGTTACGAGAAGCAGCAGAGGAGGCCCAGAGACAACGAGATATGTTTGCGAAGATCCCAAAGAGGAGTTATACTGCGAATATACCGAGGACAAAATCTGGGTTGTCGCAGTTGCTTAATCCTGATCCGGCGATTTTCCCACCTGGACACCCACTTGCGAGGAGTAGCTTCTCTACTCAGGATATGACGATGTTGCATCGTCAGGCTGCTTCTTCGTCGGGACATTTGTATCAACATCCGAGTGGGCTTGGGCAGGTACATCATGCGCTTGGGCCGGGGCTTGGGCATAGGAGGGAAGGGTCTGCGACTGTTGCGCCCACACCGCCGCTTTCGACGAGCAAGAGTACGTTGGCGATGCCCTTGGCTGCTCAAGTCACTGCACAGGTTACGCTGAACGGTGCTCTGGCTAATGGCGGACGAGAGGGGTATAGACCCAAGGGTCGTCCGGAGGAAGCGGAGATGGAGGATGATACGGATAGTGAGGATGATAATCCTGAGAATGCGATTCAGGTTTCGAGGTCGTTGGCTCAGCAGAAGCTTGCGGCACTTGCGGATCCGAAGCGGCGACGGACGTCTGAGCGTGTTGCTAACCCCGCTACAAATACTACCACAACCACAACCGCGACTACAACCGCGACTGCGACTACAAATGCGAGTACAACTACGGCGACGCGACCATCGAACCTAACCACGACCTCTCAACAAAACCTGACCCAAGTCACCCGTCCAACCCTGCCCACCATCGCCACCGCCCCCATCCCTCTCAACCACCCCTACAACCTCCCCGCCCCGGCCCCACCCACCACCCCCCGAACGACACGTCGACAGATGTTGTCGACAGAGTTGAGTGAGAGTTTGAGGAGGAATTTGCTTTGGGAGAGACAGGTTAGTAAGATTAATATGACTGCTAGGAGGAGTCAGAGTGGGCTTGGATTGGGTGTGGGGGGAGGGGTGGGTGCGGGGTTGAGGGCGTTGACGGCTGTGAATACGACGAATGTGAGTGGGGCGAATGGACATGTTGCTGCTGGTGGTGCTGGTGGTGCTGGGGCGGGGGCGGGGGCGGGTGTGAATGGTGGTACCGGTGGGGAGAGGAAGGAAGGGAAGAAGGAAGGGGAGAGGAGGGATAGTAGGTTTGCGGGTGTTGCGAGGAATAAGAGTTGGACGGATGATTACCACTATGCTGGTTGGTAGTCTTCGCAGCTTTTTCTCGCTCTTCCTCTCCCTGCCGTGCTCGCTCGCTCGCTTGCTCGCCGTCGTTTTCTGTCCTCCAAGTCTATCGTCCTCGGTCAACATCATCGTCACTCACATCGCCCATCGTCAACATCATCGTCGCCCATCGTCTCCTATCCTCTCGCCCATCGTCACATCACCAATCGTCCCCATCAATCGTCACAACCAATCGTCAATCGTCGGATGCTTCAAGAACAGACGTTAATCGCTTTCGGTGCTCTCTCTCATCTCTCTCTCCTCAATCTCAGTCATCACTTGCCTCATTTTCCTCACTTGCATTGCTTGTATTATTGGTCCTGTTCTATAGTTCTTTTCCATCTCTCGTTCTTCTTCTGTTTCTGTCATCTCTTTTTGTTTCTTTTTCTGTTTTCTGTGAAGTGTTTTCTTCTGTGTGGCTCATTTTCTGTGTGACTCGATTTTTCCTGGCTCTCATAGCTCCTCATAACTCTCGTTTTTAACGTTCGTGCTCCCGGTCGCATCGGTCTCTCTCGTTTTCTTTTTTCTCAGTCTTCAACGCACATCCTCATCCTCATCACATCGAGCAACAACCACGACGAACACATAACCCTCGAAACCCGTTATCGGCGGTCACCCTCACCCTGAACGGTAACGCACTCCCCCCTCCTCGCCCGGGATCGGATCGGGTTCATACGGTTGTCTCCCTTTGCCTCTTCCTCTCCAGCATTGACTGCACTCACTGGTATTCCCCTATTCCTCCGTCTCCCTCGGTCCTTTTCTTGTCACCGACTTCCTCTCCTATCCGTTCTCCTACATGCCAGTCCGTACGCGTGTTCCAGTTCTTTGCTCGAACTTCAATCACCGTTCTACATATGTAGTTTTCTCCTGGTTGACGGTGTAGTCATTCCTCCCGGTCATCGTTGTAGTCATCTCTTTTTTTTTCTGACTTTCAAAGTTGCTTAGTTGTTGCTCTTGCAATTTGCTCACCCTCGTCCTGACCCTCCATCCGCAAATTTCAGCACCGTGTATATAATGTGTACTTGTATGACATTTCGGTATTAGGCATTTTCATATGGTCCTTTCCTCCGAACGGGATCAGCACATGTTTTCTCAAGAAACAAGACTGATAAGGTACGAGAGGAACGTAATGGGAAGAAGACGGTTAGATAAATATTAAATAGCGAAGCTAGAAGGCCGACTCTCAACCGACCATCCTACGGTGCGTTGCCCGAGGGTGGTCGGGCTTCACTGTCATATGCCGTCGAGTTTCGGTGAACGTTGTGTAGAAGAGATGGCAAAATATAAAAAAACGAGTTGGGGGATGTCTGGACTCTCGGTGATCTCGTCCAATCAGTCCGCGGGATCACCGCCACGCTCTGTATGTAGCATATTACTGTTTAGAGCGTATTGAGCTCGACTGTTCGTCGTCGTCGGCCGCGTGCGCGAGTCGCAAGGGAGGTGGGTGGCGTTTGAGGCCGATCTGTGTGGAGGTGAGATATTGCCCAATTCTGAGGACGGGAAGGAGAGAGCCAGCTCTGTTTGGGAGATCAGGGGGAGGAGAGGCTTCGTCAGCATGCGCAGTCACCTCCGCCGCCTGGATGACGCCGCCTCCCAGTCCGCTGCATCATATGAATATATTGCCCGCATTCGACATCGTTGATTGGCAAGTGCCTTCTGAGCCATCGCTGATGTCCTTTCTCCAGCCGAATCTACAAACGTGAGAAGAGTGTTGCCCAGGAAGAACAAAAAACAGCGAAAGTGGGTTTCGGCGAACTACAGCCTCCCGATCTTCGAAACCACCGTCTTTTATATCTTTTCCTTCTCAGACTGTCGAAACAAATCCCCGCTATTACCAACGGTGCTTACAACAGTGAACACCCCCATCTCGGACCCGGTTTCCTGTTCTCCTCTCATCTGGCTTACCACCCTTGCCCGGAAGCCGCTCTCCCCCTCCTAGAAATCATCTCCTTGGATTCCCGATCGAGTATTTCCCTGAATGTCGTCAGAGGAAGATAACCATGATACAGCCGCGCAGAGCATCAGCCTCAAGAAACGGCGCGTCCAGCGGGCCTGCGATATCTGCAGGCGCAAGAAAGGTCAGCAGCGAGCTCCGGCGTACTACATTCCCCCATTGATCGCCCATGGCTGATGCGTTCCCTTGGCTTTTTTGGTTTGACTTTTGTTTCTAGTTCGATGTGAGCATGCTCGTTGTCCACCTGAGTTTTGAACGAACTCGCGGAGTGGCGAACGTGAGGCTAATGAGAGGTCGTTAGGCGATGGCGGATCTATGCCAGGAAACAGATGCTCGAACTGCATAACGTATAATTATGAGTGCACGTATGTCGAGGCGGCCAAGGTACGTAGTGGCGGTCCTCACATCGAGCACAGCCGACTCATTTCCTGCGTTTGCAGAAACGCGGTCCTCCGAAAGGGTACAGTGCACAGTGGTGTTTCCGTGAACGTTTACTGACTTTGTAGTGTAGCTATGTCGAGAGCCTGGAGACTCGACTCCAGAAAATGGAGGCACTCTTACACAAGGTGCGTCTCCCTTCCATCCTCACTCCCTTCGTTTCTCTCTACAACTACTTCAACTGGGCAGCTCTGCCCCGACGCCGACTTCTCTCATGAGCTCGGGCAATTCGACAAGGAAAAATGGTATTCAGAGCGAAACGACAAAACCCCCTCCTCCTCCTCCGCAGCCGCCGCCGTCCCCCCACCCGCTCCAGACCCAGACGCCGACAGCCTCGCCCCGAGCGACGACGAGATTTCCGCTCAACGCACGCTAGCGAATAGCTTGAAACAGATGAAGTTGAACCCTGCGCATTTGAGGTTTTTTGGGAAATCGAGTAGCGTGATGTTCATACAGACGGCTATTGAGGCGAAACATGAGTATACAGGTGTTCCGAAGGATTCGCCGACCAAGTTTTCGAGTAATAAGATGTTGCATCATAAGAGACCGCAGTTCTGGACTGTTCATCCTGTAAGTTTTCCTTTCTCATTTATCCCCAATCGCGTTGAATTGAAAGTATTGTTCTTCGTTGTGTGTAGTGGATCGCACCAGCTCTACACGACGCAAGCCCTCACAAAGACTTCCCACCGCCCGACCTCCTCCAATCCCTCATCGACCTCTACTTCCACAACTTCAACGACTACTACCCCCTCCTCCACCGTCAAACCTTCGAAGCTCAAATCGCCGAAGGGCTTCATCTGAGAGATGAGGGGTTCGGTTCAACGGTGTTGTTAGTGTGTGCGGTTGGGAGTCGGTTCTCGGATGATCCGAGGGTGTTTTTGGAGGGGAGTGAGTCGACGCATTCGTGTGGGTGGAAGTATTTCAGACAGGTGCAGTTGGTTAGGAAGTCGTTGCTTGCTCCCCCTAGGTTGTATGATTTGCAGATCTGTGCGGTACGTCGTCTTTCTTTCTTTTCACTCCTTCCTTGTTTCTTCAATCTCACTGATACTTCTTGAACTACTCGTAGTTAACTTCCCTCTTCCTCCAAAGCACCTCAGCCCCCCAAGCATGCTGGACCGTCATCGGCGTAGGGATCCGACTCGCCCAAGACGTTGGTGCCCATCGGAGGAAAGTGTATGGGAACGTGTCGACTGTTGAGGATGAGTTGTGGAAGAGGGCGTTTTGGTAAGTGGTTGGACTTTGTCGTGTTTACTGGTTCGTGCGCGTGTTCGTGCGGTATACGCGTTCGTGCTGGATACGAGTTCGTGCTGGATACGACCCATCCTCGCCACTCCCCGACGTTTTCACCCGCTTACGCTGACCACGTCCTCTCGTTCAATTCGTAGGGTCCTTGTATCCCTCGATCGTGTGATTAGTATCGCGTTGGGAAGACCGTGTGCGATCCAAGATGAAGAGTGCGTTTTCTTTCTTTTTTGTGTTTTGGGTCGTTTGGCTCATGCGTTGTTTTGTTTTTTGCTCGGTATCTCATTTGCGGTTTTTCTTGTGCTTGGTATTTCGTCGCTCACGCACGATGAACGTCGCTATTCGCTCACGACGAACTCTGCTATTCGTTCACGACAAACTGTGGCATTCGCTCACGGCGAAACCTCCCATTCGCTGACCTACCAATGAACGTCTGCTTATGACTCGTTCTCGACGTCATCTCGGCCGTTTTATCACCATTCTCTCGCTCCCACTCTCACTCGACCTTGTTCTTCCCGTTTGATTCCTACTCCTGCTATCCTTGTCATGCTATCTCTGGCCTACGCTGACTGATATCCCGTGATCGGTCTTTCTCCCTCTCCCACCTCCCACCTCCCACCGCTAACTTTGACTTCCATGTTTGACGCTGCTCACTAATCCGCCGTGTCGCTCACATTTCCTGACCTTGCTCACCAATCCTGACCTTGCTAACCCCATCCTGACTCCACCCCCAATGCCCGTGTTTCCCAAATTTCACATGCGGGGAAACTCACGAAATCAGCTTCGACCTAGAATTACCCGTAGAATGCGACGACGAATACTGGGTGGTGACGGATCACGAGCTCAAGTTCCAACAACCCCCTGGGAAGCCTTCCAAGATCACGTTCTTTAATTGTTTGATGAGGTTGAATCAGATTTTGGCGTTTGCGTTGAGGACGATCGTGAGTTTCTCCCTATCCTCTTTCCTCGTTTCTTTCGTATGTTGGTTCGAAGAGATGATTGACGTTCCTTGTTCTTTTGGTGTTGGTGCGTGACAGTATTCGATTAATAAGTCGAAGATATTGCTTGGGTTTGTTGGGCAGCAGTGGGAGCAGCATATCGTTGCTGAACTTGATTCCGCACTTAACAAGTGGATTGATTCTGTTCCAGACCACCGTACGTCCTTTAATATCCTCTCCTCCCCAAATCGCATTATTCTCAACAAAATAAACCTTGCTCACACTCACTTACAGTGCGCTGGGACCCAAACCGCGAAAACCCCCTCTTCCTAAACCAATCCGCCTTCCTCTACGCCCACTACTACCAATTACAAATATCCGTTCATCGGCCATTCATACCTTCCCCTCGCAAACCGTCGCCTTTGTCGTTCCCGTCTTTGGCGATTTGTACGAATGCGGCGAGGAGTTGCACGCATGTGTTGGATGTGCCGTTTAGGAGGTTTGGGACGGTTTTGTTTCATAATCAGGTGTGTTTTCCTTCTTCTCATTATATTCCTTTCTTTCGTCGTATGATATGATGAAAGAGAAAGCGGAGAGGAGAGAGTGCATGATGGTTTACTGACAGCGATACTTGACAGATCGCGTTGTTCACGTCGGGCATTGTGTTGCTTTTGAATATTTGGGGTGGAAAGCGGTCGGGCTTGACGATTGATCCTGCGAAGGAGATGACGGAGGTTCATAAGTGTATGAAGATGCTTAAGCATCTCGAGTCGAGGTTCGTGTTTAGTCCTTTGCCACTTTCTTCGAGTACGAGTACTAACGTCGAGCTTTGATTCACAGGTGGCACACGGCCGGTCGACTATGGTAGGAATTCATTGAGCTCAATTGTATTGTGCACTGACATTGCATCTGCTACTGTAGGGACGTGCTATACGAACTCGCATCCGTCGGAGACCTCCCCCTCCCCCAAAGCAGCCCCGCGCCCTCTCAAAAACGGGACAGAGACTCTGAAGGCAACAGTCCCGCGTCCAACTCCCTCACATCCAGCCCCCAAGCCTCTTCCGCTCCCACACCCGCTACCTCTACTTCCTCGGGCGCCGCCGCAGCAGGAGGAGGAATAACAAGTACAGGCGAGAACGTTAGGAACGTCGCTGGATCTCGACGCGTATCTAGGGAATCATATATGCCGCAGTCGATCCAAGGGTACGGCTCACAGCCTCAAGCTAGCTCCTCCGCCTCCGCTTCTTCGTCTTCATCTTCGTATATCTCGCAGCATCATTCGTCCTCTATGCATGGGACGAACGGAGGATATACGTTGCCGATATATACGGAGGAGTTGGGGAGGATACCGATCCATCCTGGGATTAATAATTCGGATCCGTTGGTTGCTAGTGGCTGGCATACGCATGCTGCGGGCCCCGTTCATTCGGGTGTTGATCTCGCTGGTATGGGATCTGGCTTGGCGGGTTCTTCTGTTCTTGGAACGGGGAGTATGGCCGGCGGAGGAGGGGGAAGTCATCATCATCACCATCTCCCTCAGCATCAACAGCAGCAACAACAAGGAGGGTTTGACCCGTCTACGGCTGCTATGCTCGCGATGTCCCCGTCGATGTTCGATCAGATGATGACGAACATCGCTGCGCCCTTGACTTCCTCTTCTTCCCATGCCTACAGTCAACATTCAGCGTTGACGGCCATGACGGCGCATCTCGTGGGTTCTGGTGCTGCTTTGAATGCTGCTAACCTTGGTGGAGGGCACGGCGGAGGAGCGGGAGGAGAAGGGATGGGTATGCAGGGAACGGAGGGTATGGACCCGACGACTGCTGCTTTGTATGCGGGGAATCAGAGTTTGGGAAACGTGTGGTCGACGACGCCTCATAGTCTCGAGTGAGTTCTCCGTTCATTGTCATCGTGATATTGGATTTTTGACGAATTTCGGTGTTGTAGATGGGACGATTGGGGAACGTATATCAGTAATGTTACTGGGTTAGGAAACCCTGCGAACGACGCGGATAGGCATGCTCAATCTGAGCGATGATGCTTGGTCGGTCTGTTGTCATTCATAGACTTATGGTAGTTTCTTTTCTGTGCTTTTCTTTTTCTTCCCCTCTCGCTCTTGCTCTCTATCGCGTCCTGGTCCGTTTTCATCTCCATCTTCCTCTTCCTCTTCATTGTTCCTACTCCTAATGCAAACCTCGAAATCTAAATGTACCCACACTACGCTCATGATCGAAGCTTCCTATTCCCCCGTATCTGTTGTATATAAACTAAACCCTGCGCTACTAGTATATTGTCTCTGAGACGGAACGTTGGATATTGTCCCTACCTCCACCTCTATCCCCCACACATGTAGCATTATGTTCTGTTGACTTGAATGCCATCTACCTTAGTTATAGCCCTCGCTGTTGGCGAGTTTGAAGGAAAGTTCGAGACAGAAAGTCGAAGCCATGCAGACAGTAGTATCACATTAATGAGGGTATACACAATCCTAATTCCACATTATTATAGTCTCCGTAGGATGTTCCCCTTGTAAAGTCCCTCAAAGGTTATATACTCAGCGCATTCTTCCACTTCATACCCCCTACCTCGCCTAATACCCTCTCAACCTCCGAGCTCTCCAGATTCATCACAATCCGTCTATCGTCCTCATGTTTCCGAGCTATCACAGGTCCGTCTTCGCATAACATCGCTCGAGCGGCCAGGAGGGATTCGAGGACGATCCAGAGTTCACCTGGGGTCGGTCTGCGGGGAGAGTGTTCGGCGAGGAGGTTGGTGTAGACGATGTGCTGGTACCTTAACTGCGAAAGAGTCAACGACTTATACACACAAATTAATTCCAAGATTGAATCGAACGTACGTCGCCCCAGCGGATTTCCTCGATCCCCTCTTTCTTGGTGCATTTCAACATCGCGGCGAGCATGATCCGTTCGTGGAGACTTAGGTCGCGTAGGTATGCAGCTGTTGGACTGTTTTGCATATCCTTGATGACCTGTTTCACGTCGTCTGTCCTAGCAGTTCGGGAGTACGGCTGTACCATTTCCACCGCACGCCTGAGAGAATCATCATTTTAGCTTTGTACGGTAAGCGGATAGAGAGACGGACCTGCAGATATCGAGTACACGACGAGCATCCCCGCTTATGGAAGAGACTTTCATTGAGGCGAATTTGACACTGTCGGGGGCGATTACATCGGGAGTGCCTTCCGGTAAGCCTTCCTTCGCACTCGCCAGTCTTGCCTTCACAATCTTCTCCAACTGAGGAGTCGAGTACGGCTGGAAGTTAATTCGGGTCATACCTAAGAGAATATGAGTCTGAGTATGTTATGTTAGTTGAATGGCAGAAGAGTCACGTACCGAGACGACTTCGAACACGACCGGACATGACGCGCTCGGGCAAGTCCATGGTGTTCGCCACAGCGAGCACGACTAATCTCGAACCCACCAGTGTGGGCCAATTGAAGAAGTTATACACGACATCTTGTTTGGACGTCATCAGCTGATCCAGTTCGTCCATTAGGACCACGCTAGAAATGGCGTTCGTGTCAATATCTCGTCAAGGTATTATTCTCATATCGTTGTGAGGGAAATCCCACCAAGCATGTCCTCCAGGTCCTGCACGGTCTCCCGAGCTGAAGTAGTTCGACAAGTTCCGCAGAGCTTCCTTTGCGCTAATCTTCAGGTGTCCTTCTTTGGTAACGTCGTGCCCCGAGACCGCCTCCCATAGCAAACCATACGCCGCAGATGGTTCGGGTATTCGTAGACCGTTGATCTCAACATACGTGAAAGGATTAGCTTCCTAGAAGGAAGTCAACGGTAAGAATAATAACATAAGTTGCTGGCAACGTACATTCTGCTCGGCCATTCGTTTGAGTTCGCGTACTACCGCGTGAACGGTAGCTGTTTTCCCTGTGCCAGGAACACCGGAGATATCTAAGAACCAAACAGTAAGTCATGAGTGCTCGCAGTGAGAATTAAAGAGTCGTATACTACTTACACACACACCCACCGCTACCTTCTTCAACGAGTTCCTCAACGGCTCTGAGCACCTTACCGTACTCCTCTTCTCGACAAGGTAATGCCTCGGGCCTCGCAGCTACATGCAAGACGTGCATTGCCCTTAGCCACGGATCCGGAGGAACGTTAGCCAACTCCAATTGAAGGTCGGTGTTCACTCGGTCAGCACCAGGGGGAGGTCGGACTGTCCATTTCTTCTTTGCACGAGCACGAAGTGCAGCCTTAGAATGAGGTGTAGGCGCAGCGAGTGAATCCTTCGTGCGCTTCTTACGCGGTGTGGACGGTACTGAACGCGTTCGGCGTGGCGTGGAGATGACAGATTGGGAACCCCCGCGTTTGCGTTTCTTCGACGGCGTACGTGGAACCTCTTCCGGAGTCTCGTAACCTTCGTCTTCTTGCGACAAATCAGCCTCCTCCGAAGAGGAAGAGCTACTCGAGTCGAGTACTTTTTTATAATCAATATCTCTACTATTATCCGGGCTTGACTCTCCTGCTTCAGATTCCTCTTCGCGTATGGTCGCCATCGTACGTGGTTTCTTTCTGCGAGGTGTACGAGGTGTTTCTGGGACAGGCGTGTCGCCAGAAACTTCAAGAGGATTGATGTTCCATGCATCCTGCTTTCCCCAGTCTGGCTTGCTATCCAATACACTCTTCCGGAAATCTTCCCATTCGAACGTGTAGTAGATGCCTCGTCGCGGATCAATGGCTGACCGACACAGATATGTATTGGTACTTGGCTTAGATGCGGAATATCTTCGACTGCTGTTCGGTTTCCCATTGTTAGTGGAGGCCAAGGTCTCTGAAGACGTCACGTTGCATTTGGCAAGGATAGAAGATGCTGGGAGGACGACCGAAGAGGATAAGGAGTAGAATACTTCGTTCTGTAAATTTCGTCTAGTCTAGTTATACCATTGTAATGAAGATCCCACATACCTCTTCATGCTCTCGCTTAGCCCGGATTCTTGGGAGTTCAGGTGGACGTAGGAACCAGTGAACCAGAACTCGCACGTTCTGTTGAATGTCTTCGCCCACAATAGTCCATATACTTGTAATAACTGCGACACTCGGGTCTTTAGAGCTGGTGCGAACTTCTACAGCGTCTCCAACTCTGAATTCTACGCTCGACTCATCCTGGTCAGATCCTTGTATACTAGGTCTGGTTTGTTTTCCATAGGTTCGGAGAGGTTTCTTGGCAGGGACTTTCGTGGCGACCGAGTAGCTATCAAAGAAACGCGTTTCTAGCTCGTCTATCTCAATGTCTCTCTTGTTTAGCGCATCGATATCTTCCGGAAAGAGATCTTCAGCCTTCGTCCTGCGGGTATGAACGGGGTGGGGTGTAACAACTGTTTCGCTGTTGTGGTTGTTGTCGATGGATACAGAAACTATAGGCTGTCCCCGTTTCGAGCGACGTAGAGGAGTTTGATCAATCGCCATAACGAGGAAGGTCGCTAGCTCAAGAGATAGAAGTGAGGCTCATCCCGCTGTCAGACCAGCGCGTCCGACGCGGACGTACAATACCGTCACGCTTGTCGCGTTTGTCACATTCACGTGATGTATTGTTACACTATTCAACGCAAACTGTAACCGTGAAGTGGCCAAACATTCCTTCATCTGCGAATACAACTCTTTCGTTGTCGAAACGACCTGACGGCGTGAATGCATATATTTTCTTCACTTCTAGCTCGCATGATGATCTTATATTTGCGTATTCTACCTGCCAGCTTTCAGACGGCGGCGGCGTAGAGGCGTCGTGCATCCGGCTCGTTGGAAAATGATATCCATATCGCTGGGAAGTTTACAGGAATTACAAGCATTCGGTGGCCGCGCGTGCTTCTTGTCGCTATGCAGTATTGCACGTATCTGATGTTCCTACAAATTTAGGTTGATAAAATTCTTGCACCATTACAATTCGTGTATGTTGATCGGTTGCGACTCTTGGAATTGAAAAGCCGTGGAGTCCGCCGACAGTAACGTGAGTCTTCGCATTTGTTCCTGGAAGTAAAGGGCAAGACTGAGATAGAAGGCCTTGTTTGTTCAGATTACCTTTTTGCTCCACTCAGGTTATTCTGACTTCGTGGCAACCGCTTTACTGGTCCTACGATTGTGATTCAGAAATGATAAGCTCCGGTAAATCCAGTTGCGCATATAGATTCACCTTATGGTATATAAAGTACACAATGCATGGCTTCAAGCCTTCAAACTGCGACTTGACTGCAAGATACTAGCGGTTGCTAGTACTCATCACATGTTCTGACATCGAGGTGAACGTTGGAAGATGGACGTTGAGGTACAAAGAACGTGTCGCAATCGCGTTGGAAATGCGGTTTAGATTCCTCAGAGTCACTCGAGTTGAATATCACTGTACATTGTATAATATGTGCCCAATAAGACGTGTACATTTATAAAGCACAAAAACACTTACTTCAGATTTTGTACATTGGATTGAATACTTCTTACACTCTTACAACATCCTGACTACGTGCCGTCTAGGCGGTCAGCTGGTATACTGTAAGAGTTGTCAATGTTACTTGAGAAGCGCATTCGAAGCAAAGTAGAACATACCAAAGGCACCAATCCCGGGCTTCGTCGCAAAGATGGCCTCTCTCAATTTCGCTTCTTCCAAACCTTGATATTTCGGATACCTCGACTTGACCTTCTCAATGAACTCTTCGACCTTCGACTCAGGCACGAGCGAGACGGAACATCCGCCCCACCCAGCACCTGTCTGACGACTCCCGTATGCTCCAGCTTCCCTTTGTATTTGAACCAGCTCGTCGAGTTCAGGGCAGGAGCATTGATAGACCTTTGAACAAGATTCGTGCGATGCGTCCATGAGTTTCCCTAGCTTCTCATAGGTTGACGTTGGCAATTCTGTGGATGTGGTAGATTGGGAGGTGGAGGCGAGACAGGTTTCACGGAATTCGAGGACGCGGAGAGCTTCTTCGAAGACGTGTTTCGCGCGATGGTACAATTTGAAACGCTGCGCTTCGACTGTACAATTGTGAGATATCTGCTTAGGAGCAATATCTTGGAGTAGGGGGTAATAATATGCCTACCATCTATCCAACTTAAATATGCCTTCTCGAACTCTTCCCTGCTCAACCCACTAAGGTGCACGAGTTCGTCAAATGTGACGCCTTGATCTTCCTCGCCCTCCTTCGTATCCCTGCTCTTCAGGACATCAATCTCGCCCAGAATCTTCTCCAGGGCAATCTTTAGTTGTTCCGGGCCCAAGGGTTCCTTCTCAGAGCCTACGTATCGACTCAATACTTCCCTTAAAGTCGGGGGACTACCATTCTTCCCATCTTTCACGCCTAAGCCCAAATTGAGCTTGTGCGAGAGAACACGTGCGGCTGAGAGCGTCTCGACTACACGAAGATTGTATCGCGTCCTGGCTCCTACGACTTTGTCTGAGACAACAAGAGAGTTGGCGACTACTAAGGCTACACCTTCTTGACCTGGAGGCGGTTGAGGGATGGAAATCAACTCGGCGGAGAGGGAGGGATAGAACGAAATGTAAAGAGCCGAGTTTGGCGAACAGAGAATCGAAGCGGCCTGGTCCATTCTAATGACAACGTCACTTCTAGCAATTAATATAGTAATGGGAATCAATAGTTACCCTCCGGAGTTCACTCCGACCCGCTTTTCGTTCTCGACGGCCATCTCAACAAGACCGCCCTTGGTGACTTCATTCACCTTCTTGTTCACCGCGAGAAATGCGAGCGTGGACCCGACCACCATCGCCGCCGAGGACGAAAGACCTGACCCAGCGGGGACATTCCCGCTTACTAGGATGTTTACGGGGACCGGGTGATCATTCCCTTTCGCAAAGAAATGGTTCAAAACACCCTGAAAAAGGATAGTCAATAAGCCGAAAGCGACTGAAACCGAGAAAGGACCAACGTAATATCCGGCCTTGACATAACTTTCCCATCTCAGTTGCGTCTTGTCGATGTCCAGATGCCAGTCTTGAACGCTAACACTTTCTTCGACCTCCTTATCTTGCTTCGCACGGACTTCCTGGGTGCCCTTCCCGACCACGCGCAACATCGGCGCGAATTCCTGTGGTCCGTACTTAGGTGCCGTGTTATGAGCGAGTACTGAACCGGGCTGATCAGAACCCGATTTACGAGGACCGCAAGCAATCAGGATATCCTGCTCAATCGCGGCGGGAAACACCCCAAAGAGCGCATAATCGATATGTTCACCGAGGAGACTGTAAGTGTTTGTTTAGTTAACTAGAAGAGTCAACCCGAACGATGACGAATGAACATACTTGACTCGGCCAGGAGCACGCGCGATGAATTGTGGTTTATCACCGAAGCTAGACTCAAAATGCGCTACAAGCTCATTGAATCTGGCACTGAAAACGAGCAGAGGTATATGAGATTTCACCCAGCTGTTTCGGAGAAAAGTCATGCAACTTACGCTTGTTTCGTTGCTACGGCGAGGTCGGGATATGCTTCAGATAACGCGGTAATTACGGGGATGGGTAACTGAGCAGCCATCGTATCCCCTTCAATTAAAGAGACGGACGTGAGGGTTACGGATACAGAGTATATTCGCGAACTTTTAAATGTCCTCGAGCTGTGTGACATCACCAAACACGATCGATAACGCGATCTCGTCCATTTGAACCATCACCATTTCCATCTGTCTCTTCGGAGTACAACTTGCCACGGTTCGCCTGTGAGACAATGCAGAGAACTCCGAAGGTCGCATCTAGCATATGGACACCTGCGTCAGGCGACAGCACATACGCAAAAGTAAGAACAAGGACAGCAATGCTTTCTGAAGCGTGTAGTAGTGGTATCAAAAGGAAGCTAGTGTACTAAACTGCAGGGTTGCCAGATAGAACTCGGACGGGGATAATACTTAGTAGTCTTTCGATTGTCAAGATGCGCCGACCATGGATAGTTATGGCCACGCCTTGTCAAGCTGATTTGATCTTGACATGGATGCAAATCGTTCCGCTTGAGACATGTACAATGAGCATTGAGCAAGGTGGTGGGACATGGTCAGCTTTACCTCGTTTTGGATTTAGGTTTTTATTCGATTTCGCCTCCACTTTGAATCAGTTACCAGACCTCAAGGTAAGCCTTATGCTCAGGCTCCCCTGTGGGAAAAGTCCGTGCCATGATCTCTATCTGCTTGTTGGCCCAGTTGCTCATGAACGGATCTTCGCCTATAGATTTGAGAAGTGGATGTAGATGAAATTCGGAACAGAGATCCTCAAAATAAATCTTCGGCAGTGGCGAGACGTCGTCGTGTTTCTGCGCGCTGAAGCGCAACATACCTCCTAATACAATGAATTATGAGGATGGAGATTGTTGAGTAAGATGCGAATTGGGTTTACTGATGATTACAGTGCACAACTTACCATTGATGACCGAAAAGATGGAATGCAGGACTGTCCTGGGCAGATCCATCTGTATAAGCTGATTACAGTAACGCAAAATAGCACGTGAATTTGTAACAAGGTTATTATGCTGCCCCCCCAATGGATCAGAGCCACGCCAGTACTTGCTAAGCAATGAGTCGATGATATCATGAATGTCAATCAGTAACGCACCCAATACATATAGGAACAACTCAAGAAGCCGATACCGTTCATGCTCTGGACGAATGTAGGAAACTTCGATAGTCCCTTTTCTGATGCTACCACAAGCTTCCAAAATGCGGGCATTCTCTCTTCAAAGCAGCAACGAACAGATGCGATGAGTTGCGGCGGCCACCTATCCATGCATCCGTACTGCGCAGCTATTTGAGGTACTGCCTTTTCGACATAATAAGATAGCACGGAATAGCATTGCATGAGGATGCTGCGCTCCAGCGACCAGGAAGGCTCCCTTGATCTGGATTTGGGTGGTTCGGGGTGTGTGGCATTGAGAATCGTAGCATTCCATACGTTGAAGAGTCGTGTGGAAAGTTCTTCTGCAGCCTGTAGGGTTACAGCGAATTGTTTGTTGCATCGTTGACCATCAGAGACGAACTCGAGGAACGACCGGTGGTATGTACGTATATACTTATACTGCCTTTTGGAGGTCGTGATGGGTGGCACACATAAGACCGAATGTAATGGTCGCAATACCTCATACAAAAGCGGTCGATCAATGCCCAGTGCAAGACACCAATCCCACCAGGACCAAACCACGGGTTTCCATACATACCTCTCATATGAACCGGCCGCGGTATGCAATGACACCTCGATGGTCAAGATGTCCCGAAGATATCTCGTGAATGTTCCAGGTTTATGCTCGCTGGAAGGGATAGCGTTATCGAGGATGGATTGATATAAGCTGTCAATGGGCGTAAGGACTTTTGCTCGTTCTTCGGCACGAAGCAGCACATTGAGGGTATCGGACGACGACTGCCACGCTCCTTCGACGAAACGCGCCACGGTGGATGCGAAGATGAACAATCCATCGGCGAGGTCTACTAACCTCTTAATCTCCTCACGAGACGGCCACGGAGTATACCATCCTTTGATTGTAGCTGAACGGTTCAAATCATGGATAAGATACACCTCGATGTCATGCGATGCATGATGCTGCTCAAGCTGCTGTAGGTCGAATGAAATCCGACAAGTGGCTGGTGCCTCCTGCAGTATTGTGGTGATATGATGCTCACGGCGACTTGTCAGGAGTAATTTGAGTTGTGTAGGGAACTCGAGCGCTAAGCTGATCAGTTGTCGGAGGATATCCTGCATCAAGCCGTGGTCCGCGCATTCATCGAGTCCGTCCAAAACGATGACGGGACGGACACTTCCCTTATTCATTGCTAGGAACGGCCGATAGAAGAGCGCGCGAAATTGGACATCAATGGGACGATGGGCAACGTCGCGGTCCATGTTCAATGCCGCAGCAAGCGACGCTTTGAAAGACGGGTCATAGGATGCAAGCTGACGCGCGAGGGAGGGAAAGAGGAGTCTGCCATCGGAGCACCCTGATCCGATGCGGACAGAAAAGAAGAAGTTGGCGGCAAGGTCACCTCGTTCGCGCGTATATGATGCGACAGACTTCGCGATGGCAGTTTTACCAAGGCCAGGACATCCATACAGCCAGAAGACGGGGGGCGCATCGGCGTTGTCAAGCCAGTCGTCGACCCGTTTAAGCGTCGTGCGCCGAGTGCCTTCGTAGCAAGCGGACATGACACCCCAAACTCCTAAGTCGAAGGTTGCTTCCGCGCGAGGCAAGGCTTGAATCAACGCCTCTTGTTCTATCAGGAATATCACTAGATTGGGAGTTTTGCTCAATGAGATGCAAAAGATGAGATTACCTCGTTCCTACATATTCCATGATAATGATCGATGATTCGCAGGCGAGGGTTGAGGATTCAAATTTGCGTACCTCTGCCCTTTTTCGCTCCAACTCTGCCTTCTGCCTTTCTTCCTCCGCCTTCTGACGTTCTTGCTCTGCCTTCTGACGTCCTTCTTCTGCTTTCAATCGTTCTTTCTCCGCCTTACGTCGCTCTTCCTCCGACCTCTGTCGCTCTTGCTCGGCCTTCTGCCTCTCTCTTTCGGCCCGCTGTCTCTCGCTTTTGATTGTCTGCTGTATCATCACTAGGTCGGTTTGAATCTTCGCTGTCCCAGAAACCTGTTGGTGTCCAGATCGGCGCTGAGCATGCTTCAAGATTAGAAGATCTTCACTTACGGAAAAAAGGGACATGGCATGCGATATATCGCCATTCAACTTGGCTATAATGGATTTATCCGTCTCATTGCGGATGAATCTGAGGAACCAAGGATGTGATAGCATTTCGTTCGCCTTCATGGTTGTTTCGTTCATCGAGCTTGATCATGTGCGTAAGCGACGCATGCCACATCACAGCAGGATGAATGGCGTACTTTGCAAGTTGAGTTAGGTCCTCTCTAAGGTGCTCCATCGACTCCGCCGTTATGGTATGTGCTTGATGAATCATGTCAGTGACACCCTTCACGGATTCAATCAGTTTCCAGAGATCCTCCCGGTTGGTCCGAGTATTCTAGTACGACGATGTTCAGGTCGTTTCCACAAAGTAAGCAATCACAACAACAACATGACTTACTCTGATTGCTTCAAGGATTGCGATGAATGTGCCGACCGCTGTTTCAAGTTGATTGATGGGTGTAAGCTTGGCTGCGTCCTGCAAGAGTCTCAATGCAGTAAGAAGACCCTGTAACAGATCATTTCTAATCTGGCGAGACCCTCTTAGTCGAGCTGAGGCAGCCTGGTTAATAGCTGAATGAATCAATACAGTCCCAGTAGTAACTCACGCATATCGGCAGAGGTGGCTGACGGTGGTCAGGGATAGTGGGGATGAGTTGGGGGCAGAAACTGGGATGGCCTGGCAAAAAGAGCAAGGAACGGGTAGACTTGAGGATCCAATGTACAGGATTGAGCCTATGCCATTCACACATGCATGTCAGGTCCCAACATGAGGCGTCCTCGCCGATATCCCAGAATGAGTGGATTGTCATGGATGAGAGAAGATAACGATCATGTGGAAGGGAAGAATACACTTACACCATTCGTTGAGCGCGCAAATCGAGGTACATGACATGTTCGATCTCTGAGCGTGTAGAAATCCTGAGCTTCAATGAGGAGATGAAGGTGTAGATAACCCGAGCATGCTCAATGTGGATGATGATGGAGATGCCAAATAACATGCTATGGAGTCGTATTACTCACAGCTTCATCGCCATCGGGATAAGTCTTGTCATGGGATGGCATATCTGAGCGGATGAATACTTACAAACAACGCTGTGTGTCCAGATATCGCAGATGCTATGACACGGCCTGGGTGAGAATTGACGTGAGAAGAGAAAGCGGCTGTTCGTATAAGGGACTCCGGGAGAATACATGCTCCCCATTCAACAAGATAGATACAACACAGGCATTCCGCCATCTGTATGCGCTATGCGTTCAGGGTTTGTGAAGGAAGTAATCATGACCAGTGATGACTTACTTCGACAATGTCTTCTAGGGTGCGATTTCCTTTCCGGCCCAATCCCATAACTTACCCCTCCCGCTTTCGGCCAGACTTCCAACGACGTCCGCCAACCTTTCAGCAGCATACTCCGGCTCAAACAACTTCTCAGGCTTCACACCACTCCAGAACGATCTGCTCAAGTCAGTCTTGACCGTTCCAGGATGCACGCCAACGCAAATCGCAGGGATCCGTTTCGTCTTCAAATGCAAGTCGAATGTCTTGATTGTTTGGTTCAGTGCGGCCTTCGACGCGCGGTAAGAGTACCATCCTCCGAGTTTATTGTCTGAGATAGATCCAACGCGAGCGGAAACGTGCACCCACTTCGAGAGGTGATCCGTTTCAGCCGCAGACGCGTGCGAAGAAGAGGGCGGCAGGAAACGAGAGAAATGTTTGATAAGGAGCATGTGGGATATCACGTTCAGCTTGAACGTATCAAGAATGCTCGGAGACTCCAAATCGGAGGGTTGTCGTTCAGGATGAAGCATCCCGCCAGTGAAGAAAGCGGTGTGGATATAGGCTGAACGATTCGAGGGGAGAATTCGCGCGAGTTCTTCGGCAGCGGATTTGATGCTGTCCTCTGACGTGAGCTCGAGAGGGAGAAGATGTAGTCGACTGGGATCAATAGGTGTTCCTTGAGAGGTCTTCAAACCGTCTAGGATCCTATCGCGCATGTGGGAGGAGGAGGAAGAGCGATGCGTGGCATATACCGGTAAATTGGTGTTTTGGAGGTAGTATCGCGTCAGTGCAAGCGAAAGTCCTCTCGTTGCAGGTGATACCAAAACAAACCGCGAGGCGGATCCTTGCAAAACCATGTTACTGTGTTTTCAGGTAGGAGCAATTCTGAAATAAAAGATGCTATCAATGATGTAATTTGAAAGCTGGCGTTGTTGAACGTTTGAACCTCGAGGGACGGACGTTGGGGTGCATGCTGTGGGCATGAGCGGTTCAACATGGTTACATAACCACAGCCTGGGGTCGATGGCGGGCAAGAATCGGGTTACATGCCTACTTCCGTCTTAGGCATCCATTTCGGGGGGATATTTTGCATAGGGGAACTACGGGGCACTATTACCAAGGAGCAAGCTGCAAGGTGCAGGTTCAAGTAACGACAGTAGAAGCACAGGAAAGAAAAGGTATCCAGGGTGAGGCACTGAGGCCTTCAAGCTGAAATGCCCAATTGAAGGAAGTAGACGTTCATAGCTTTTAGATAAGGCCTTAGACGACGACGAGTGAACGAGTGCTAGGGACCAAAAGAAGATCAAACAACAGGGACAACCCAGACGTTTTCGGACTTTGAGATCTGATACTTCAACACGATCGAGTGACGAGAGGAAGACGGTAGCCTGAGCCTCCTGAGACTCGGATAGGTTTCGCGCGTATTTGTCCTTGTTGACCAAAAGCTTCAACTGCGTTACCATATATGGTTAATGACCCCGAGACCTTATTGGCTTCACCGTTTCAGAACGCTCAAACTGTCAACACATCAACGTTTCTATTGTCTCGATCCATCACTTGAACCACCATACTATACCCATTTCCAGAGCTTTTGCACATAGACATTCGCGCGCAGCTAGGTACATTTACTACTTGGACTGTATGCTCCGTCGTCAGTAAGTATCTATGTCAGTCGCAGTCTGACTTGATGTTAGAGATCAAGTTCGTACATGTCGAGCCATCAAGGATTCCCTGCAATCACGCAGTTGGAGCTCAGTCGTGCAGATTGACAGTAAAATGCTATATATGGAGATTGCGTCCATGCATGACTCTATAACTGGTTTTTATCAAGTCCCGAACAAGCCCGAGAGCTGTCACGAATATCTAAGCATACTTCCTCTTCAGCTTACCCTCAAGCTTTCAAAGTTGCCATCTTCACCGCAATACATCCTCATTAATATTATTTGGTGAGTTAACAACGCTGCTCTGTTGTATTTTCTTACGAATGCCACTATGCAGCTCGATTGTGTAACATGAATTCTTCTACCGGGACCGTAGCTTGGAAGCCCTGTGACCTACTCACGCGTGGAAACCCACATCCTTCGGATAAGCTAAGCTGTAGTCGTGCAACGTTCACCAAGCGGGTGTCAGTTGTACAGAGTGATAACACAGCGGACTTTCCGGCACAATATACTTACTCGGCTAAGTACATATCGCTTCTTCGACGGCGTACACCAATTGTTGTGGAACCATTCGAGTCCGAGGATGAGTGCGTCCTTTTCTATGAACATGGGAGTCGCCATCTCATATATCTACTCATAGAACTCTTCGCTCATTTTCTGAGAAAGAGATAGTTAATCCTCTCATATCCTACGTTAACTGCCTCCGTAGGTCGCCCGCCGACGATCCCTACATTTCTCATGTCACGAAAGCCGCTTCAAACGGTTGGTTCCGTTTTAGTGCCTTGACAGGCCGAATGTTAAGCGCCAAATGCTTACCGCTTCGGTAGATTCAAACTCTGTGGTCAGAACGGACATCTGGTTCCAATTGGATAACAAGCCGGATGCGAAGTACTATGGTACTCTGAAGTGGCCAACTCTCGTTTTTCTGGTAAGACTATCTTTTTTTTCGTGCAAGAGGACGCTGATATCCGAGTAGCCACCTGGATCGCTGGCAAGAGACGACACGAACGAGAAGATGTGGAACGCGCTATTCAAGAATGACACTGAATGCCACTTCTTCATGGAGGCCGTGCGGCGCATCATTGAAGTCCCCGTCACGGTGACGGACTTCAATCACGTTCTCTGCGTGACGAAAGTCAATGAGAACATTGAAGGTAGCATTATACCAATCTCTCCTGAGTTATCTGTCAGTCTTCTCATGGGCGGTTGTCTACTCGATGCAATACCGGAGTGGGTCTTTGGTCCAAATGAGGTTCCGAGACCCATTCCCCAAGGTGCTCTGGATGATCCATGCAAACCGTCCCCAACAGACGAAGAAATCATTGCTACGAGGCACTCGCATTCGGACTTTGACAGGTTCGCCCTAATGAACAAAGACGCGATACGCCAATTTCTTCGGTGGAAGCAACGTATGCAAGAAACACCTAGACCCGCGATGGAGGGTAATTCGATATCCGTTCTCACTTACGGCTTCGAGAAAGAACGGATACCGTTCGAACCTCGATATGCTTTGGAACCACTTCCGGAGGAAACTCTGAAGCATATGGAAGCCACGAAACGCCCGACGTATCCCGAGTTCGACTCATTGCTCAAGGCATCCAAATCCTTCGAGATTGTTATCGACAAAGAGCTCACGCCGAAAACTGGTCTCGGCTATGCGCGTACCTTCTCATGCCGCGTTACAACCATTGACGGCAAAGAAGTCGGAGTGTCTTCGCCGGGACAATTTGTTGCCAAAGTGTTCGACGATAGCGTTGGCAAGGTCGACACCTTGGAGGGTGTGGGAGGGTTCCCCGAGTCTTGGATCCAAGGATTCCGAACATCTCAGGAAATGATTCAATGTGAGGAGGACGTATATAATCGGTTGCAGCATGCTTGGGCTTCAGTTATTCCGTGGTTCTATGGAGTGCATCGCGCAAGTTCCTCTTTTCCTTTCTCAAACTTCATCGACTCATCACCAAGCATAGTTCACGTTTCCCGATGGCACTCAAAGATACGGGATTCTCCTTGAGTACATCCCGAAAGCCACACATAAACTTCGTGAGCACTCTAGTGAGGCTCAAAGGTCCTTCGTAAGTTCTCTCAGCGAATCTTCGCCGAGACACTCTCATACGACTCTTGTCTAGATTCGCGCTGCTCGACACGCTCTCCGTGTTCTACAATACGCCGACATTACTCAACGAGACTGGACAGACGAGCAATTCATCCCATCTCCTTACGGATCCGCAGATCGACCTCTGCTCAACTGTGTTCTCATCGACTTCAGCAATGCCTTTCAAAGTGACAGGTACTACGACATAGAGCGTAAGGACGACTACGGCGAGATGTCGTATGCGATTCTCTTAGACTTAGACCCGGAGCAAGGTGAAGTACCTCCCGAGGAACGTGATGGGTGTCCGGAGGAGTTGATTAGGGAGGAGTTTGGGCCAAGAGAGGAGTGGGATAATTGGCGCGATTCCTATCTCGATGAGTGAGATGGCTGAGTGGTAAATGCACCATTTGTTCACTTTGCGGGAGTGTCTGAGTGCGTTCCTCTGGTGTTGCATTTCTTGCCATTCCTTGAGGCGCCGCTGTCTTTTATGTCAATGCGTAAGTTTATATAACTGAACCTGCAGCGAAGTAGATACATGTGAGGCTCTCTTACTACGAATAGAGGAGCTGTACCGCTGTCACTGTAACGCAGCAATAGAAGTCAGTGAGAGACGGAAAGCAAAGCTATGCACAGTCGAGACAAAGAAGAATCAATATGAAGATCGAAAGCAGAACGAGGATAGCAAGGTCAAAAGGAGCAAGTTGGCGACAAGCGGCGACATCCACATTCTTCAATCATTCGGCTGAGCTGTCATAAATCACACCCCGGTTTCCGTCACATCGCAGCGGAAAGGATTATGTCGTTTACCACTAAAATCATAAGTGTCAGTGTAAGGTGACAACGTCGACAACTGGTATCCGCGAATGGGATAACTCACAGTCATGGTCAGTTTTAATCACATTTCGAATCCGGTGACGGACAAGCAACTCCTCAAAGCTCTTGATGGCAGCGTCTAGCAGTTCTACGTGGGCGATAATCTCCGGGTCCTGAGAATCATGTATGTGCATTCTGGTCAGAGCGAGTTCCAATCTTTTCCACCGATTGGAGGACATGATTGATATGTTCGGCGGGAGGCTCAGAAACGACGTAATGTTATTTTTGATGCCCTGCACGGTCACATCATACGAATCGGTCATACGAACGATAAGGGTCAGCGACTCTAGGTTTGTTGGGAGGATCCACGTTTGAAGGAAAGTATCAAAGTAGCTCACGGGACCCAGTGTCAGATGGCGTAAAGAAGAGAGCGCATCAGCATTGGGTGTAACACCTCGAGTCACCCAATTTCCGAATATCCCAACCTCCCCTGCCCCAATCATAGCGAGTTCATCGAGACAAGGGGGACAAGGGACAATGGGATAGTCTCCGATGTATGAGATATTATGGACGTGTGCCATCACCAACTTCCGCAAGTTGGACATTGTTCCCAGATGAGAGAGTGCCGCGTCCGCAATCGGGAAGCGGTTATTGGTCACGAATATGAGCCGTAAGGTGTGCAGGTCGGATGTCAGATAGGAAGGTGGAAGAAGAGGAGGTGCGATGGAGAGCCGTCGTAGCGTTAAGTCTTTCACGCTTGGAACGTAGGGAACAATGTGGGGGTTTCCTGAATTCCTGAATGTACATTGATAGACGATAGTTAGTTTACGGAATGTAAACTGGGCCGTAGCGGCGGTATTGAAGATGAGATGTGCATTGCCGACGTGAATCATTGTGAGCTTTTCTAGGTTCGAGCAAATGGAGAGGATGTCACGGATGCTCTGCAATGTGGAGGGTCCATAGTCCTTAACTCTGCCTTCAAGCTCGTCTGCGGCAGAGACTCCCTGGAGGTTTTCGCGATCATAGCTCATGTTGAGTATGTGAAGCGAGACTGTGAAGGACCCAAGGGATGGGCGATCACGTAGAGTGCGTTGGAGAAGGTGTATACGCTCGGCAGAACGAGTAATGAGCGTCCCGTAGAGCCTGGCAGAAGCAACGGCATACCATGCACGAGCTACCAGGCATAGGTTGCAAAGGATAGCTATCCATTGGTAAGTGTCCTCGTGGGCACCAAATATGTGAGCGGTAACCCAGAGGATATTGGGACTGGGAAGATGGTCTATGATGGCATATATGAGCTCCGGAGGCAAACTAGGAGACGGGCGGTGTGACAACGGTGTATGACCACGCTTTCGAGTGGAGACAACGAGCGCAAGCAGTCGCTTGGGCACTTGCGACAGCGAAGTCATAGCATGGTATACGCCAATGTGCATGATGGCTCTACCATTCCTCCACTAGTTTCGACCACCGTGAATTCGCCGAGCTTGAGTCTGCCAGTGTGCACCGACCAAAGGAATTCGTAGAAAGACTATGTCTCAATTGTTACCTTTTACTAGCCTGGCCTCTATTACTTGCTGTCTTCGCTATGTCTCCCCCAGGCGGCGGTAGATTGACGTAGATCGGACCTTCGTTCGACTGGCCCTGGGTAAGGGATTCGAAGGCCACTGGCGCCCACTGGCAGCATGGGTTGACCCACCGGCACGTGCCCGTTACAACTACTTTACTCTCACCAAGTTATAGACACCTTTGAGCCTTGGGTACCTGCCTGTACAAGAACCCTTTGCTGCACGATATCGTCTGCACTGGTGAACCGCTCTTGCATAGGCAAGGTTTTGGAGCTTCTCGAATCTGTTGCCAAGTTCTGCAGAGAATGAATCCTTCCGCCATCTTCCTCTGCTTTCCGGGTTCCCTGCTTGCTGTACCCACTGCCAACCATCGTCTTCGACGGTGATGGTTGCGTTTCGTTTTCAAGGAGAGTATTCGAGCTGAAGAAATTCAAGGAGGAGACTATCTCTTATGTCGACATTATCGTAAGTACATTCCGGAGGACCACTGACGCGATAATAATAATCACTAGATTAAACTTTACACCATATAGAGTCAAATCAATATACATAGAATCCCCGCCCACCCATTTCTCCATTTGCGCTTTAGAACCCTTATCTAGAATTTCTTCTTCGGCGCATCGAGTCCTCGAACATTGGTCGTTGACGTACCCGACTTGGACCGGAACTCGACCTCCGACAGATGGACGATAATCTCCATGAGCTCCCCCTCGTCCTCTTCCGTCAGTATATGCTGTTTGAAACCCTCCGTTGACTCTGAATTGAACAAAGCCGACGTAACGAGCTTCGCTGCACCAGCGGCCGCAGCACCTGCAACGGCCGCGCCCGGTCCCGTAGCACTCGTCCCGAGACCTGCCACCCCTCCTGCTGCCCCAGCAATAGCCTCGGGAAGGAGATTATCGGCGAAATCAAAGAAACCACGCATGTTGTTCGGACTGCCGAACCATATGTACTTCATGTCGGGGTGGAACCAGGAGATGAACCACCAGTCTCTTCCTGTGGTGAGGAAGCCGGTGTTGTAATCGACGCCGAGAGGGTCGTTGGTCGTCGCCCCGACATCGAGCGTTTCATATTGCTTCTCCTCTTTGTAGACGTTGCTGTATTTGTGAATGAGGGAGATGCCGAGCATGGGCTTCCCGGTTTCATTGCGGACTTTGACCCAGGCTCGTCGTTTGGTGGGCATGATGTAGATGTCCGGAGAGGTAGTGGAGATGCGTGGGGTTAAGCTTTCGAGGAGAGCAGACGTGCTGAAAGAGCGCGAGCGAGTTTAGCACAAGTCTTTGTTCACCCCAGAGCAGAAATTGCGTACCTCGGTCGGTTGTAGAGAACGAACTGAGGTATTCGGGCAACAAGATTGAGGTATTTATGGAGAATGCTGGCGGTCTCGGCCGCGACAAAGGTACCATGAAGCTCGGACAGCTGTGTCGGGACCAGGTACGTACCGTTCTATGAGGAGCAGCCACGATTAAAGTACCTTAAGCATTTAGAGACTAGCTTGAGGTACCACAGTCATAGGGAGCATTTAAGCAGCGGTCTCGATCTGCAAGGTACAGGATTTACACCTCTAGTAAGGAGCGGAGACTCGGAGGGCTAACCGTTATGGTCAACTAACATGTCAATGCATTGCGGACAATCATCTCCTCCGCGACTACATAGGTACCATTGCAAGAAGCGAAAGGCTGTTCTCGAGCGGAAGCCTATGTAAGGTACAACGAGAAAAATACCGACCGTCGTACGCTCAGATGGCAGTGATAGTGTGTACTCGTAGGCACAGGGCAGTCAAGCTTGCCAAAGGTTGCTGATAACGGATCGTGTTCCTCTCTACTCAACATCACAAAGTATGACATTCGCGTACGTATATGTTTCAACGGGCGACCTTGATTATTCATGATTGAACACGAAGTAGCAAACTATGCATGATTTGACCAACTACTAGCAAATACACGCGACGGAGCAATATCTGAACCGCGTTCTTTGCCACTGTCATGGACTCATGGTAGTCTAGATGTCAACAAGACATTCGCGATGTCGATCCTGAAGAATACGTTTGGGAAAAGAGAGGGACCTAAGTACCTGCTACCAGCTCCTACAGTGCACAAAGGCAACAGTAGGCGCCTCTCTGTAGGCGCCAAATTTTGACTAGGGGCCGGCGGATTGAAAATTAGGACTGAAAGTGGGGTCAATAAGCG
>MU275165.1:88878-327637 GCA_022160315.1 Panus rudis PR-1116 ss-1 | reverse complement strand
ATATCGTAGTACTGCTTTAGGTTTAGAATCATTACGTTCGCAGTCTTTACAGATGTTTCGCTGGCTCAGAGAGGCGTCGTGATGCTCTCAGGAAGCATGAAAACCTTTTTTGTAAAAATCCATAAAAATGCGAATTTTATTCAGATGTTGATATACTAGTCCCGAGAAAATCTGCCCAATCCCGGCATGTCATTCGGATTCCCGAGATTCCGCCCGGAGGGCGTCCCGAGAAAAAATGAGAAATTCCCGAACGACATTTTGGTGTATTTTCGGGGGTCCTGGGTCCTATAAATGTTCGCCATCAGAGGGCGCCAAGAGGTCGGTTCTTGCCTTTAAGCACTGTACCACGCGTCCAGCCCAAGCATCCTTTCTTTGATCGACCGGATGCAGCATGGGGAAAGTCTGGGGGATTGGTTTAGACGGTCAAATCAAGAGCATCGAGTCCTTCGGTTGGCCTTCAGGCTCGTCGATAACCCTTTCTCCTTCCGAGTTCCCAGGATCCCCCCACCTTCCTCCATATATAGCTTCCGAAACAGACTGTGTCCAACGTACCACAACACATTTCCCAAGCAGCAAGGATTGTCGTTTGTGAGGAGCGGTCTGTCGCGGGATAACAGTTCACTGGGTCATATAGTGGTACATGGAGGCTATCAAGAGTGAGGGCGCGAAATGCCTTCATGTTCGAGAGCGAGTGCTGACCGAGGTCGATTAGTCTATTTTCCTTTGATAAAAGGAGAATTAATTCCTTCCATTGCTCTCAGAATATGTTGCACTCACATTCATCTGATATAACCTGTAGACCGCAAGCACCTCGAGCGACGGTAGGCATCGGGTCACATCCAAGAGCAGACTAATGTCTACAGAATGAGCATGGATGCATAGCTCCCGTAGACCTATGTCCATCGTATCTATTGCGACAAGGGACGGTACAATACATCCCCAGTCTTGGTGAACGAATTCGACAATATCGTAACTAAGGCCGATTTGGAGTCGCCTGATACGCCGCGACGATCCGTTTGACCTGAAGAACTGTGAAATCACTTCAGGAGAGCTGGCTGTCACACTTTCGAGGTAGGGGAATTCGTCGAAAGGAATGACCGTGGTGTCGTTCACCGGAGATGTAAACTCAAGGGTACGAATATTGGGACACTGGCGGGCGAGGGTGGAAGAGAACGACGGCCCTCTTAGAGCTAATGCTTCTAATGACGGAAGCGAAGTCGATATTGGAAGGTATTCAAGGAATGGTGTCCCGTCGTCCTGTGGAGGATGTAGTAAGAGGCGATTCAACTGCGTAGCATGATTGCAGATGAGGTGGCGGAAGAACGGGATATATGAGGAATGGAGAGTAGCCCCACAGATATACGAGTCGAGCTCGAGAGAGACAAGATTTGGCAGATTGGGTCGGAGCGTTGGAGGGATAACGAGGTTTATGACAGGGCCTGTACTATAACTTTGTGGAAGGAGCGCTTGAACGGAGGTTAATGAGGTCAAGCTGAATAGGGCGGAAGCTACATCTGGATTAAGCAGCCCATAGTTGAACGAAAGACCTTTGTAGTGCTGCAATCTGCGCATGCGACGCAGCCCTTCTGGGATCAACGTCTGAAGGTCACGACTGAGTACTCGTGGACCGATCGGGGGATCGAGCCTGTTAGTGATAGTCAACGATAACACCTGACAAGTGAGCCTCTCGTCCACGCATTGTGACATTGTCTGCATGAACAATAAGGCCTGTCGCTCCTTGTGCAAGACGACGGTACGGTATAAAAGAGGTAGAGAAATATCGTGGAAGTAGCGACATGTGCTTCCAAGAGCTGCCGCGCTTGACAGTCCGAGATACGTGCACACCTTGATTGAGAGTTCTGGGGGAAGTGTTGCTAACATGATGCTTCGCACAACGTTAGGATGCAGAAGTCGTGCAGGACGAAAGTGCATGAGAGGCCTCGCTCAGAGCTGGGAAAATCCTGCAACTGCAGGTCCGGGTATGATCATGTGCGGGCCTCATGTTAATACCAGTCATGTTCCTTAACCAAGATAAGCTGAAATGTCGATTTTATGTCTAAATCGAAGGATGATGATTTCAATCTCTTGTCCAGTCAGACGAAGACTCAGCAGCTCACAATGCACGAGTGAGATCTAGCGGAAACAAACCACAAAGGCGACACTGACCGTGAGCAGCCTTGAAGGAACGTCGATGACTTCAGACAAACGAAACACGGAGACTCAGGGCACACAAAGTGAATAATGAGTTTTTCATGCTCTTTTTTGAGGCGTAGTATTTATGGCAGGAGGTGAATACAGCGCGGCATGTGATAGGTGAGGACCCGTGTGGATGCGTGCAAGGAACAAAGGGGGAAAGCGACATAAAGACATAATGTATACAGTTTAGTCGAAGAGACCGAAGCCCTAGAGAAAAGCGCGATCAGAGTCAGTATAAACAGCAAAATAGAAGACCCATAGATTACTCACCATGTCGTCGTCTGACTCCTCCTTCTCCTCCTCCTTCTTCTCCTCTTCTTTTGGTGCCTCAGCGGCAGCACCACCAGCAGCGGCAGCAGCACCGGGTGCACCGGCAGCGGGTGCAGCACCACCAGCACCGACGTTCGAAAGGAGCTCCTTCACGTCCTTGCCCTCGAGGGCCTTGGCGAGGAGACTTGCCCAGATGGGCTCGAGTTCGACATCAGCAGCGTTGGTAAGGGCGACGATCTTGTCGGCCTGAAAAGTCCAGTATCGTATTTTGAATATAGGAGACAGAGATTTATTCAGAGTCATAGGATACATACGGTGATTTCGATCCCGTCATCAGCGAGGATGAGGGCGGCGTAGGATGCTGCGAGTTCTGCGGAGGCCTAAAGAAACGCAATTGGAATGAGCATTCGATCTAAAGTCGTCCCCTCCCGAGGTGCATCCAAACAACAGAAGTTGCATCCATCGTCAAATCCAGCTATTCCAACCTCCCGAACTTCTCCAAGAAGCCCAACAGCATCAGGAGACCCATACTCACCATTGGCGTTGTCGAGAGAAAGGAGGGACGGCGGTCGAGTGTGCTGTCGATGAACGGTGTGTTGTGGACGAGGCCTCGGTAGAGGAGAGTTTCTTGGGAGCCGCTCAGCCACGTGGCCCACGTGATTCTCTATCACTTCAAAAGGCGCCCATTCCAACTCAACCTCAATTTCCCCGGCGCCGTGGCGTACTACCTACTTCCATCCAACTTGCCTGTACCATTATGCTTTTGACGAAGCATTGCAGAAAAGATGCCGCAGAAGTCATACAAGTCTATGTGTTTCCCAACCCTCTTGGTACATTTGCCCTGAAACTGTACCTCTCGCTTCATAGCGCGACAGAAGTGCTGTCTGGCCATTCTGCCATATGTACTCAACACAGTGAGAGCGCAGCAACAATGCCAGCAACCCCTCAGCAAGTCCACAAGACTTACAACAAGCGACGAATGCTCGTGCTATCACTGACCTTTAACACGTAGCAGAACGTGGGCAACTCACATGAATTCTTCCACCTTCCCCCACAGCGTTGGTCGACCATGGTTTCGGTAACAATATCGCATCTCTACACCAATGTAGTTTTCCACCGCACTATACCATAACATCGGATCGCCTTCTTTTCCTCTCGACAGCTATGTTGACATGGCTGCGTACTCCTTTGCGGAAGTCTCACAATGGTGAGAACGGCACAACTTCATCTTCCCGGCTGCAACGAACCACGATGATAGTGGGTCGATGTCCTCTTGTTGAGCTCCTTTGTAATTGTGCGATTGTTTCAATGTCAAACCCCTCATGACCCAGGCGTTCGGAATACCCATGCAACAGCCAAGGAATTACAGGGAACGCCACTCTGCCATTCTTCATTCTGTGCGTAGCATGGGGAGTATCCTGCGGTAGCGCTATATATATGTAGGAGGTATCCTGTTGGTAGACAGGACTTTTCATCGTCGCTGTCTTACCTCGTATCTCGCTCGCACATAACGCGATTTCTCCTTCGTAAGTTTCTTCTCAATCAGCCGCTGTGTCGACTACCTCACTCCACACGAATTATACAGTGCCGCAATGAGTACCAATAAATTCCCAGGTGTCTCCGGAAAGATTCCAGCCTCCCCATCGCCCGTCGTCGAGACATGCCTCTCCTGGCTATCGGCGATAACACAAGCAGATGTCGACACCATAAATAGTCTTCTGCATGAAGATTTCGTTTGTGAAGTCCTCCCTCCCTCAGTTGGTATCCCTGTGAGGAATAAAAAAGAGTGGGTTGGGTTCATCGGGGGTGGATTCCACAAGTTCTTTGATTTCCGGGTATGTATCCTAACCCTGTACGACGAGGTCGAGATTGGCTCACATGAGTATGACAATAGTTCAACATTCTCCAAATCGTCGCCGGAGAGGATAGCGTAGTAGCCTACGTAAGTCAGCATTTCCTTCCCCTCTAACCCAACGCTTCACGACATACTCTTCGGCAGGCTACCTCGACTGCCAAGACGGTCACAGGCGGAGACTACAGCAACGTCTATGCCTTCTTCTGGGACTTGACCAAAGACGAAAACGGACAATTCAAGATCACCCATGTGAAGGAGTTCATGGACTCGTTGTATGCTGCTAGCTTCTTTGCTGCTGAGAATGAGAGAGCAGAAGCTACGGGGACGGAGGGCTTAACCAGATCAGGATGACTTGTGAGTGAGATGATAGCGTAGGTGAAGTTGCAAGTTCTGTGTCGTGTACTGAATCAAAGTATGAGTCCCCTATGGTGCCGTTTAGTCCGAGTCTTGATCTTTGGGAGCACCTCGTCATACCTTAGAATAGGTTGGTGGTCCCCACATCCCCGCTGACCGCTCGCTTTATATTGTCCCGTACTTCCTCCTTAAGAATGATGAACCCTCACGTTTCCGAAATATCAGACGCAATGCTACCGACATCTCTCCGATCTCGGGGCTTGGAGACTTCAGAGTCGCCGGTAATTCTGGCGTCCGCATGTGGTGTTACTAATTCAGCATTAGGTTGCGACATATCGAATTCTGCTCGGTGAGTGATTGACAGGTGCAGCAGGAAATATGTTGTAAGTGGCGCATCCCCCGATAGCTTCCTTATTCTTTGGATCTCTTATAAGATGACCGCGGAAAAGGTGAATAATAGTATGGATATTTATGTAGTCCTTGCATGAACGTCGATGATGGTCCTTTTCTACGATGGTCATCCGGAAGGAAGATAGGATATTCATACTAGTATAGCAAGAGTAAAGGCCTATGCTGACGGCGAAGGAATCGAACGAGGTGTTACTATGGGAGATCTGCAGTGGTATGTGTCACCTCGTTGGTCAACTTGTCGCCGATGAGCAGGATACCCAGGGCAGATGAAATCGTACAGATTGACTGAGTCAGGCTATAGCGTCAGGCGCGACATTCCTAAAGAGTTTCCTAAACAAGCGACGTCCCCTACGCGTAACGAACGCGTCGTGCTTGGTGATCGTAGCGATCCAAGCTCGTCCTGCTCCCTCCAAGTTCTTTATCTTCCTCACCACCACTACCCTCCGATGCCCATAGTCCAATTCACGCCCTTCTCGTCGCTTGTCGAACCCAACTTCTGGCACGCCCTCACCAACCTCAAGATTGACGTCCTCCGACTGAGCGATTCCTCCGTCCCGATCACTGGATCCTACAGCGCCGGAAAGTCGATTGTCGATCGCGAGACCGGGAATGAGGTTGCTCTTGGATGTACGATTGATTTAGATGGGGAGGCGTTTGCGGAGAGTGTACAGTACGGTGTCTTGTATTTCTTTGGTTGAGTTTGAGAGTGAATGGGGATTTGTTTTTGTGTGTGATAGGGTCCCGGCGCATTCTGTACCTGCCAGAGGCATTTTCAAGAATTATAACACGATCGAGGAGTTTAAAGCAGCGGATAAGACTGCGCTGTTCAACCAGGCTGCGAATGAGGTGTTTTTTCCCTCTGAGTCTGACCTCATCGTCTTATCTAACGACTTGACGAACTTTCATTCGCGCTATCGTCTAGATCTGGGAGAGCATAACGCATGGCTCAACAGAAAAACTCGCCCATTTCCTCCTGATCACATTTGCCGATCTCAAGAAATACAAATACTACTACTGGTTCTCCTTCCCCGCCTTTGTAGCCAAACCTGCTTGGGAAGTTGAGGGAGACTGGACGAGTGCGGCTGAACAACTTGGCGAGGAGACTGTAAGTGGATCTCATGATGCATATACGCATATAGCCGGTCCGTGCTTCGTGTACTCAACGGTTGGCATTTATAGCTAGGATCTATATTCAATAGCGTACATGCCGCTTTGAGACCTTTCTTTCTCGTGAAGACCACCAATGGTTCAGTCGAAACAGCCCTCGTAGAAGAATACGCGACCTTCTTCAAAGACGTCCCGTCATCATCCGTGAGCTCGCACGACGAATGCTACTGTTGATATATATTCTCACCCGTACCTACAACAATAGCGCATTGTAGCATTCCTGGACCCTTCAGCAGCACCCTCGAATCCAGGCTGGCCACTTCGCAATCTACTGACGTACCTAAGATATCACCATTCGTCTTTGGCGTCTGAAGGTATCCGCGTACTTTGTTGGAGAGACGTTGAGGCTCTACCTGCCCCTGGACACTGGAGGAGTCGATTCGCGGTTGTGAAAGGTAGTCCCGAGGGTGCGAAAGGTGTGTTTCCAATTCAATTCACGTCTACAGTAAATGTGAGTGTAGTGCTTATGGGTCCTGATGTGTAGAGAGACCGAACGCTGTTGGGTGGGAGAAGAATGTACAGGGTAAGCTAGGACCACGTATGGCGGATTTAGCTCCTATGATGGACCCCAAGAGGTCAGTCCTTCGTCCCTCAATATCAACCGCGCACGATTCCTTATTGTATGAAAAAGACTCGCGGACCAAGCTGTCGATCTCAACCTCAAACTCATGCGATGGCGGATTCTCCCCTCACTTGACCTCGATAAGGTAGCATCGACGAAATGTCTCTTGCTTGGTGCTGGGACGTTGGGGTGTTACGTTGCGAGGACTTTGATGGTACGTTCTCTCCCCACTACAACCTCTCCCCTACCCGACTTTGTGGACTAACTCGCGTGTAGGGATGGGGCGTACGCAAGATCACATTCGTCGATTCGGCTAGGGTATCGTTCTCGAACCCTGTTAGGCAACCTCTCTTTGATTTTGAGGATTGTTTGAATGGGGGGAAACCGAAGGCAGCGTGTGCTGCTGAAAAGTTGAAGAAGATATTTCCTGGGATTGTACGTATATATCTCTCTCTTCTCCCCTCTTACATTTTTTCTCTGCTCTTTTCTTCTTTGCTAATTTTCCTCATGTGTATGGCAATGTGCGATGGTAGGACGCAATAGGCTATAACCTAAGTATACCCATGCCCGGACACCCCATACCCCCCGCCTCAGTCGCCCAAACCAAGAAAGACATCGAGACGCTCGAGAAGTTATTCGATGAACATGATGTTGTGTTCTTGCTTATGGATTCGAGGGAGAGTCGGTGGTTGCCTACTGTTATGGGTGCTGCTAAGGGGAAGGTATGTTTGTTTAGTTGCTATGATTATGATTGCTTTTGGTTGGTGGTGAACTAGTACTGATGGTGTGGACAGATCGTAATGAACGCTGCGCTTGGATTCGATACTTACCTCGTCATGCGTCATGGTACACGCTCGTCCTTATCGAAGGGTCAACGACTCGGATGTTATTATTGCAACGATATCGTCGCTCCTGCAGACGTGAGTATCTGGTTACCAATCCTCGATGGAATGTGACTGACATTGACTTATGTTGACGATGTAGTCCCTCACTGATCGGACGTTGGACCAAATGTGTACCGTGACCCGACCCGGTCTAGCACCTATCGCAGCATCGACAGCTGTAGAGCTCCTCGTATCTCTCATCCAACATCCCGACGGGTACGTTCCCTTTCTACATTCCTACTCAGTCAAGCTCACCGGGGTGTATATATATTATAAAGCATCAACGCACCCCCTCCTCCTCCTCAAACGGATAAGAACTCTCTTCCTGACCCGCACACGTCTGGAAGCGTGCTTGGGTTGGTCCCACATCAATTGAGGGGATTCCTCTCCGAGTTTAGGAATATGCCGATTACGGGTGCGGCGTATAACAGATGTACAGGATGCAGCGATACCGTGAGTTCATCGTCTTCATTTCCTCAATATCCCAAATGACTGGTCTGAAACGCGATTGTGCAGGTCATCGAGGCGTATGAGAAACAAGGCTTCGATATGTTGTTAAAGGCGTTCAATGAGACGGGGTACCTTGAGAAGTTGACTGGGTTGGATAAGTTGCATGAGGAGGGACAGGCTGCGTTGGATAGTGTGGATTGGGAAGTCGAGGATGAAGATGACGAGTTTTGATGAGAATAATGAAGATTACGTTTACGACTGGCGAGCGAATGACCATGTTATGCGGAATGAAATCATTGTACTGTATTTTATACACTTTGTACAAGCTAGCTCTGTAGTTCATCGTTTTATTACTTTTCTTCCAGAGAGAGACCGAACGATGAAGCTCAACGGAGATTGGACTGGAGGATTGGACTGGAGATGGTCGCATAGATTAGATTAGATTAGATTTTCCACGTGGGGACACTGGGGAACACATCAGGCTTTTGCTTCGATTGTAGGCTTCGCAAAGGCTTCGACCCTAATTTCGTTCGACACGCTTAACTTTACTTCCCCTTCCTCCCATTTAATCAAGTTACTCGACACTCAGCTATTCCGAATACAGTACTCGCTAGTCAGTCGGCATTCTTTTCAGCACGACTCAGTCTGACCCACCACAACCGATGCCTCGATCTCATATCGTACTACTAATAGTCTCAGACTCACCTTACAATGCTCGAAGGGTATTCGACGCTGCCCTGGCGGAAGAGACAACTTGGGCATATAGCACAAATACCGACAGCTGTGAATGGCCATTGAAATATCCCAGTGGGCAACCTCATCCCGCTTAACTCGGAACGCAATTGTCAGCCACCCGTATTCCGTCGACGTCCGTGCATGGTAACTAGTTACCGGTTCCCGGTGACTGTTTACTACACAATCCCATCCGTCGCGCTCTCGGGTCAGAATAACAGCGACTTCAGCTGACGCGGTCACTTGAACTCGGCATGGGAGCAAAGAGAGTCGGACGGCAACCACTTCAGCGGGCGGGATGCAGTTCCCAGCACCGACCGATATCCTTCGTTGCGGACATGCATCGGCTCGCAAACCTCATCTGCAACGTAGGTGTAAGGTAGGTATCGCGGGATCAAATGTGAGTTGTGCTGTCCCTTCCGTCCGGCTCTGAGAGCTCCCGTGAGTTCGTGGCTGACCGTTCACCGATGAAAGATTGGTTGCTCACGTGACTTCAAGCGTACAATGCGTTGCACAAACGTTGTAGGATTCATAAAATAATGACTAACACTGTATACAATAAGGATTGAGCAGTCTGCATACGTCTATGACACTTCCAAATGGTCCATCTAGGGCAGGTGCGTGAGTTTGCTTGTCTTCTATAGCAGTTTATTGGCCCATATGCACGGCCTGAGTCCGAATTTACCAAGTCAAGGCCCAGGTAGAAGTCGTTATTCCCATTGCGAGTATGGGTCCATATTGACGTTCATGTTTCCCTAGCTCCCTACGCGACGGTATTTTCTCTCGACTCGGGTAGAGGCTCTTACCTCCGTGCCGAAACAGGTTCTGTGCGAACGCGGAGGTAAATTCGACAACGGGACACGGATGCGGAACCAAATGTGAACGCGGACCATGGTTACAACCTCTCTCGCCGGTGTTCAACGGGTCGAAACCTTAGGTGCTCTGCGTATGGCCGAAAGTGCATATAAGGAGCGCACTTTGCTACGGGTTCTAACACCAACTTCAACATCTCGAGACACTTACAAGCACTCGCACAACCAATCGCACTCATACATTCGCATTTCAATCTTTGCAGGTTTTACCCGTTAAAACACATCGCCCAACACGCAAAAAATTAATAGGAGCACCACTTTCCACGACACTTAAGTTATCTCTTCAATACAAAACTCTTCGTAGAAACCTTTCCATCGTATTCAAAATGCGTAACAACTATCTCTCCGCCCTTATTGTCATCGCTGCCACCTGTACTCCCGTTCTCGTCGCCGGTCGTCCCTTGACAGGCTCCCATAACGTTACTCGTCTTGCCGCTCGCGATGGCGAGACCGAGCCCACCGTCGCGCCTGCCGAGAACAACTCTGATGAAAATAACGACAATGGTGAAGAGATGAGCAACAGCAACGAGTCCGCACCTACGGAGGACGGGCCGATGGCCACCACTGGCGAGAACACGGTGATGGATGACAACAACATCCCGGGTAGTTCTGCTGAGCAGAACAACTCGGGACCGGAAACATCCGATTCTGGATCGGACAATGCGAACGCTTCTGACAACAGTTCTAATGCCAATGAGGACAACAACTCCGACAATGTCGCATCTTCCAATGATGATAATACCAGCCAATCTGATGATAATGCGGTACCGTCAGGAGATAATGGTGCGTTCTTTCTCAAAACGTGTTTGCATCTAATGTTCACGACCATTCTACAGACACATCCGCGTCCAGCTCCGACGACAATACCGCGTCGAATCAACCTACCAACGACAGCACCGCGATAGAATCAGACAGCAATGGTCAGTTCTTTAAATACAGGCGTGGAATTCTCTCACTTAATCGATATTGTCTCTAGGTACTCCTGCGGAGACATCCGCTGGTCCTGATGACAATTCCAACCCTGCACCTGCCAGCAGTGACAACGGTGACAATGAGAATTCCACTAACAGCGATGCAAGCAGCGACGAATCTAATGCGAACTCGTCGACCAACGATAATACCAATGAAACCTCTAACAGTGACAATCAGTCTGCTCCCGCTAGCAGTTCGGACAATGGTGACTCCGCTTACTCTGACAGCACTGCTCAGCCATCTGCAGACGATAACTCGACCCCTGCCGAAAGTTCCTCGACAACTTCTGACTCGGACAACGCCGCTCCCTCGAGCGATGAACATGCGGATAACTCGTCGCCCTCCACCGTTCTCCACCGAGAATAATGCTCCCTCCAGCGACAATACCACGGCAGAGTCGTCGACATCTGATAATGACAGTGGCAGTCCCTCTGCTGGCGACAGCACGCAGCCTACGTCTGACTCGGATTCGACTACAACCGACAACAACAATTCTGCTTCGTCCGACTCGTCTAGCAGTGACGATAGTTCAGAGCCTTCAGCTGAAACAAGCAACAGTGAAGAACCAAACTCCTCCGCACAACCCTCTGCCTCCGACGACAACACTGCTGGAGATGCTCCCAGTTCCAGTGATAACGTTGACGCGCCTGCTGATTCGACCAGTGATAATACTTCGTCAGACGAGCCTATGACCGCGTCCTCTTCTGATGACAACTCAGGTATTTAAGTTGCTTCTTACTGAGTACATCTCATTTTAATTTTTTCTCTCAGACAACAATGCACCTAGTTCATCTCCCGGGGACAGCACATCTGACCCTGTGTCTAGTGACGATGGCGACAACGCATCAGCCCCAGCTGGAGACGAATCGAGCAACGATGCCTCAACTGAGGCAACATCCAACGACGACAGCAGTTCTACTGTCACTCTTGCCAGCTCCGACAATGGAGAGGAACCTGCAGAGACATCTACCGACTCTTCAACCGAGGAAGGTAGTGACTCTGATGATTCGAGTTCCTCTACCGTGAACAATGGCGAGCCGTCGAGCGACCCTGCTACATCCGACAGCGATAACAGTTCGGACGAGCCTACACCCTCCAATGATGACAATTCATCTTCTGAGCCTGCAGCAGCTGACGAGGGCACTAGCCCGAGTGAACCAGCGCCTTCAGACTCTTCCAATGGCTCCGATACCTCCGAAGCGCCTGCCTCTACCAACGAAAGTGACAGTACCGCTAGTGCATCCACTGGTGACGATGAAACTGCTCCGGCCAGCAACGGCGAGGATACAGCGGCACCCGCAGACACTACCTCTGGCGACAGCTCAGAGCCTCAGACCATTAGTGGGGATTCAACTACTGACTCTGCTCCTGCGGATGATAACAACGAACCCGCTGCCGAAGCAAGTACATCTTCTGGTGACAATGCTTCATCCAGCAGCGAGGATGATACTTCCACTACTTCTGACCCTCCTGCTGACAACGACGCATCTGCCTCAAATTCAGGCAACGATGATGACAACAATCCAGCTACTGCAACAGACCCCAATACAGAGGATGGTGACCAAACTTCTACGGCACCTGCACCAAGCACCGGTGACAGTCCGGAAGAAGGTAGCACGAGCACCTCTTCCTCTGGCGATGAGCCCGCTTCTGCTAGCGAGTCTGACGGAGATGTTACACCTGGTCCTGCATCTAACGATGCTAACGCCTCATCCGACTCGAGCAGTGAACCTGCCTCTGGCAGCGATGATAGCAGCCCCGCTCCAGCCACAGGTAATGCTCCAAGCGAGACTACCACTGATGGTGACACGAATGGAGATGTAACGTCTGACGATTCGGCTGATGGGGAGTCTCCATCGGGTACCAGCAGCGCACCTGCTCCCGCCAGTGGTGACGAGCCTGTCACCACTACTGACAATGGTGACGATGCCAACGCTGCATCATCGTCCGATAACAACGGTTCCGGTGCGTTGATAATAATCTGCATTTAAATTGTTGCTTATAAGTCGTTTAGACACAGCTGCCGGCGAGTCTGAAGACCCTGCTTCCAGCGACGTTGGTAGCTCTACCTCTGAGCCCACGACTGCTAACGATGACTCCACTCCTGCACCTTCAAGTAGCGGCGATGAGACGTCAACCGACTCTCCTGCTCCTGCTGATGATAACACGACCACTGAGTCCAGCACCGGTGACGATGGGTCTAGCGACTTGACCAGCGAAACAACTGTTGGAGGCGACAATGGCGAATCAACTGCCGCCTCTTCAGGCAACACCGACAATGACTCTTCCGACGCCACTCCTCCCGCCGACAATGGCTCTACTTCTGAGTCAGGCGATAGCGATAGCGAGCCCAGCGAAGCTTCCACCACTGGCGATTCTAGTGCCGACCCAACGACGGTAGATGAGGGTAATTCTTCCACCGATGATTCTACCGAAAACAACGGTGATGCGGACTCTACTCTTGCTGCAGAGTCTGATACTTCTGGCAATGACACCGATGCTACTCCCGTTGCCAGCGACGATAGTGACTCGTCTTCCAGCTCTGGCCCTGCCACTAATGACTCTGATGACGGACCATCGAGTGAACCCGTCGAGTCTTCTGGTGATGATGCATCCGCTTCTGGGGACGATAGCTCTACGACTGAGCCCGCTTCAGGCGATGAGTCGAATGATGGTGACGCTTCTGCACCTACTTCAAGTGAGGATGGTGCGCCTACTACAGGTGATGATAGCACGGCGTCTGGTCCTGCTACGAGTGACAACAGCGACGGGAATGCTTCCGAGCCTGCTACTAGCGGTGAAGAGGCATCTTCATCTGGCCCGTCGGCTGATGCTGACGCGGATGCTTCTGCAAATGGTGATGATGGAAATGCAGAGACTTCTGAGTCAAGTACGGACCAGTCTGGATCAGGTTCGTTAAACTCTGCTTTCCTGCTAGATCCCAAGCTCATTCCCTCTCAGCAGACAATGGCACGACGGAGGAGATGGGATCTGACACCGAGACTTCATCTCAACCCACGTCCAGCGAAGATGAAGGTTCTACCAATACCTCTTCTGACGATGGCGTAGACGCTTCTCCCGAGCCCACGACAGGCGACACGACCACAGACAACTCACCCTCTGCAGGCGACGCTGATGGGGATGGCTCTACACCGGAGTCTTCCACTGACGCTTCCGCTGGAGGTGATGCCACAACCGATCCCTCCACTGTGGGCGACAACGACGCCGGTGCTCCCAGCGACACCAACACTTCTGCAGGCGATGCGGATGGTAGCGGCTCAACTCCGGAAACCTCTACCGACGCTTCGTCTGGAAGTGATACAACTTCTGGTAGCGATGGTACAACCACCGATTCTACCACAGTCACCCATCAGTAAAATGTTATTTCAACTAAACGCAACTAAAACAGGCATTTAGTTGTCTAAGTTCACCTAAGTTTACCTAAGGTTGCCTAAGATGGTAAGTACTTTAGCGATAGACTCTGAAAATGGTCTCTCAAATAAGTTCTATTTTTGTCATAGCCACTGTGGGCTCACTGTTTGAGGGATCATCATAGCAACTTATAGACATATATTTATCACTATATAGTATGTTTTGAAGGTGTAATATTGCATCCTTAATATATTCTATACATGGTAGAACACTGCAAAGTTTTGAGATTAGTTGATAAGCTGTATAAGTATATAAGCTGTGCACATTTTACTGATGCCGGCCGACTCGGACGATCCTGCTGAGGGAGGCGATTCGACTGCTCCTTCTACAGGCGATGACGGTACTACTTCTACACCTAACACAGGTGACAATGGGACGACCACTACACCTACGGGCGATGATGGGACCACCTCTGCGCCTACCACCGGCGACGAGGACATAATTCCTGCGCCCACTACAGGCGACGATGGTACAACCACCGCACCTACACCAGGAGACGACTCACAGACAGCTCCTCCCAAGACTGGTGATGACGGCACTACATCCCCCTCGACGGGAGATGACAGCACCACTACCACACCTGCTACAGGCGACGCTGATTCAGGATCTACCACTGCCACTAGTGGAGATGATAGTACTACCACCACACCTACCACTGGAGACTCCGGGTCCGCTTCCACAGGTACGAGTGAAGAGACAAGCCCAGGCTCAACCACTTCACCCTCTAAGGGCGATGCGGACGGGGATGGTTCGAGCACAACGACTTCGACTGGTGCAGGCGAGTCTACTAGTGAGACGGGTACTGGCACTGGCGCGGAGACGGGATCTGGAGCCACCACCGAAACAAGTGGTACAACTGCTGGAACGAGCAGCGGTACTACCACTGGATCAGGTAGTGGCACCACCACGACCACTGGTACTACCACTGGGACAGGTAGCGGTACCACCACCAGCACTGGCACTACCACTGGCACTGGATCTGGCACGACGACAACTGGATCTACAACCACTACGACAAACAACGGAGGTGCAACGAGTGGTCAGTCTGGTACGACACAGAGTAACGGAGGGACTATCCGTCAACGACCCGCTTCTCGTCGACCTGGTCAGTCTGCTGGGACTGGGACCAGTTCTGGGACCGGTACAGGAACGAGCACAGGAACAACTACCGGCACGAACACTGGAACCGGTGCGAGTACAGGCACGAGCACGGGCTCGACCACTGGTACGGGAAGCGGTACTACGAGTGGAACAACCACCGGTACGACACCGTTGAGTAATGGAGGATTAGTCCGTCAACGTCCTGGAAGCAAACGCCCCGGTCAGACCACGGGATCTGGCTCCAGCACCACCACCGGTACCACTACTGGCACAACCACCGGAACCGGTAACACTGGAACGTCTTCTGGCACGACCACTGGAACCGGATCTGGCACCACAACAGGTTCAACGACGACCACTGGCGGGTCATCGAGCACTCAACCTGGTTCGACGACGCGTAACGGCGGAACCATTCGTCAACGACCTGGTGCGACCCGAGTAAGACAGAGGGATGTTGAGGGATACTCTTATTACCCCCCGTACGTTTCTCGAAGTGACCCTGAGGTGGCAGCTTATGTCAACAGGGTGATGTTTGGTTGAGTCGGCGCTGAGTCGACGGATTGATCTGCTGTAATCCTCTTTTTTGTGTGTTGGCTTGCCACCTGTGTAACTGTCTAAATTATATGCAATACACTCTTTTCAATCTCACAATTTCGCTTCGAAGTTCCCTGCTCATAAAGCATACTCTAAATGCTTTGTTTCACTCTTGCGATCATTTTATCTGACTGTAAAAGTGATATTTCCCTGCAGCCTCGTCAATGAATTATTGGGATGGGCTTTCGAACACAGGCGAAGAGGAAAGAAGACAATCTAAGAACATATCTGTTTACAAGTTTCCTTTTCTTGTAAGGAGATACCCGACGCGTGGGAGTCATCTTCTTTGTCTCGTCCCACCTGTAAGTTGGGAAAGATCGCAAGGTCCATAGTACGGAGACGACACAGCGGCTTGATGAGGCAGTAAGATATGAGTTTGTGAATAAACTTCCTGCTGAAATACATCATCGTCCGAGGGATGCACCGGAATCACTTCTGCCATCGAAGGGACGACGACGCGCCGAGTAGCGCAACAGATGATCGTTACGAGCACATGGAGCACCAATTGCGACACAGGCGACGCTCAGTAAGTCATCGAGGCATACCAGATACAAGCGCGAAGCCTTCGAGATATTGGAGAAATTCAATGAGACGAGGTTCAGAACATAGCTGGGCTGGATGAGCTGCACCTAGTGAGGAGGGGTAGGCAGCGTGTTGACGAGGAGCAAGACGAGGCGATTGAGAACGAATGGAGATTGGATCGGTCGCGTAGATTAGATGTGCCACGCGGGGGTGTTTGCGCGTGTTTGGCGACTGGAGGAGACACGAAAGGTGGTCGACGTGTCAGAGAGAGATCATACAAGTACTCTTCGTCTGCCGCTCCTTGGTCTGCCCCTCACCTCCACCATGAGCGGGTGTAAGTCCCCATTCCTGCACATAACAAACCAAAAACTAACAATCCTCTGAACAGTCCGGTTTTTGAATCTCGTCCGCCCGTTCCTTCCTATTCTCCCTGAAGTCTCTTCACCGGACCGCAAGGTGATCATTATTCGCTTGACAGCAAACCACAGACATCCTGAGCAAGTGTACTTGTAGATCCCCTTCAACCAAAAGGTGCTATGGACCGCCGTGACGCTGCTCATTTTCCTTGTCTGCTCTCAAGTCCCCCTGTACGGTATCATGTCGTCTGACTCGGCAGACCCTCTCTACTGGCTGCGTGTCATTCTCGCATCCAACCGTGGAACGCTTATGGAGTTGGGTATCACACCCATCGTCACCTCTGGAATGATCATGCAGTTGCTGGCCGGTGCGAACCTCATTGACGTCGATTTCTCCTTGAAGGAGGATCGTGCATTGTTCAGTGGTGCTCAGAAACGTCAGTACCCTCTTCATAACAGCTGGTTTTGACGTGTGTTGATCGAGACGTTGTAGTTTTCGCTTTGGTCATTGCCCTCGGTCAAGCTACCGTCTACGTCCTCACAGGTCTCTACGGTCAACCCCGCGACCTCGGCGCCGGTATCTGTCTCCTGCTCATCATTCAACTCGTCTCCGCATCCCTCATCGTTATCCTCCTCGACGAACTCCTTCAAAAGGGGTACGGTCTCGGATCCGGTATTTCCCTCTTCATCGCGACCAACATCTGCGAGACCATAGTCTGGAAAGCGTTCTCACCTACGACCATCAATACCGGCCGAGGACCCGAATTCGAGGGTGCCGTCGTCTCCCTCTTCCATCTCCTTTTCACATGGAACGATAAAGGCCGTGCATTGAGGGAAGCGTTCTGGAGAGACCGTCTACCGAACGTCATGAACCTCATCGCGACTGTTCTCGTGTTCGCTGTCGTCATTTACCTTCAGGGATTCCGCGTTGAGATCCCGGTCAAGTCGAATAGGTTCCGTGGACAACGGGGTGCTTACCCTGTGAAACTGTTTTATACGTCCAATATGCCTATTATGCTGCAGTCTGCTTTGAACTCGAACGTGTTTATTATCTCGCAGATGCTCTATAGCAGGTTCCCTAGTAACTTCTTGGTTCGGCTTTTGGGTGTCTGGGAGGTCCGTTGTTTTCTACCATTCGTTTAACTCGACGCGTGTACTCACCTTTTCCCTCCCTTTTTTGCTCACATTTGTGATAACAGCCAAGTGAAGACTCCCCTCAACTGGCCGCCGTCTCCGGTATCGCATACTACATGTCCCCACCCCACACTTTCAAGGAATTCGTCTTGGACCCCGTACACGCTTTCATCTATATCGCATTCACCGTTTCGGCTTGTGCGATCTTCTCCAAGACTTGGATCGAGGTGTCTGGTAGTGGCCCGAGGGATATTGCGAAGCAGTTGAAGGACCAGCAGATGGTATGTTTCTTTCGTCTCTCTCCCCCTCTTCAACCCCTAGTTGCCGTCTATCGCCCCGGGATGGCTCCAACCTCGTCTCATCCTCGTTACCGACGCTAACGCTAACACCACCTTCCCCAGGTAATGGCCGGCCACCGCGAAGGCTCGATGTACAAAGAACTAAAACGAGTCGTCCCCACCGCCGCCGCACTCGGCGGAGCCATCCTCGGACTACTCTCCGTCGCTGCCGATTTGATGGGTGCGATTGGGAGTGGGACGGGTATCTTGATGGCGGTTACGATTATTTATAGCTGTGAGTGGTTTTTTTCCTACCTTGTTTATTCTCTACTCTCTATTGTCGGTGGTGTTTGCTGATCATTGTTTTTGTTCTTTGCGTGTAGATTGGGAGATTGGGATGAGAGAGTCAGGGGCACCTGAGCTCGCTGCGTTTGGCGACCTTATTTAAACTCCAGCCCTCTCCAAAACTTGCCAGCTTGAGGATCGAGAGCGAGATTGAGGATCGAGAGGGGGGTGGAAAATCGTATCTACGCTAAGTTAAAGCCACTAAGTACAGTAGTCGTTCACTGTCCCACATCGATGTTCCACCGCGTCGCTTGTCCGCTGTTCAACGTTCCATCGTCGGTTGTTCACTGTTCCATCGTCTCGCTTGTTCGCTGTTCATTAGTACTGCTATCTGGGATACTGGGAGAATCATCGTCAAGGGTGACTTGTGCGATTTGAAAAATACTTGATGTGAAAGGGTATAGGACGCGTACGTATGAGGGTTTCGCCATTCTCGTTTGCCTCGTTGTCTCCTTTGTTATCTTCGTGGTTGCAACCGTCAATATTCAATCGCAATCGTGTAACATCCCCGCGTGCTACGGCCGTGAACCAAGCGTGGCTGATCCTTCTCCAGACTGCAGATGCGAGGACCTGCCGTAAAGCTTGAAAGCTTGAACTCACGACTTGCTATTGAAGAAACCGGAGAGGGTACGACCTCCTCACTAGCCCTCACTGATTGACGTTCACCATTTTAACAAGATGGGTCGACTCGGAGGGGTGCGTCGGGGGTGCGTGAGATCACTCTGCAGGATGGATGGACACGTTTTGACTTTTGGTGTTGGTGGGAAGTCGCGAACGAAACTAGGTGAGAAGAACTTCAAGTTGGAACCGTTACGTGTCCAGCAGTACCGGTGCTCTCCCATCGGCAGGTGTGTGGTAAGGAGGGGTAAGCTTAAGGACGTCTATCAAACGTACGTCCAGCCTGACGCGACCTTGAGTCCGAGTACGACTGGCAATCGGTATGAGGATATCGACCGGAGGCCTTCTAGCTTCTATCACGTTTGGCGGTACGTGTCCCTGTCATGAACAAGTTGCCATTGACTGTTCTTTGAATTCTCGCAGTACGCGTCTTACCGCTTTCCTTCCCTTGTCCGGTGCCGTTGTCTCAACTCAGGCTGGTCTGTCAGTTTGAGCTCTTAACAGAGCCGCCTACTACCAATCCGTATTAATCTTACTGCCGGAGACACGCTCTTTGCGGGCTTCTTCCATTCCATTTTTCTTCATATCACTACTAATTTCAGTTCCTTCGGTGCGGGTTGCGAGGTTTACTAAGCTACCCAAGGTATGTAGGAGGTTTTGCCGTGTTTCACTAACGTTGGGGATGCATGTTTGCCTCTGAGCCATTGGATAAGCTGACCTATCTGAGCCAATGTCAATGTCATAGGATGCAACTTGAACGATCAGAAATTCAGAATCGACATGCCCCCGGTACCGTGCGGCGTGACGGCGAGCAAGATTCACTGGCAATGATAGAATAAATGGCCATTCAGGCCGTATGTTTCTTACCGCGGCTTGATTTCAAGTACGGCAAGCCGTTGAAGGTGGTTGCAAGATATACCAAGTATACGTACACTTTCGATTGTCATACCCACAGAATGTCAAGACCTCCTGGTAAACGTGGTCCTCACGGGATTGGATATCCTCGAGTCGTTTGATTCATGGACTTCGTACCGAGGATGGCACTCGTTTCGACAAACTGGAGGGAACGTCATCATCTCATAACCTCCGAGTCCCATAAGCCATGAACCATGGGTTTCCCCGGTGCTTTTTTGGTGGGTCTAATACAGTATAATGAACATCTTGCACACCATCACATCATACCTCTTTCCCGTCTCCCATTTTCTAGATCTATAGAGCTTGAAAGAAAAACACACCGCCGGGGGGTGACATACAGTACTCACGCACTGTTGATGGGTGAGAATGACTAATAGACGACTCGGAGAGTCTTCCTTCCTTCTCTGCGTTCTATGTGTCTTTCCAGAAATCCACGAAGCCGGACTCTGTGTATTTGTGGATTGGAAAATAGAATGAGAGTGAGTCGATGTTCCTGTCTTATTTCTCTCGTGAACGATTGTATGGAGTTCCCTCCGAGGAAGTTGGAGCGAGGAAAAAACGTTGAGTTGTCCGTTCCTACCACACACGCTTGACGGTCACGAGACCCATACCATCCTCTTTTACCAGTACGCTGGCTTTCAAGAAATCAGGTTCTATCGCTCGTCAATGGGGACGAGGGACCAGGACGCACGGTAAGACGCGCCTGGAACACCCCGGGTGTATGATTCGGATGCCCGTGTAAGTGTTGATGAAGACATGGGAAGAACATAGAGCTGACAAGTCATGACAAGTGGGAGTTTACGTCTCACCCATTCCCTCCTCTCGCGCTCGGTGGTTGGTTATCATTGACATATGAGTTCATGTAACACGGACGGAGGTAGCGCGAGGTTTTCTGTTTTTCTCGCATTCCATTCAGTCGGCCCGTCACATTTCACAGGCGGACACGGACACGGACTTGGACTTGGTGAGGGTATAAAGAACCGTTGTCCCCCGACGAAGATTGGGTAGGCTGTAAGACGCTCTTCCCCCCAACTTCTCCTTCGTCACATTGTCCCTTTGAGACATACTTACTCAAACCGTCCGTTGTACGTATACCCTTGCCTTCTCCATCTTCTGCTGTCGCTGTATGCCCATGTTAACGTGTTCACTAGAAGATCCATTAACTCACCATGTCGACCGAGTCCCAATCGCAGTTCAAAAACATCTTGGGAGACATCCCTGAAAAGCCCTCTTCCGCGGTCGCGGCATGCCTCACCTGGCTATCAGCCATCACACAGGGAGACATGAAGACCCTCGACGAAGTCTTGGATGATAACTTTGTGTGTACGGTGTTACCGTTGACGATTGGTGTGCCAGTGAGGAAGAAGCAGGAGTGGATCAAGTTCATCGATGGAGGGTTCAAGAAGTATTACGACTTCACGGTATGTTTTGCCGCGTACTTGAGGTTACCAACGACGAAGGCTGACTATTGATTTTGCTGGTATAGTTCAAAGTTCTGCAGATTGTTGAAGGGGAGAGGCACATCGTAGCACATGTGAGTATCATTCCACTTCATTTACCACAATCACTCTCTGGCCGATACCCTGCATCCTGTCCTTCACGGTAAGCAACCGAACACTGACGTTACCGCACATACGACAGGTGACATCGGACGCCAAGACGATTACAGGCGGACGATACAACAACACCTACATCTTCTTCTGGGAACTTACCAAGCCCACTCAAGAAGGCGAACGCCCGAAACTGGTCGTCTTGAAAGAGTTCATGGATTCGTTGTACGCTACTGGGTTCTTCGCTTCGGAGAGGGAGAGGGCAGAGGCTGCGGGTATGGTTGCCCTCGAGGATTAAGCTGTTAGAAATGTCGAGAGCTTAGAACGGCGGTTGGGCGAGATATTTGCAATCTGTGAGCTTTGTGGCACCGGCGACTTGACTTAAGGAATGGGAAAGACGGAGACTTGTGTGGCAGCTGTCATATGTACATGCATTTGCCTTTTATACTTTGCCAATCAACAATACGGAATTTGAGAATCATCGCGAAGATGCCAGGAATGTCACTGTCCCTTCCAGGGATGGATGGATTTATAGTTTGCGCAGGGTCGCTTTCCGAGTCGCCGTGTTCTGCAGTCGCCTTTCGACCAAAGGTATGTTTGTCATGGATGGACGGGCCCGTAAGGAATCGGCCTTATAGAGTGATTTGAGTACGACGCATTACATGTGCACTCCGTAACAATCAGCGCGGGAGGACGCGTCTGTTGAGTCAACAAACGCGTTCTCCCGTGCGAAGAGAATCGCGCAGCAGAACCTACCGCCCTGTTAGTATGCCTTCAAGTGGAAAGTCGAAGCTCTCATACGGCATCGAGCGTTATGATTCCTTGGCTCATCGCAGGTTCTGTTTTTTGGCATGCGTCATTGGCGGAGGCGTTAGGTCGTTCGAAACTATTCGTACTCGGGACATTCGGGAAGGGATATCATTGGAGGCTAACATGTAGAAGCCCACCTGACGCGGCCGTACGTGATAGGCTTTTCGAGCTTTAACGATCAGGCCGCGAGATACAGTACCGTGACCTACCACTGTGCAGTAGCGAATGGCTGTTGCAATTGTAGAAAGCACAACGTTGCTTGCCGAGACCTTTCAACGGCGGCCGCTAGGGATAGGCAATGAGTGATCTCGGACGTTGGGTGAGCTCAGGAGGCTGTCTCGAGAATAGGTAAAAGCCACCGCACGCGTCTGGTACGCGGTCAGTCCTTGTAATTTGGTTTCATGACATAACGATAGTATACGACCCGTGTTCCAAATGACATCAACATTTTAAACAAGCTATATAACTGTGAGAAGAGGAATAGTACTCAGACTCCAGAGTAAATTGACTCACCAGTACAGTGCCCCCGGGCCCGCACGATTCATTGTTCTGACAAACCTCTCCAAAGCCAGCGATAGATGCATCGAAAAGACGGTGTGTTACTCCACACCACACATTTTCCGTAGGTCGGATTACCGATGTTGATGGGGAAATCGAAAGCAAGCTGGACAACACATCGTTCAGTATGGACGAGGAGAGCTTGTGGGAAGACGATAAAATACGCAGATAGAAATTCAAGTTACCGAGGTTGGCCCGCCGCGGCATACAGCGACGCCACGTGGTTATTTATCTCATGGCGGATGTCGGCCTCCTCAAGTTTAGTCTGACTAGGTCTACCGTCTGACTCTCAGCTTTCTCAAATGTGCACTGGGAACGCCACAATCTTCACTTCAGAATCTACCTACAGCGATTCATGCGATTACATCCAAGTTGTAGCCCCCTCTTTCTGCGACATGCAAAAGATTATCTCATGCATTTCGGTCGCGGGGGCATATCACGGTCAAGTAAATTGCGACATATCGAAGCATATCGGCAAGGTTGATTATGCATTGTACATACGAAGTGCATAACGCAATTCGAAGAAAGAATACTCCGGTGGCACTGACCAAGCGTGTGCAAGGCTCAGGTAAGGCGCAGAAGTGTATCGTCAACTCATGAGCCCGGGTTTTACGGTCGATCACCTGCTCAATGTTACATTGCTCTTATGAATCCCCGAAAACTATAGGGGATCAATGAAACAGATATAAGACCTCAGAACGCGTCCATCATCCACATTGATCTGCCCCTTTCTTCCTTGCCTTCCCCTTATCTGCGAACATTCATAGAGTTGTACCCCTACAACAGTAAGCAACAATCCTTCCCTTACTCAGATTGCCCTAGCAGATCTCCCGTGTTATAGGCAGCCATGTCACCCAAAGTCACCGGCGTCGTCTCTTCTAGCTCCTCCCCTCAAGTCCAAGCGGCCGTGCAGTGGCTGACCGCTCTCGCTGAGAGCGACTTCGCCACGTTCGATACCCTCTTGACCGATGACTACGTCCATACTCTTATCCCCCGCACCCTCAAAGCACCCGATCGCAGCAAGAAAGAGTACTTGGACTATCTAAAGATTGTGTTGAAGGCATTCACTGATTTCAAGGTACGCCCTGCCCCTTTCCACTTGACACCACTCCTCTTATCCGAGGTATAGTTCGAAGTGCATGAAGTGATCGAAAGCGAAACCGGCGTTGCTATCCACGTTGGTTTATTTCAATTCTGATGTTCACTGCAGCCCGGCTGACACGTATTGTCATTAGGCATCGTCTAGTGCAGGGACGACGACTGGACATTCGTATACCAACGAATATACGATGTTCTTCAGGCTGAAGAAGAACGCGGATGGGAAGATTCAGATCACTGGAGTCAAGGAGTTCGTTGACTCTCTTTACTCGGCTGGTTTCTTCCCTGCCGAGAGCGAAAGACAGAAGGCCGCTGGTTCCGGTATCGTTTTATAAGGTCTCGTATTTTTGCAGTGTTTACCATGAGTCTCTTCCCGATTCCAATCAATGGCACACTTTCATTGCTGCATTCCTGGCATCACCGTGGCTCCATCACTTTCGTGTTCCATGTACGTTGACTGACCAAACAGGTTTTAATTTACTTCGACAAGAGAAGGATCGGTCAGCGAGTTGCCAACGCGTTGAATCGCGTGACCTTCATAGGGTTGGAGTACTTGAGATACGGCTGCCCTGCCCTACTTTGGCAGTACTGTAGACGTGAGCATCAATGTCTATGTCTATTTCGTGCCAAATGGGGATGAAGCCTGAAGTGAGGAGGAGGAGGAGGGGTTGCATTTGATTACGCTCAACATTTCAACCCCGGCCGTGACACAAGCATAATCCATCCCTCTCATCTAATCACCCCGATTCCCCATGCAGTCAATATAGGTCAGTGCTCATCCCGATGTGGTCGGGTTACAGGAGTTTATCCCCTTTTGGACGCTACCAACAACTGGTTGCCTTGTCACCCTTCGGACCCATCATCGCCATTTTACACGCGGGTCTTAAGGTTGATTATATGTTCGATATAAGATCACAGGAAGCCTAGGAAGCAACTTCCTCTGACTGATAGAGTATCCCCTGCAACAGTGAGCGTCAGCAATCCTCTCCTCACCCAGACTGCGCCAGCTAATTTCCCGACCGATAGACAACCATGTCGTCTAGAGTCTCCGGTGTTGTCTCTTCTAACTCCTCTCCTCAGGTCCAAGCGGTCGTTCAATGGCTGACTGCTCTTGCTGAGAGCGATTTCGCCACGTTCGATACCCTATTAACTGACGACTACGTCAGTACCCTTCTCCCTCGTACTCTCAATACCCCCGATCGCACCAAGGAAGTATACTTGGGATCTCTGAAGACCGCTTTGAGAGCATTCACTGACTTCAAGGTACGTGGCACCCCTTTTCACTGTGTATCATCCCCCTGATCCGAGATATATAGTTTGAGGTGCATGAAGTGATCGAAGGCGAGAACGCTGTTGCTATACACGTTCGTTCACTACGTTCACTACTGCTAAGTATGGTTCGACTAACTATCCTCACCTGTTTGCATTGTATAGGTATCATCGAACGCAAAGACAACCACCGGGCATCCGTATACGAACGAATACACGATGTTCTTTCGATTGAAGAAGAACGCAGATGGGAAGATTCAGATTACTGGAGTCAAGGAGTTTGTCGACTCTTTGTACTCGGCTGGTTTCTTCCCTGCAGAGAACGAAAGGCAGAAGGCTGCTGGTACCGGTGTCGTTTTGGGAGGACGTACCCAGTGAATTAACATTGTCCGTCGCACGAACTTGAAGTTGCTTTGATTGCTATACTGCTAGGCGACAGCCGAACTGAAGTCGTGATGTGTATCCTTCGCCGTTTCCTGTCTCTTCCTAGTGCAAGTTCTACCCATCTACATATCCTTCCAAATGGGGGTGAGAGATAGATCGCGATACGTCGAAAAGCATTGATATTGCGTTTCCGGAGTTCGATCAATGCCTTTCGCAATTCCATCAAGGATATGGCTTTTTTCCTCTCTCCTGCGATAACTTATCCCCATTCAGTCAATAGTACGCATGCTAGTCGATCCCCTTTCAGTCCTTACTCATACTCATCCCCTTCTAGTCACCGTTCGGCACCCATAGTCCTCTCGCGCCACCCTTCCGAAGCAGGCTCACGCGTGCTCAATATGTTCTCTTTCAAGTAAAGGATAACGATATATATAAGATCACAAGAGCTCGAGAAAATACTCATTACTCGCTTTGATATACCCTCCCCCTGGTCTGCACACCGTCATACCCCTGCAGGCTGCAGCAGTGAGTGATATCCCCCTTGCCCGAGCTGCCCCAAGCTGACCTTACCATACGATAGACAACCATCAACCATGTCATCCAGAGTCACCGACGTCGTCTCTTCTAACTCTTCCCCTCAGGTCCAAGCGGCCGTTCAGTGGTTGACAGCTCACGCTGAGAGCGACTTTGCCACATTCGAGACCCTCTTGACCGATGATTACGTCCATAGTCTGATCCCTCGTACCCTCAACACGCCCGTTCGCAACAAGGAAGAGCACAAAAGCTTTCTGAAGGCCGCTTTGAAAACGGTAAAGGACTTCAAGGTGCGCTCTACACCATTGTGATCAATGTCACACCTCTAATGTGAGATACAGTTTGAAGTGCACGAAGTGATTGAAGGCGAAAACGCCGTTGCGATCCACGTCCGTTCGCACCATTATGATACTGGCTACTCATATCGTTTGGCTGACAGCCCTCACTCGTAATTTCACAGGTATCATCGAGCGCACAGACGATTACTGGATACCCTTACACGAACGAATATACGATGTTGTTCAGGTTGAGAAAGAACGCGGATGGGAAGATTCAGATTACTGGAGTCAAGGAGTTCGTTGATTCTCTGTACACGACTAATTTCTTCCCTGCCGAGAGGGAAAGGCAAAAGGCTGCTGGTATCAATTTGTAGGCCTAGGGTGCCGTATTTGTGCGGTGCTTTCTTTAACGACTTCCGAATCCACGGAATTTCAACTCGCTTCCCACTCAAACAACTTGACAGTTCTCGCAGGCTCGAGCTCACACTGATGCGACCAAGCACGTTCAACTGATTCGAAGGTGGTACTTATCTTTCTGTCATTTCCATTTGACTCCTTCCACACTGACATTGCCTTTGACAAAACGACAAAGAGGGGAATCCGTCCACCGATGCTTCGAATCACATGACTATCCCTACTTAATCTTAGGACCTTCATCACGAATCGTCGGAGTACGTGACTGTGGCACTGGCAGCGACAACCGAACCGAGGTCTTGATATCCTTCACCATGCACTTCCCCAATTCGAATCTCGATCACACATCTATAGCTCCACATTCCGAGTAAGTGAACGGATATTAACTTCTGAGCACAGGTTCGTTTCCATAACTATTCAATATTGTTCCACCTTCGCGGTTAATCGAAGTTCTTGTGACCTGGCTTGACATAAGACCTACGAATGGTGACCGAACTTTGAGGATCGATGCAACATTTTGTCACTTCGACTCCAATACGGCTTTGCAGGATCATGGTGTAGCGAAGCGAACGATATCCTGACGAGTATATGAGTGACAGCCTTCTGCATCTGCGTTCGATAATCGCCCATTTTCCTCCAGCCTGATCTACCAGTTATCAGAGCACTATGTCCACGTCTGTAACAGGTTCCATCCCGTCGAACCCGTCCGTACAAGTCGAAGCAGTCATCGCCTGGCTGAAGTCCCTGTGTAACGCCGATTTCGACACTCTAAGTAGCTTGCTACTATCTGATAGCTACACTTATACCATCCTACCGTGCTCGCTTGACATACCTACCCGTGGTCGAGAGGAGTGGTTTGGATTCATGCGAGATGCGATGAAAGTGTTCCATAATTTCCAGGTACGTCTGGCCTCATTCATGTCCTAATCATATCGTAGCGTGACTCGGAGCTGACTGAGCATCTACACAGTTTGAGGTGCACAAAATGGTCGAGATACCGAACCTCGTCGTGACCCATGTGCACTGGGTATCTACTTAGGCCTCATTGTCCGTTGCATTAAACTGAAGCACTTACCAACGTCTATCACAGGCATCGTCGAGGGCAAGAACGACGACGGGGTCACAATATAATAACGAATACACGTTCTTCTTTGAAGTCTCGAAGAGCCGACAACGATATCAACATTTTTCCCAGACGTTTGATCCCAGACGTTCGAACCCGACGCGAAGGAAAAAGGCCGTTCAAACCCGACGCGACGAAAGGAAATCCCGCACGACCTCACGTTTCTTCTCCCTTTTCTTGTCCTATTTAAGAAAAGAAAAAAAAAACGTGGGGGTGAGAGCCTTACCAAGCGTCGCTGACACCGACATCGACACCAACTTTCTGTTCACCAAGAGGGACAACTTGAGTTTCCACACCGAACTCCTGAAGTTTTGAGGCCAACCAGGTGGACATTCGGATGACTTATGGACGAAATGCTGCAATCCCACTTATGCTGAGTCAAGTTATAGTGAATGGGTCGGATAGCGAAAGATGTCACAGGAGTAAATGATGCTCACCTTGGGATCGCAACCGCCTCGGCAAGGCGATTGATGAAATCGTCTGAATGGTTGTCCACAAAATCTAGGAAGGACGTAGGCACTACCATTTTGTTGATCTCCTGAGCGTATGGATGCTGTCAAAGGCGGAGATAAATTGAGTTGAGAGCACCAAGAAAGACGACTGGCACCGGGGTGAGGGGGGACTTCGTGGGGTTTTAGCTTGGAAGTCTGTGCCTGCTCGTGTTTAACCCGTCCCTTCCGCAGCACTGCGGCGACTGCGAATTAGCTGCGGTGGTGGGGAACAAGAGAACGGCTAGTCAGGGCACCACCTGCGCGTCGACTGCAACAGTTAGTAATCATCTCTTTGGACAAAGACAGGCATAATCGATCAGGTTAGTGAGTCAGAGATTGAAAGTTCATGTTACAAATGGAAATTGATTATGATACATTGCTTTCTAAGTTTCTCGTCTACGACTTTTGCGTATTGCCAACTTCGTACAAATATGCACCAAGAAGTTTGGTCTGTGATAAAAGATGGGTAAGAAGTCTCATATACTGAGCGTGAGGGAGGGGCTTACACCATTGATATAATTCGAAATGTCCAGCTTCTCATTCGTGGAGCTGATATGGGATGCATATCAGTTTCGCCGCACGCTTACAGGTGAAGGTAGAAACCTTACTGAGGAGCATCGTCACCCCTACCCATTGGTAGAAGGAGAACATTTACACCCAGGTTCTCGGCGAACGTCAGCGTAACAGGGATTGATCCTCCTTCACGGGTGTAGTTGGGTGTCTTCTTGTAAATGAGCTGAAGAGATCACATGTGAATGAGCACGTAGAAGTGAACACAATTCAAGCTACCTCTGTGGCTTTCTTGGCGGCCTCAAAGTTCCAGTGGTTCGGATCTGCCGCCCATGGCTTACCACCTCCAAGAAGCTCAACCTTCAGCTTGAGTTTCGTCTTGAGCTTCGCAAACTCGTCCTCAAGATACGTAACAACTTTAGTCTTCACATCCTCCGGAGTTTGAGGGGGAACAAGTCTGATTTACTCATGAGTGAATCCAGACGCATAGCAATAGAACTGGATTTACCGAATGCTGAACTTTCCCGTGACAGTACCGGGAATGACAGTCTTCCCTCCTGGTCCAGAATATGCGCCTTCGAACCCATGTAGAGAAAGGGAAGGGTCGCGAGACATAGCCATAAGTACTTTCGCGGTGTCATCTGAGACTGCGACCGATCCACCAGCGGTTTCGTCCACATCCGCCATGGAATAATCGATGGCCTGGAAACGCTGCCTGAATGGGGTCAATGTATGCGGAAATATTTATGCCTGACTGCTTCTTCCTCACAGTTCTTCCTCATTGACTTCTGGAATACCGTCATAGATGCCGGGGATGAGGATACGACCCTCGGGAGTGACGAGCTTGCTCATGAGCAGCACAAGGACGTTCAGCGGCTCGTACACCGCCCCACCGATCCCAGAGTGGAGATCGAATCCGGGTCCAGTGACAGTGACAGCAAAGTAGGAGATGCCTCGAATTCCATAAGTCAGTGTGGGCGTTCTGGTATTGAGCCAGTTGTTATCGCACTGCAAGAGTCAGTAGTATAAGCGTAATAGCAGATCCGGAAAAAAGAAAAACTACGCACAATGCAAACGCAATCGACATTGTCGAACCACCCATCTTTGCCTTTGGAAGATTCCTGTGCAATAAGGCCGTCCAAGCCGACACTGCTGCTCTCTTCCATTCCCTCAAAGCAGAAGCGCAAGTTCACGGGTAGCTCCAGACCAAGAGCCTTGTGCGCAGCCAAGACATTCAGCCAACCCACTACAGGACCCTTGTCATCTGTTGAACCACGCCCAAACATGATTCCTTTCTCTTTGTCCACCACTAATTCGAACGGTTCGGTGTTCCAGCCATCGGATTTTTGCGCCTATGTACGGGATCACCGTGAGATCCATCTCGTGTGCGGAATTAGATGCGTACTGGCTGAACGTCATAGTGTCCATAAACGAGCACAGTCCTCTTTCTAGGGTCGGACCCGATCCGACCAAGAATGACGGGCGGCAGCTGAACAGATTGTTCGCCCAATGTCTGCTCACCAAGAGGGACAGCCTGAGTTTCTACGCCGAACTCCTGAAGTTTCGTAGCCAACCAGGTAGACATTCGTACAACCTCCGGACGAAATGCGGCATTCCCGCTTATGCTTGATCGTGCAATCCCGAATGAGTGGAACAGCGATAAGATGATCTGGAGGCATTCAAGGATGCTCACCTGGGAATTGCTACGGCCTCGGCCAGACGATTGATGAGATCGTCGGAGTGAGTGTCCACAAACTTTAGGAAGGACTCAGGCACTGTCATCTTTCAGGAGTCCTGAGCGAATTGATGCCAGTAAAAATGAATAGTTGGGCTGGAAGTGCTCGGTAGGAGGAATGGAGAATGGGGGAACGTGACCGTTTCTGCCTTGAGTTTGCACCTGGGCGCCTACTAAACGTAGTTTCCTCTTGGGGAAAGACACAATGCCCGGAAACTGCCGAACCTCCTTGCAGGAACGGGCGTGAGGAACGGCCTCTTCTTGTCTGCCATGCAACTTGTCTTCCACCTACTCTTACGCTGCTTACGTCTGAGCTCTCTTCTTGTAATGCAAGACGTGCTGCTAGGATGAATACAAGGCTTTTTCTGACCCTTATACACGCTTTGGACGCTCATCTCAGGGATTCGCCAGGGTCATATTGGGGGGCATGGCAACGCTGTTCGTGCGGTACCTAATTGTCACTGGTTTTGTTCACGGGGTCTTGCGTGTTCTTGCCCTACATAGCAGTCGCGACTTGGATACAGACATTGACATTTTTGTGTTCTTGTACTACGGCAGCCGCAGGACAATGCTATGCTCTCTAGTGACGCCCCCTCGGCCGAGGTGAAACGTTTAACGCGTCGTCTCGAGATAAATAGCTTTCGCCCGAGGCAAAGACAGGAACCCCCTCATTCAGACCAAGCATTACCCAGATCATTTCCACCACACCAGTTCAACACCCAGGCGAGCTCTGTCCCTAACAAGGCTGATATTCTGTGATTGTAAGCTACTGTCACAAGCAATCCATGGGTTTCTTCAGGGACCTCCTGAATCGCTCTGGCCGACCGAGGCGCGCATATACGCAGAGGCGACAGTCCTCTTCAAACCCTCTGCGCCGAGGGTCAACACAATCCAGGCGTTTCACCCAAAGCAGACGCAATACCTCACAGTCAATCGTGTACGCTAATACCCTGGGGGATCCTCGAAACCGTTCGTGTTTCCTATGCTATGCTGACGGGTGGCTGATACAGTAATATCTAGCGCGATACTACTCCCGGAATAGTGTATCGAGTAACAGATCGAGACGTAGCTCGTATTTTAGCTCGCGTTGGCCCTATAGACGGGCCTCCTCCCGCTCATACCGTTTTCGCAGGCGGACGAGCTCGTACGCGCCCTCTCGTACTAGCTCTTATCACGCACCTTCACGTTCCAGCTCCTATTACGCCCCCTCTCGTACCAGCTCTTATTATGCATCTCCTCGTACCGACTCTTATGGACGTCTCCCACCTCGTAGGGCCCGATCTCATAGAGATTCCTCCCGACGTCATCGGACTAGGTCCAGCTCAGCGGCAGTATACCCAACATACCAGGAACCTCATCCTGTATACTATGCACAGTCCTCCGCGCAACCTCAGTGGCAACATAGCCGCTATAACTCTGGCTCAATGCCTAGCACTGCCGCACATGGCCACCGTCATAGCGGGCATCGTCACAACGAGCCTAGCTATACATCGCACTACACCTCATCTCCGACCGCGTCCTCCATCGATCTACGCTTCACTGCTTCACAGCAACAACCTCCTCGATCTACTAATGTCAAGAGAGCTACTCAGCATGTTGCGCGCACCAATCACCGGGCTTTCCCCCGTAAATCATCTTTCGCAACCGGACGTCGCAAATCTCAGGGCCTGTCAGTTTCTTGGGCTCCCTCGCAGGACTGGGACACTTTCACAATACCCTCACGCGCTGATATGAATGCTAATCGCTGGTAGCTACCGCAACTGATCACTTCTCTCTACTAAAGTTGCGCGGATCTTCTCGAAAGTGTAATATGTATAGTTGGGCTTATCACCTCGTATGGTCGTATGTCCGTTGTCGGCAGAGACTTTCGTGGGTTGACAACGAGTAACGATAGTAATTTCAGTATGAACTCATGAGATATGTATGATATATATGACGTCTTCCTTCCATGCTTCCTGTCATTGTAACTGCCGAACACAAGCCATGATTGTGATACATACTACGCCTACTTACACAAGTCAACGACGTGTGAACGTGCAGGCACATGGAAAGCAAGAAAACAAATCTGTCCTTCCTAGCCAGGAGGATGATGACGAAGTAGTAGTAGACTGACAACTTGAATTGTCTATAGATCTATGTGAGGCTCGCACTCGCACCGGTACCGCAGACGCAGTCCAGGTTGATCTCGTGCTGTACTGCTTTTGAATTGAATTGAATATCTGGCGTCAACAACCATCATGTTTGCCAGCAGGAGGCATGCAGAAAACGTTACATATGGAATGTCACAAAACAACGACCATCCGCAGAGTATAAAGAGCCACAAGAGGTGAGTAGTGATCAAATCTCATCTTGTCTCCAACCGTCTCCGAATATACCTGCTCAGTTCGCATCGGTTTCCTAGACTAGCTAACGCAAACCTCTGATCTGTTCTATATTTACAGATCTAGAATTAGTTATGTCCACTACACGCTATGACCGTCGCTATCATCAGCCAAATTCTAACACAAAAGTGCCAGTACTTGAACAACGTACGCTACTCTCGATACCAATAGTTTGCAAGGGCTAGAAACTGACAACCTGTTCTGGTTGCAGAACTAACGAGTAACCATCGTACTACAGAAAACCGCACATCCCATAAGCATGGACGCTCTGAAGACGCGGTGAGCACTAGGAAAGATCGACCATCTGGCGCACATAGTCGCTCTCGGTCTGCTGCCGCAGTACCAGAAGCTCATCGTTCACCTCCGTCACATGCTACCGCGACTACACCTGCTCCTACACCTGCCCCAGCCACCACGGAGGCCAAGGGGGAACACCATCATCACTATCACCATCATCACACCGAATTCTCACCGAACTCAGAGAAGAGGAGGCGACATGCGACAAGTTTGCCTCCTAATAGCAAAGTGACCTCGAAGCCAACTCCTGTCGCTGCGCAGGAAGTCACGCCTATTCCCGTTTGGCACGGCCCTGGAGGCTCTAGATTCTGCGAATACGATCTCTACACTAACAGCGCGAAGGTGGCGTTACCCGAGCTTGTTCCCCCACCCAGAGTTCACAGTCCTGAAGGAGTGAAGCCCCCTAGGACTCGGTGCCCGAGTCCTACCAAGCATCATTCAAACAAGTTGAAGAAACACCGACCCCAGACTAAATCTCGAAATGGGTGATCTTTTTTTTCTCGAGTCAATATGATACGTAGTATGGATTATATATTCGTTCTGATATAAGGTGCTGCTAAATGGGATCTTAGCTGTTGCCTCGACACGACATTCTCTGAGGACGCTTTCTTCGCTGCTGTGACACGGATACATGCACTCGACTACATCGATGTTACCCAGTCGACTTGTCCTCTTCTAAGGTTGCTCTGTACCGGTGGAGTATGGAGGCGCACTCCTGCCAGTGGCTCAAAGATCCGGTGTTGACATTTCAAACTCGCAGAACTTCAATTTTCAAGCAACAAGTTTGTTTAACGGTCAACGACGATCAATGTTGTAAGCCCCATGGTGCTCACTCTGCTCGACCTCAGCTCAGCAATTTGACCGCGTCCCTCATGTCCTCTAGCTGACCATGCCTCGGTGCGTGTCCCGTTGGTTCCCAGATCCATATTGAGCGATCGAAGGAAGTTATCTTTGTCATTTGTCAACATGTTATTTGGCTTTCGCTCAACGCCCCGGCAGTCAGTTTTTCCGGCTCTGGAAAATATCTGAGGCGCACTTCTGCATTGCGAACCATCCCGGTTTGGGAGACAAGACTACACTTGATGCTCAGCTGACGCGGAAAGGAAATAAACAATGACGGTAATCGCCAATAAAACTGGGTTCCGGTAGGTGGGTCACCATTATGCTGTCGCCTTAAAAGGAGGCACCTCGAGTTGGCGCACTTGCAGCTCACTACCCCAACCACCACCATTCTCGTGTCTTCCACGAGTGAATATCTTCAGTATGTCTGTCTGATCCGTTATGCTCCCTTTCCTTGCTATCATCGACTGACACTGAGAACTCACGTTGTTCTACCTTTTCAGTCATGACGCCACCTCCCGTTGCTCCAGGCCCGATACTTCCATCTCCGCGCAGAGGACCATACAAGGAGCCGAAGTCTCCCGCCGATGAGCCTCCGCCAGAGCCTCTTACTGGTACAAAGTGGGAACGAGAGGAACGTCTGCACGTCGCACTCGTCGAGGCACGCGAGGCCAAATGGGCCCAGGAAGCCAAAGAAAAAGCTGCTGCTCGCGATCGTCATGGGGGTAGCGATAATGGCGAAAAGACCAAGGGCAAGAATCGTGGTCACAACGACAACAGAGGCAACAGTCAAACCCAAGTCCCCGGCGGCAAGGCTGAATACACTGAAGTCAAATCGCGTTTCGTAGAAGTTTTCGATGATAGCCATAGCGAGAAGGAAGTAGACCATGCGTTCGAAAGATCTCTCAACAAGCAAACGAAGCCCCCTCCTACGTCGTCTGGTCAATTGACCTACACCAGCAAAGAACTCGCTGAATACCACGCCAAACTTCCTCAGCATCCCGGTACCCGGAAGGTCATCGACTTGGGCGTGCCATCTCCCAGTCAACCTGGGACGTCCGAGTCCGCTGACACTCAAGGTCGACGGCAGGCAAAGCTCCGGAAGCCTAACCCTTACGCAGGTAGTAAGTAGGAGGGGATAATCTTCTCCTACTCACGACCGAGGCTATAGGCCTTGTTTGCTATTGACATACAGCTCGGAGGCCGACTGGCCTTTGACACGAAGCAATGATATTCTGTTTGATAATATGTTCACTACTTGATGTTGCCCTCTGTCGAATATAATCGGGTAGCCAATACGATGAATTCTGTATTCCTATGCATACGTCGCTCTGAACGTCTAGCTTTGAAGTCGGGTTGTGATCCGTCAGCGTAAGTTCATCGGAATACGAGACATCTCTATGCTTCGCCGAGGATAAAAATATATAGGGCTTCACTTTGCTGGACCACTGGAGCAAGCTTGCCCGCGGTGGCATCGGGGAAACAGATCATTACAGATGGTGGGACTAAACTTCTCAACATCACGTGACCGTGTCATACAGCCACATCCCAGCTTCCAGGACGCCAGGAATTAGCTCTTGCATTGCAAGCTTTAAGTATATGTTTGATTCGAACGGCTGCCGCGGTCGCCTAGTCTTATACTGATGAAAATCCGAACACCGAAGGATGATATATTTCACACAATGTTTCCAGAAATCCCATCCGTATTAGAGAGCATGACTATTAGGACTAGTATCAGGTATCTCTCAAATTACTCCATTCGTCCTCGCAACCAGCTCAACAACCCTTTTGTGCCTTCCCTTTCCCATACCCTTCTCGGAGGGACTCTAAAACTATTGGACGAAACAAAACCGATTAGTTGAAGTCGCTTGACATTGAACGAGAATGGAACTTACACATTCCCGTCCACCAACAAGACATCAAGAGGTAATAAGCCTAGCTCCGGAGTCAACTTCGTGATCTCGTTGTCCCGCACATCCAGCTCTTCCAGCTTCCAACTCGGCACATCTCTCCCATCCTTGTGACCCTTGAACAGCTGGGTAACAGACAGGAATCCATCGAGGTCCGTGAGTTTGTTTCCACGTAACCGAAGGTGTCTCAGGCCCATTTTTAGTGGGCTCGCGCCACCATCATTGTGCTCTGCGTTTCCGTCATAAGCGAGAATGAGAGAAGAGAGGATGTCCCCGGATAATGCGGCGTTTGTGAGGTGGTTATACGACAAATCCAGCGTTCGCAAACTTGGGAACAATCTTGCCAGGAGAGGTAATAGAGCTTCGTTCGTTCGTGGGGCCGCAGGATCTTCCGGGTTCCTGGATACAGGTACCGTGTCTCCCAAGTTGCAGTTCTCCATCGTCAATTCTTCGAGCACGGGGAGGAATGGACCTTGCTCTGCTTCCGCAGGCAAAGAAAAAGACGGGTCCATCCTCCTGTTGCTTAGAACCAATACTTTGAGCGTTGAGGCATACGATTGGGTGAAAATGGATGCAAGGGGAAGGGTTGGTGTCGGAATCGCCAAGGCTAAATCAGACGACGAAATTGAAATTGCGCCAAATGCCGAACGTGCGGGAGCGAGCGAGAACGATCTAGCGTGGATACCTTTCGATGGTGCGACAGAAGGGGGAAGAGTCAATGTCTGATTTGCTGCATCATAGTATCGTGGGTCAGACATCGCGGAAGACGGCGCATGCCCGTTACCATTCGCATGATGTGAAGGAGCAGTTGGAGACACCGCAGTGCTTGATGCCTGAGACGTCGTTGGGGAAGAGTCCGATACGGACAGTGATGCGGCCATAGCCGCCGCCCGAGCTCGCCTTCGACCGCCGGCTGTGAGTAGACCTTGCTCTGCCTCGATTTCCCAAGGCTCTTTCTCGATCTGCCCGTTCGTCTGCCGAGATGACTTGCTTGGGGACCTCGGCGCTGAGACTGAAGGTTCGGGAATGCTAGGTGACGCGGCGGCAGCGGCAGCAAGAGCGCGGGCACGTCGTTTAGCACCCTCAGTCAGTAAACCCTGCTCCGCATCGATCTCCCAAGGTTCCTTCTGAACATCACGTTTCGGAGTGAGGTTGGATGTCGAAGCAGCTGCAACAGGATTTTGGGTCGTAGTTAGGTTTCGATTACTTGACGCAGTTTTACTTCGGTCGGAACTTCCCAAGCTGGTCCCCCAGAAGTCGTCTGACTCGACGGTGGCCGGTGAAGGTGTATGCCTTGCACCCCGAGCTTTGGCTCTCCTCTCGGCCTCGATCTCCCATGGTTCCTTGACAATACGTTTCCCGACAATGACACGTAGGATACCCGACTTGGGCGGTTCGTTCGTCACTTCAAAATCTATTTCCTTGCCGAGAGTTGAGCGTAGAAATGAAGCCTCGATTGCAGGTTTCGTGACGTTCGTCTCTTCGAGAGAGAAGACAGAGAGGCGAGGGAAAGGTGTAGGGGAAGGTGGCAAGAGGTCAACAGGGAATGAATCGTTCCCAATATCTGCGTGTTCCATATTGAGTTCTTGTAAGCCACTCAACCTGGATAGTGCCCGTATCAGGTCGACGCTCCTCCCTAAAGGATTATACGAGAGGTTGACCTTTGTGACACCTTCCGGTAGCCACTGTGCTCCTTCGCCATGGTCTATGGACGAAGCGGATATTCTGTTGTGTGACACGTCGAGACTGCTGAGTTTCGGTAGTGGCTTTGAGGCCCTTACGACGTCTACACCATACCAGTCTCCTCGAGGGTCCACTATCCGACCTAATGGAGTGCTTCCCTCAGCCTTGAATGGCTTGGAGAACGGTAGTGAAGTAAGATGATTATGCGAAAGGTTGAGTGTGGTCAGAGCGGGTAGAGCCCAGAAATTCGTCGGAAGGGAGGTCAGGTTGTTGTGTGACAGGTCCAGTATAGTGAGCGCCGTCAGGTCCGCGAATGTTTCGGGAAGGGCGGTAAGCTTATTGTTGTGCAGCTAGAGCACGCATTGCCGATGGTCAGGCTATGGAATATGGAACGACGAAGCATGTACCTACATCAATAGTTTTTAGTGAACCAAAGAGGTTGATCTCTGGTTGTATCTCAATGATTTCGTTTGACCATGCTTTGAGGACCTCGAGGTCCTGAGCTTCGAACCACGATGGTTCCTGTCGAGCTCTTCGACGAGAAGCTGCGGCGGCTACAGGATCATCTGCAGTAGCAGTTGTTATTGGTGGTTCTACAGGAACCGACTTCAGAGGTTCAGGTTTGATACCGAGGTGGATCTCAAAGAGAGCGGAGGGTAGACAGGGAAGGGCACGTGACGCAAGGTTGATAGCACCTGTCAATCAAGAATGGATCAGCATGAGCTGCAAGATTCGTTCGGAGTGAGCGCAGTACAAAGTGACGAATGTCCGACAGTAAATATCGATACATGTCAGGTGCGCGAGGGACCTGAGTAGGTTTATGATGCCCTGGACGTACGTTCTAACTTGATAGGCAGCTACGGGCATGATACCAATGAGCAAGACCAGATATGGAATCCAACATTATATGTAGGATAATCCGTACGGGGACGAGAACGAAGACAAAGAAGAGCTACTCACCCGAAGAACGGCCACGTTCGATTGTCTCTTTCACAGACCATCTTCCTAGGTCAAGAACATCTTCCTGAGGCTGCACTGGTAGAGCATCCTCAAGTCCCCCAAGATCCAATCCACCCCCACTTCCCTTGCCCTGAGCAGCTTTGGCCTTCTGAGCTTCAGCTCTCTTTAACGCGATCTGTTCTTTAATACTGAGCTGGGGTTTGATCGGGAGAGGTGGTTCTTCTGCAGGTTTCTTTGCAGAAGCCTTGGAGGGTCCTCCAGACCTCAAGTTCTTGACACTGGCACTTCCGCGCAGTGTCGGTGTCGGTGTCGGGCTCGCTGCTGCTCGCGATCTCGAAGGAGTCCCTGCTGTACGAGACAGCGGTCTTTGTTGAGATTTCGTAGGAGAAGATGGAGTTGAGCGAGCACTGGTAGGTATACGAGACATAGTAACCTATTGTATCTCGAGCGACGATTCGTCAACTGAAGCACCTGGCGTGTCGGATGGCAGACGCGACGTCCAAAATGAGTTGCGGCACGCGGACTTCGCGAAGTTCGCGAAGTGAGTACACCCGACACCCAATATGGAAGGTTGTATTGTTCGCACCATCACCGAAAGCCGGAAACTCAATAGATTCCTATGCTTGAATGCTATTAATTGAGTACAGTGTGTATGCGTACAGGTGCTGGGATATATTCCTATTAAATTTTACGGTAAAAAGGAGAAGAGTAAACTCAATCGACCACTCCATGTTCAAACGTTCAAATGCCAATTGCCCCCGTCAGGGTGACTAGGTTCGGGAACATACCCCGAAGTGGAGGAAGAGGGATTGTTGGCAGGGGTGTAATTATACGTCGAGGCAGAGGGCCGGACTGTGTCCCTTTTGAAGAGGTCCATCAAATCCCCAACGGAAGGTGGGTCAGCGGCCTCAAGTACTGCATAAGGCGAGCCCAACCAAGGCGCGATTTCTGTCATCATTTGGTCCCAAGTCGGGTCCTCGTGTGATTGCCTCGACGTGGATGGAGCATGCGGATATTCCTTAGACGGTAACATCGATGACAGGGGGGTTGTCTTTGCGGAGGATTCCGCGGACCAGCCTACCACTGGGGCCCAGTCACAGTGATTGTCGTTCACCGGATGCCATGAGTCGTTGAAGCTGGTATGAACAGGTGTGCGACCACAGTCAACGTTGTATATGGGTGAACACGACAGACTTGCGCCATCGTTAGCTAGGTATGGTCGAGATGAGCTGGACATATTCCCAGCAGAGTATACGGCAGTGGCGTCGTTATATCCAGACCCGAAAGAGCTTCCTCCGGCGCTAGGTCCAGCGGCGGGTGACGCGTCGTCCATCCCCACCCACCCTGTGATATAGCTCCTGGAATGGCTCGTCGTAAATCGGGAGTCCGAGTACCCAGCATCATTTTGCCTGTATAGTCCTTCCTGACTGGACGTGTCTTCGTCCGATGAATTCTGGAGATCGCTGCCATAAGCAAGTCCGTAGAGAATATCCCTAAGTTGATGGTTGAGTTAACCAGTGATAACCGAAGGGTCATATAAGGTACGGTACCATATTCTTCCGGCATTGAACCATTGCGTCTCCAAATGCTTCAGCATATCCAGCAACAGTTCGACATAAACCATGTCCTCGTGAGAACTAGATGGGGCTCCGCTTCTTCTGCTTCCCCAGATATTCAGCAAGAGTGCCACCGCAGCGCAAACCATTGCGTTCTGCGCGTGTATCGGTGAGTCGATACCGTGGGGGATATGTTCGAGATATATACTCACAATACTGAACATCGATACTGAATTGTAGCGGCGAAACGGCACGCTCAAAATACGGGCAGTCGATCGAGCAGCGTTGGCACAGATTACGAGCGATGGGAAAGAAGGCGAGGATGTTTTGCGCAGTGCGGGTATAAAGGTTCGATGGACGATAATCTGTGCTTGATAAAAGAGTGTGTAGAGTTGTGCCGACTGATTCAAGAATATTTCTTTCCTGCGGTCTGCTCTGTCTGGATCCCATCGTACTTTCAGCGAAGCTTGAGCAACAATGTCAAACGTCAAACTGCACGCGAATACTCACAATGCTCCGGGAGAGTGTCTAGCCATTCATTCAGGGCAGAGTCTAGCTTTGATATGATGTCTTCCTCCCAAGGACGGCCTGCCAAGCCAGAAAGCACCTTGGCTTTGTTTATGGAATACTATCGGAGCATGTTATGGCGAGCATGAGACGCAGTGTCGGGTCGGGAACTCACAATTGTCCGAAGCGCTGTTGCGAGAATTTGATTCAATTGTACCAAGCGATTGAAGTACGTTATTTTTGACGGCCTTCCAGACGGCTGCTTGAACTTCACTTCGTTGTCCGATATCACCCAATACTCGTCGTCGCATTCCGCTGGCATGTCAAGGTCATAACTGCAAAAAACGGCATGTTCAGCTTGATACAAAGGAAATATCTGCGAGGGAAGTCACGACTGACTCTTCATCTTGGGTTGCATATGGCCGCCCTAGACCCATGCTCATTTCGCGATCGATTGCTACGAGGACCCTGGAAATTCACGTTGAAGGAAGTGAAGTAGTATCAAGAGCTGTCACGCACCAGAAAGCTCGTCTCCAGTGTTCGATTTCCACTGTGTGGACCTTGCCGTATGATTTTTGCCTATGCGCGCCGACATCTTGCGCCATGCGAATTCCCGCGCCAATAACAGTCCAACGCGGAATATTGCTGCATCGCAGGAAAAGTGCGCTGAGCTTAAACAAGGTAGAGATTAACAGAGAGTAATCTTTGATGACAATCAGGTCTTACCGCACATATCTGCAGGTCATGTAATTGCGGCGGTGCCAATAGCGACTTCTGCACTGATTGAACCTGGCGAAAATATCTCCAACCGCGGGTTTGTGGACACCGATCCTCTCCGTCAACCAGGACTCGCGGATCGTCTGAAAATTTGGACCCAAGAGCACAGACGAGCAAGACGGTTGACCCAAAACCCTCGTCCGATAGATGGAGGCCGTCGGAGATGCGCTGCTCAAATGTGGGACGATGGAAGAGAGGGTAGTAGTCGTTGAAGTTCCTGAAGTAGAGCTCTACCAGTTTCTCCCTAAGATCGGTAGGTGGGAAGTCTTGGTGAGGACTCGGATTGTGCATCAACGGGGCGATCCACTAGGTATTACTTGCATGATCAGAGAGGAAGCCGCAGGGACGTTGCAGCCAAGCGTGCTTACCGGGTGTAACTGTAAGAACTCCGGACGTGTCCCGCTACGTGGCCTCTCCTTGGATCGGTCTACGTCAAGGCCTGACTCTGCGCGATATTCTTGTTTCGCTTCGTACACCTTTTGTATCAAGAATGGGGCACTTGCTTTGCCGATGTATCGCGAGTAGATGGGGTGGATCTTGATACGCTCGAGTCTCTCTTCAAGTGTCTGTATACACACCGTGTCGTCATCGTCGCTGAGAAGTGCTTCCTCTTCTCTGGGAAATGAGTCTGTAGATTTGACCTTAGGCACATTGGCACTCGATGAAGATGCTGTCGCAGCCGTCTTCGCCTGTCGCTTGGAGGTCCTAGTCCTTGGTTCTATTGTACCTAGCTCCTCCGAGAAATCGATGTCGGGATATAGCTATCATAGGCGTGAGCACGATGAAGTGGGCTTTCGGCCAATACTGACATTTTTTAGCAATGACTCCATCGAATGCAACACATTCTCGAGATGTTCCACGTAGCTGTCGCCATCTGATTTGAGTATACGCGAAAGATGTATATGCGTGAGTCAGCACCTACCCTTTTGGTAAACCCCGTTTCTACCTCACTCATTCTCAGGCGATGACTGTGAGATGACAAGATGATACCCACCTTCACCGTCATATTAAATGTGCAAGCACGATTGTAAACCACGCAATTGGTACACTTTCGCCCGGGCACAGACCCCACATCGCCTGAGATTTTGCGTCTTAGACCCCACAAATACTACAGCAATCCCACAAGAGAAAATTGAACTCACATTTCACTGGTTCTTACGTGAGTCTACATTCAAGACAACATATACTTGCGAAAGCTTACCTTTTCTTCGTCTGCATGTATCGCAAGCTCTCGATATCCGTGTTCTGGGGCGGTTGTATTTAGGCTGACTTTCAGTGGAGTCGCGGCTTTCGTCCCCAGATTCAGAGGATGACATATCTAGCACGAGCTTGGCGATGGACAAGCAGAAGAGTGTTTTAATCGGAGAGAAACGTTCCAGTGATATAGCAGCACAAAGGGTAGGTTAGTAGGCGGGGCCGTTGCGCAGTACCTGCTGTATATATCTGTTTCGTGTCACAGGAAACGCCGATTTCAACGAAAACTCATAGAAGTGCTCACAGTAATTTGAGTACAAAACTTCGGGTCCCCGAAGACATGGTGTGATATGGTCATGACAATGTGCTCCAAGATACAGTCGCAGGGTGGGGTTGCCGGTTGATCAGCGCCTCAGAAAGTGTCCGTCATGTTGGATTGGCCGGGCTCGCTTGACTATGATGTTACAGATTCCCTCGGGTTATAAGGGCAGTCGCAGCGAGCCCTTGTACTTAATTAGGTCGGAAGCCAGGCCCGCTAGTAACACATAGGCGAAGGGGACTATTACTCTGCGAAGCTACTATGATAAAGTGCTTGTTCTTATCAGATTGAAGTACTCACAACAGAAAACCTTGACGGCCTCAAGTTCAAGATGAGGCCTAAAATCTTTCGAGTAAAGTGCACTTTAGTACCGGTGCCAAGAATAGCAAACCACTGCCAAATTTGAGGGGGTCATGGGACAAACAATGTACAACATTTACTGTACGTTTAGAGGCGCTGGGGGATCGGCGGCGATGACAGCTTCTCCTTGAGTCAGTCACTGGGTCAACCTTACAACGTCACAGAGTGTTACAAAGCACTGTACAGACTTACAGATATTTGTGCCAGTGACAAGTCATGGTTCGTATAAGGAGGATATGAAATTTGAAATCTGAGACTTTGCCCTGTCGGCCATCATAATTTGTCGTATCAAGATATGAAGGATACGACACGTCCTTCTTGCCAGGTTCCTTGGACCTTGATTCCATGCCCTCGTGCGCAAACAGCTGTGTAGATGGTATCAGATGGTATCCTATGGTATTCTTCGGAGTGCAACCATCACTTCTCCCGTCTCCAATCTTGAAGAAATAACACTTCACTCAGTAATGTCTTGTTTCGACCATAATCGGAACGAGGGATGAGTCGTGGGGATACTAGTACTACCCGCCGGCGAAGCCTTCATATTGGCACTGGATCCGAAGGAAAGACTGCAGCCTGCCAGCCTCTGCCAGCACATTGGCTAACTGAGCCGATCGGGAAGGGTATAACCGGACCCACAGCAGATCATCTCGCATAAGTAGTACATTATTACATCGATGCTTCAATTGTTCAATTTTTAGAATCGGTAGGAACCGACTTGTAAAGCTTCTGAGCAAACGGAAGCAAGGATATGCATGTAAGAATGTTGTAAGTGGTACTACGTTCATTCCTGGATAGAAGGATGTCATTTCCTACTAGTGTTCAATGAGTTATAGATTCCTTCTTTTTATTGACAGTGGAATCACCGCGAATGAGCACGATACTGGGCTGCGCGGCGGTGAGGAGAACGTAAGAGTAGGACGGGAAGTGGCATTTCACAAGCTTGGCTGATTTTGCACATAGGTCCCCATTGACCCCACTGCGCAAGATCCCCTGTCACGGTGCCTCGGAGTCAATCTTACATCTACATCCGCAGATAGGATATCGATCTGTCAACGTAATGGTAGGCATACACCTAGGATGCATATGCGCCAGAGCTTCAACCTGTCGGATGAGTCATGCCCCCCTCCCCTTCCTTCTGATTCCAAGCCCCCTCTTAATTCTCTTTTCTCCTCAGCAGAGGACCCCAGGCGGAGGGACGGGGTTAGATTTTATCAGCAGCAACTCTAGTATAGTCCCCTGCGATAAGATGCAGCGTACGCACCACAAGCAAATGTTTCCGCCGTTCCTTGTCCGGGACTGTGGGTGACTGTCAGTGGGACTAGGCGTGCAACAGGGGAGGGGGCTCGAGAGTTTCCTGCGGAAGATGTTGGCGCCGTAAGGCGCCGTACCGCTCCAATATACTTTAGGCTTCGAGACCGTATGAATCAAGCAGAAGCTTAAGACCGTTATGTCCAGATGGTTCAAGACAACAGAGCCACCGGACGAGTAGATGTCTCACCTTTGGGAGCGAAACACATGGCTTATGAAATCGTAAACGGATTCGCCACTGAGGTTTAGATCCTCAGCGAGAGCCCGCTTGCGCTATCGAAAGCAAGATACTAGACAGAGCGTAGTTGAGACAAGCCAGAAGTGTTCTTCTCTACCGCATCATGTGTGGCAGCCAATATACCAGTGAGACTTCCGTCGAATGAACGTCAGAGAATACGACGCGGCGGCAATGGTGCCTGTCGCCGACGAGAACTTGAAGTTATTCACGAATCAAGTTGATCCTGCGGCTTGCAGCATAGCAGCAGCTCAAGAAGGTTGTTTGAAGGACGGGAAAGGTCAGTGGGGCCACGCCTCCCTCGCGCATAACAATATATAGGGCATCGGGCAAAGATATTTCCGATGGCTTCGTACTAACCGTGTTGAGACCTTTCCCTTGGGACAGCATAAGATAGCATACCGTCCGAGTACGAAAGTACAAGTTGAGATCTGGAAGCAGTGCATAGTTAATCTGACCTGAGGAAAACATTAAGCGGTTCCGAGATACGTTCAGTGCATCTGGTACACCAATTCAAATAGGTTTACAATGCCTATAATGCAGCCGACGATGACGAGTGGTGTGGAGATGGCCAAGAAGAAAAAGGCGGTCTCGGAGCGTTCTATCTCAGTATTTATGATACTCCACCAAGAGCATGGGGTCGCTCGCATTGCATCTAGCTCTTGGAGTGTCTCTGGAGGATGGTTGATCCAACATCTTGTCAGAGGATGGGACTGGACTACTTACTGTGATCAATGAAAGACCCACGGGTGGCCATGTGAGAATAGTTGTGCATGTTCTTCTTCCTAGGGAAACCTGTGATCGTTTATTAGGAAGGCTGGTAGACTCTGCAGGGAGAAATTAAAAAGTACGCACGCAACTTGGCATATCGCCGAGGAGGAGGGTAATCCTTAATGCCTTCGCCTTCGCGCATTTCTTCTGGCTCAGCACACAGTTGAGATGTGGCGGTACTTCCAGCATCACGTTGCGATGCTGTGGAGGGAACCATGATGGATCACGAACAGTCACCATGTGTGTGTCGGAAGAGATTCAGTAGAAGGGATTTACCGGGCCCAAAGTAATTGCGCATATGAATTGTAACGTCTGTGGACATAGTGAATATGCAAGGAGGGGGCGTGAAAGCGGGTGTAAGCACAGTGACTGCTCGAGTGATTTGGGTGGATGAGAGATCATGCTTTTGTACTGTTGAGCCATGCTTATAGGGCGACAGCTGCATGCCTCTAGTAGTAACAGAGGTCAAAGTCTGCGCACATAGTGATCCCTGGCGAATGGTCGCCAAGGTGAGTAAGCAGCGATAATAGGTCTACATGCACTGACGTTCACGAAATCGTCAGGGTACATAATAGAGAACGACAATACTCGCCGTTGCATTGACCGAAACAATTAAAACTCGCGTTTGTCAAAAGGGTTCGAATGGCGGTATACTCGGCGGAAATGCGATTACAACTTCACACTTTCTTGACTGTGGGCATTCTCTCCAGAGACACAATGTTTGAAGCATATGCGCAACAGGCCATACAGACGGATTTGACAGGTGGTGAGGCCTTGAGGGGCAAGAGCTTGCGAAATACAGCGAAAATCCAGTGGTCTCAGATCGCAGATCTCATAAGGCCTCGGTGTCCGGGGAGAGTGTAGACGCCGAGTAAAGGCCGAGTCCGAGTCCCGATATCCGAGCACGGTGTTCAAGAATATTGCAAAGGAGAATTAGTACTACTCACCAGAACATAAGTATCTCAAGCTCGAAGTTTTCCCCAGTTTTTTTTTCTATCAGCTTCAGGCATGACATCTTGCAAGTTAAGGATTCGTATTCCATGAATAAGTCAACAAATCTTGCTCGTTCCTGAGAAGAAGAAGAAAAGAGAGAGAGGCCGGTACAGCGGCAGCTTCAATCATTGAAACCAGATCCGGGTCTCACTTGAAGTTGCCGCATCCCCCCTCATCCCCCCTGCGGCAGACCAACGTGCACGTTGCATCCTCGTTCCATATCAGATAGGAGTACAGTATAAGATGGCATCAATCTTCAATCACAGTATGTAGACAAATATGTGTACAGTAAGAGTCATGAGAGGAAGCGTGACGAAAGCGTAACAGTACATGCATGCGGATTATCGTGAAGTCGTAGAGATACATCATTGAGAGCTCGAGGACATGTGAACCTTGAGGAGAAAGATCTATGGGTGAATGGAGGTTGTCGTGAGATGTAACGCAATGCATGCAAAGCGAACACAATTGATGAGAACATGATATGCGGGTGTGCAAGAGTTCGTATAGTAAGTAATGCGGTGTGGATTATTTCCGTTGCGCGAAAGTGGCTGCAGAGAAGGTTACCACAATTGTTGTGCCATCGTCTGAGATTTTTTGCGTTCTCGTGTCAGGATAATGAGCGCGTGCACAATCAGTCATCAAACTCACTGTACTTTCGCTTCGCAGGCTTCGGAGGCGGGATAGAGTATTGAACAGGGCGCAGGTCCATGGAGGTATCCACAATCAAACCTTCGTCCATGGCTTTCACTTTTGCGTATCAGTATGATGAACGCGCGAATAATCGGACATCACATTTACCGTAGTTCCTCTTCACGGGCTGGGGAGTGCATTGAACATGGCCCATGTCCAGAGGGGATCCCGCAAGCATGCTTTCGTCCATGGCTTTGACATTTTCGTATCAATATGATAAACGCATGCAATACAGGTCATCAAACTCACCGTACTTCCTCTTCACAGGCTTCGGGGGAGCGACAGCGTACCGAGCAGGACCCAAGTCCAGAGGTGATATGATGTTGCCGTCTGTAGGATTGTAGGGCAATAGTTCCGGGCTCTCGCAGTAGGAAGAAGAAGTGTACGAATGCACGGGTGGGATGACGAAGTGGTTGCGACGTGGACTCGGAAGCGTGGCAGACTTAGTATCATACTGGATGGTGGTCCTCTTGGACAGTCCAAGCCACTTCGAATCTAATCATACGTGGTCAGCGAGGATAAAATTTGTGTGATGTAAAGATAAACATACCGGTGGCTCGGCGAGAACCCTGAGAATTAGCAGAGTTTCGACTATTTCGATTCATAGTGTAGTGTGTGATGCGCAGACAGATGCGAGATAGGGATTATTGATGAGAGGCGGACTGAGCAGGAAACTAGACCAGCTAGCAGAAGCCGAGATAGAATGTCCAGGGATGCGAGTACCGAGGCTTTGAGAATTCTAGGTGTCTGAGGACGATAGCAGGTAAAACAAGTCATTATATATATACACGAAGACGGTGAGTGTGGCGACATCGTCTTAATGGTGCGTGAAACAACTAGCGTCTCGTATCGACAAAAGACGGCGGGAATCTCTGAAGCAAGGATACAAGTCCAGATAGGTTAGTGTTGTGTTCAAGGAAACGCAATTGTGGTTTACAGTGATAGCGTCAATGCATCTTGTCCCGTAAGCGAGCTAGCTGAGCGTACGCGTGCACAAGGCGCACAGCAGGGAAAGATTACGTTCGAAAATGATGCTCGAGCACAATACCCAGTTGGAGTGGACCCTTGTTACTCTGCACCGTTGATACCGGGAGCCGATGGAAAACAAAAGCCCTAGCGTCGGCATTGATAGACGACAGTGATGCGTCTTGTAAAGCAAAGAAAATGTGCATAATCCAGACTAAAGTGAAAAGCGGGGAGATTCGCCGAGCTTGCATCGTAGCCACAGAATCAAAACGACGTCTTGGTGAAATGCATTCGCTTCGAAGAAGACAAGAACTGAAGAGAGCAGGGGCTAGCCGGTCGTCTTGTAGCCTCGTGCAGTTACGTACACACCTGTCTTAAAAAGGAAACTGAGAATGAACGTTCACAAATCGGCCTTGCGTACACCAGTGACGCGACGGTGACAGGACCCTGCACACGAACCCTCCTATCTCGACCATCCTTGAATATTTCAGGGAAAAGCTTTCTGATTCCAGCACGCTATTGTTAACTCTGTGACAATTGCTTGCGACAAGATGCTACGTTCGAGGCCAGTTCGACAGGCCTCGGACAGTCAATATTGGCCAAATGGATACCACGGTCTCACCTCGCCAGATTCTGCAGGAATACAAAGGTCTCTCTCTTGGTCAGAAGGCGTAGAGGACAGTCCTAAACGCGTACATCTGCGTCGCTCGTTTCCGGATCTGCACAACCAACGGAAGCGAAACAAGAGGATCCTAGTTCTGTGTTGTTTGACTCTACTCTGTTTGGCTTTTCTGTGGATTGTCCGCTCTGTCCATGTCATAACGCTTTACAACCCGTCGAAGCTACTAAGCCTGTCCACATACAAGGCCATACTACATGGCGACGTTGTCCCCACACACGAAGCGGCGCAGACGAGAATTGCCGAGATACCCAATCCCCCACCCGCTACTACGACTGTAACAAAGACATGGATGGCCCGCTTCGAGAATCAACATGTAACGGATGGACGTAACAACCGCTGGCCACCCCTTGTCACTGCAATTCCCGAGACGCGCCTAGAACCCGACTCTGTGTTCGCAGGCCTAACCTCGTCTTCCATCGACGCTCAGTTCTGTGGCGGAGTCTCCCCATGTCGAATCCTCCTCCCGCTCTGGATAGGCGAACAGGAATCTCGCTCTCGCATGCATCTATTGCAAGTACTTGAACTCGCCACTGCCCTCAATCGCACGCTTGTCCTGCCGAATGTTGGTAGGAGTCGGATTGGCGCATGTGGGAGATGGGAGTTCGAGGTCTACTATGATATCGCGAGTTTTGTGGGTCCGAGGAAGGATGAAGATCGTGGAAGGGTGAGGAAGGTCATGCTCATGGACGACTTCAAGACCTGGCTGGAGATGCGCCCTACGGGACCGGCTGGACAAGTCTTGTTCGTTGACGAAATGCTCATGCCCGGCGGTACCGTAAAGTCCATGCCGATTCTTTCTGGCGAGACTGCAACGCTTGATATCTCCTACGACGATCAACCTATAGAGCTGGAAGACAATCGCCTCAGAAAGACTCGCTGCATCGGAACTAGATTTCGACAGGTTCGTTTGGCTGAGACGACTCCTATGACGATACACCTTCCACTTCCCGAAGAACAAAGGTTCACCACACCTGGAGAAATTATAGCAGAAACTCTACGTCAACAGGAAGCAACAGCCCTAGGCCCAACCCCTGAAGTCTTGGTTCTGCACTGGGACATGCGACATTTCCCCTACAACAATCTCTTAGAAAACATCCAACTAGACTACTCCTCTCACCTCCACACTCTCGCTCGACGACTCTTACCATCCAATAGGAAATACATCGCGGTGCACTGGCGCATGGAAACGGTCTCACCTGCACTTCTGCCTGATTGCGCCGAAGCTCTAGTCGACACACTCTTCACTCTCCTTTCAGACCCTACCCTCGCCGCTGGTATCAATACAGTATGGTTCGCGAGCGATTTCCCTTGGCCTGTCTCTTCGTCTGCAGCTGAAGATGGCGACGCTCTGGATACCGATACCAATGGAGACCAACAGGGCCTCATGCAAATTGAGACCTCTGCGAGAAGGTCGAATACCTTCCGGTCGGTATCAAAGGGACATATCGAGGCGATAGGAATCCTCAAGTCGGCGTTCCGCAAAGGTGGCCCCTTGGATGGATGGAGGCTTACCGGGATATCTGAGGAGCTTGATCGCGTTAGGAGAAATATGGAGGGGGAGGGAAAGATGTTGGTGTTGCAGGAAGAAGACGATGAGGGTGTGTTGTTGGAAGATGCCGGTATTCTAGGTATCCTGGATAAGTTGGCTGCCATGAACGCCACACTTTTTGTCAGCGGAGCAAGGAGATGTGGCCGAGTCAGGTGAGTAATTCAAGGAGAGGTTCACAAAGCATGTTCACTCATGACTGCTTTCAGCTCCTTCACGAAACAAATCACGGACCATAGAGCAAAGTTGCAGCTGCGGGGGGAGCACGCACCAGCGAATGTCGTTGACATGTTTGGATAGCTGTAGATACAAATTTTGCTGACATGCGACAAGAGATGCAGGGGTTTATCATAGTAAAAATCATAACCATATCATGTGGATTACGCCGCACCTCTCAGACCCCAAAGACTGTTGTGTAAACAAACCCCTCACATCCAGAACCGAAGTAGATATGATGGTACGGCGAGAGGTCCACTACACGCGACGAAAGAGGTAACAGATGGCAGCCATTTACTCTCTTGGTGCGCCCCGACCGACACCGGCGAACTGCGGCCTGAACTCTCCAGGTGCGCTCTCCTTCTTCCTGTACTCGTCACGGTCACCACGGGGAGCGCGGTATGCACCCTCGCCTCCACGAACGACAGCGGGGCGGGGTTGGCGAACGGCCTTTTTGTGGGTTGCGGGGACAATCTCCGCGGGAAGGTGGAGCCTAACAGCAGAATGAGCGGTTTTCGATGAGCGACTGAACGACATGAATGTACCATTCACGGAGGTACTCAACACCCTCGGGGGTGAGGACGTAGTAGTACCATTGCCAGGAGAATTGGGTCTTGACAAGACCCTTGGAGGTCAGGCTCTGCATAGCCTTGATGACCTCGAGGTTGGGAACATCGAGCTCCTCATGCTTGGGAGCGTTGTAATCCTTCTTGGCGACCAAAACACCCTCTAGATATCCTCATCAATAAACCGCGCAGAGTTTTTCCAGCACTTTGTTGTTACACACCCTTGAAGAGGTTCTCGTAGATGACGCGCCTGTTCTGCTTGGAAATAATCATGCTGGGCTAGTTGAGGTCGAGTAGTCGGAGGAAGCTGAGCAAGGCAAAATTTGTCAAGCACGATCGTTTGTGTGTGGAATGGGTGAAATACGCACTGCGTGTAGTCTCGCACTTTGTCCGGCTGCTGGAGATCATCACAGAAGTCAGCACCCCTTTTCCCTCTAGAATCGCCAGGGATGTCGAGCCGCAATTGCAGTTGCCAGGAGCAGGTGCACCAGATAGACCAAAGTGTCTCCCGCATCATCCAAACCCAACCTCATCCATCCATCCCTCCAGAACCCACCCACCCCGACAAAACGCATACCGACAGCATCCCAAGGAACCGTAGAGTCGAGATAGAACACTCACGTAGCGTGTAGTGGCAGCAGGGGGGCCTTCGAATGTGTCTTGAAGTCGAGCTTGGGTGCGTCGAGCGTTGGCGAGTGTACGATCTGTGGATTTCCAGGGCGCTACCACCTCGGGACCCCGGAACGCCAATGTCCAAAACAGGGTTGTTTTCGGGGTCTTTGTGGGCGCTCACTGCACTGATCTCGTGCCTCCGATCATACGTAGGCGCCTGGAGAGGTAGAAGGAACTTCGCTCTCCCGCGCGTATACCGGCATCCTCAGCTATCGGTGAGGAAGAACTCGAGGCTGGCTAATAACCTATACTTATCTATAACAGGGTCAATAGCACTGAACCGAGTCATGGGTTCCTGTTTCCCAAGATATAAAGCTAACCCCGTTATCTTCTTGGTTTGCTGTCTATCCCTACACCCACTGGACTGCGGCAATGACTGTAACAGTGGATAACGTTTATCTCCTTTCGAGCTCACTGCTAGCTTCTGTATCGCTTGGTATACTTATCTGGGCGTTCAGACGTCTATTGAAAGCGTCGTCTGCACCTACGGAACCCCGGAAGGTGAAGCAATCCCCGGATTCGGAAGACGGAGGTACGTTTGAAATCTGACGACTACTGCGTTAACATACAACGTCGCCGATCAATATTGACCCCCTTAGAATGGAAACCCGTCTCATTCACTTATCCTGAGGTTACTCCCTTCCCGGGGGACATAGCATCGACAAAACCCATACCGTATAGGCCGTTCAAGTGGGGAGAGTATCAGTACGTCTTGGTTCATTTCCTCTCGCTTTGCATTTCATTCAGTTGACGACCGTGCAGTGTGACCATGGGCATTCGTTCTATGCCCTGGGATGATTGGATCGAGGTAATCCTGCCCATCCTTCGAGAGGATACACGCTCACATTACAGTAACGATGCTTGTAGCTTGATTGTCAGTTCGAGCATTATTCTAAGATCCGAGAACGACGCATCAAGGATCGCGGCGACCATGTTCTTTGCACGCTTCCTGCTACCCCGGGCAAAGTAGCTGCTGCTGAACCTGCAGGTACGTGACGCAACGATTAAATGTCTTGACCAAGAGAAGTAGTCTGTAACATCATGCTATAGCTCGTGAACTCTTGTACGAGCTGGCAGAGTACCTCAGCCGTCGGTACCCGAATGTCTACAAAGTCACTCGGCACTCTCCGTCTGAGAAATCGGTTTATGGCTGGTATGACCTCGGGGACATTAAGGATATCACCATTGTCCCGATGCAGAAGACCTTCAATCTGGCTGAAGGTGACCCGATGGTTTTAGCTGCATTGTTGTAAGTCATGGCTCTCGTTGCTGAATAGTAGAGATTCTGATAGATTGCCATAGGACACAAGACGATCTGGCAATAATGATTGAAGGTGGGAGCAATTACTTTACAAACAAACACCCCTTCGCTAATATTGCCTACAGGTTCCGATGGTAAATATTACCTCCAGGGAGGAGCGATCCTCAATGCAGGTACATGGCGCTTGGAAGACAAACTCGGCATGCCTCTCGACGAGATTCACATAAGCGGCGGAGTCCCTCGGTTCAAGAGTAAACTCGATCTAAGTATGGGCCGATTCTTCAAACGTCTCCCAGTAGACAAACCCGTCATACGGAACAACTACTCCTTCCAGGTCGTCAACCCCAAAACCGTCTCGGAGATGGACCCCAGTGAGTTGGCATGGTCAAACACCATGAAAGGCAATGAGGATCTAGTCGAAGAGGGTGTGAGATGGCTGAGGGATATCAACGGCAATATGCAAAAGGTTGAGGTGGAGGGTGAGAAGAAGAAGCATGCTGGGTATGGCGGTGCGGATCTAAAAGCAAGCGGGGTAGAGGTTACACCTGAGACGGTGTGGATGCGGACTGAACGTCAGACGCTACGAAGGCTCCCCAAGACCGGTGCTATCATCTTCACAATTAGGGTGTATCAGACTCCTATAGTGGACCTCGTGAAGGAACCTGGGGTTCCTGGACGTTTGGCAAGTGCTATCAAGAGTTGGCCCGACGACGTTGCCGAGTACGTCTCATTGTTTTTCGTCTTTTGATGAGGTCCGCTAACAGCATCCACATAGGTATAAAGCGAAGTACGCATTTGAGGGGATATTGGGTTTTCTGGAAGCTTGCCATGAGCAGCAAGTCGAACAAGGGGTATTGTCAAGAGACGAACCAAAGAGTAACGCGGCGTATCCCTACTAACCAATAGTCATGTCAACGGCGGCCGTCGCAAATAATGCGACACTAGCCTTCCAGTACTTTGGTCACTGGTGCATTGATGTTACTGTATGTCGTAAGTACGTGGTCGCGCTGACGTTACTCAAATGCCCAACGTTAACCGAGGCATGGAATTGGTGCATCCGACCACCTATCCGACTTGTCATTACGGTTGACTACGTACAATACAAGTCGACGAACTTCGACCTACTTCGACTGCCAACTTACAATTTCACAGTCTGAGTAATGACTCTGCCCGGCATCCGCCACGACGTTGCTAGAAGCCTATAAATAGCCCTTAGCACTGAATCAATGGTCCAGCCACCACTGGCCAGCGATAGTGAAATAGCCTCTGGCATGCGCGCATCCCGCGCAGTGCTCGGCGACCACGTAGTGTTTCACAGTGATTCACTTACAGTGTTATAAAACCGAAGCAAGTGCAGACGTCGGTTGTTCAATTTGTTGTCATTGCAGGCTGAGGTGATCTCAGAACGCAAGCAGGTATAGTAATGTTCGATTGTACATGCATATGGTACTGGCACTGAATGCGCAGTTAGCTCCCTGTTCGTAGATCTTTTGTCGCGGCTGACAAGGAGATGTCTTCATCTGACTCGGGGGAAGCAAGTCCCGACCCAAATACCCCTAAGTATAATCGTCCCAAAACACGAGTGTCAAGAGCTTGTGATCTTTGCAGGCAACGAAAAGGTATGCTCCTCTGCGCCGCAAGTTATAAAATGACCCCTCATATTCTCTGCAGTCAGATGTGAGTTTTGTCCGACATTCTTCAAGTTGTTGTCTACCACGTGCTAATCTAGTCTGCAGGCGACAAACCCGGGACAGCTCCTGGAGAAAGATGCACTAATTGTCGCAGTTTTGATCGCACATGTACCTTTGAGATGACAGTAAAGGTAGGTTGCACTCGCTGCTGTACTAGGATATTTCGCCTGAAAACGAAAGCAGAAACGAGGACTCCGAAAGGGGTATGTAGTACAAGTCTGCGGCTCATGCTATAGCCTTTATACGCTCAAACATTGGGCTACTTATAGTTACGTGGAGAACTTGGAAAAGAGGCTACACTCGTTGGAAGCAATATTGAAACAGGTAAGCGTTGCGAACTTGATGAGCCCTAAGACTGAACTCAGACAATTTCGTAGCTCTATCCCAACAGAGACTTCTCAGAAGAACTCGGGCCCTGGACTCCCAGAAAAAGGCCTCGGAGAACAGCGGTGAAGACATGCTCATCAGTAGATGCTGGGCCTTCCCGGTCAAAAGATCGGGACTCTGCGGAAGATGATATTCCGGTCAGTGAAGACGACGAAGCTCCCTACAATACACTAGCAGACAGGATTGAGCGCATGCGACTACACCCAACCTATGTTCCATATCTTGGCAAATCAAGTGCTCCTGGGCTCATTCGGAAAGTGCACGCAGCCAAGAGAGAATACAGTGAGCAGGTCGGTGAAATTGACAGTGTACAGAATACCGGGTCCGAGACGCGCCCTGAATTCTTGGAAACGCACCCGGTAAGCTACCAATCAACTTCGAATTATTTAGTGGTCTGCGTTCCTCATTTGCAATACTTGATAGTGGGTTGCACCCTTGTCGGACGAGCCGGATCCTCATCGTGACTTCCCCTCTGAAGATCTAATGAACGAACTCATACGTCTTTACTTCAAGAACATCAACGACTACTTCCCTCTTCTTCATCGTCCGACATTCGAAAAGCGCATCGCGGATGGCCTACATCTACGCGAGGAGGGGTTCGGTTCAATCGTCTTGCTTGTTTGTGCCCTCGGATCAAAATGGTCGGATGAACCACGAGTATTGCTTCCAGGCGAAGACCATGAGCAGTCGCATGGCTGGAAGTACTTCCATCAGGTGCAAGCTGTAGAAAAATCGCTTCTGGCGCCACCACACCTATATGATCTACAGATTTGTGCAGTAAGAGACCCGCCTCATTTCGCTGTGCAGCACTGTCTGACTATATGCATCCTATGAGACAGCTTATCGCCTTCTTTCTGCGATGCAGCAACATTCCTCACTGGACTATCGTCGGAGCGGGCATCCGTATGGCGCAAGACGTAGGTGCCCATAGACGAAAAGCGTACGGCAGTGTCTCGACCGTGGAAAGTGAGCATTGGAAACGTGCGTTCTGGTATGAAGTAATCTATTCGACAATTTGATGACTTGCCCTGATGTTGTGGTATTTAGGGTCCTTGTCGCTATAGACCGTGAAATGAGCATGGGTCTAGGTCGACCATGCGCAATCCAAGATGAAGAGTGAGTAAATCGGTCTCCCATCAAGTAATAACTAAGGTTGGTTTCACTTGGTGTGTCTTTCATAGCTACGACTTAGAGCTTCCGGTGGAATGCGACGACGATTACTGGATCATATCGGAGAACGGGGTGAACTTCGAGCAGCCGCCAGATAGACCTTCGCAAATAACCTACTTCAACTGCTTCATGCGTTTGAATCAAATCCTAACAATTGCACTCCGAACAATTGTGAGTATACCATCTCTACTTCACTTCACTTCTTCGCTAATATGCATGGAAGTACTCCATTAACAAATCTAGGATTCTTCAGGGCAGGACAGATCCTGCCTGGAAGGAAGAAGTCGTAATCAAGCTGGACGCTGCGCTGAATGACTGGATCAGATCAATTCCAGAACACCGTATGTTTGTTTTCTTCGCTCTGAGTGCTTCGGCCATTTACCCTCTCCCCACAGTGCGATGGAATCCAGAAAGGACAGACCAGCGAAAGGCTTTATTCCTCAACCAGTCAGCTCACCTATACGCAAGCTACTCTCTCGTGCAGATCCTCATTCATCGACAATTCATACCACCACTCTGTAAATCATCTCCACAATCCTTTCCGTCCCACACCATATGTACGAATGCTGCCAGGTCGACTGCTCGTGTTCTCAGCGTGCCTTTCCTGAAATACAACTCTGTCTTGTTGTTCAGCCTTGTAGGTCCACATTTTGCTCATTTGTCGCGGTCACTGACGTGCTCATATCATTGTGCAGAACCCAATTGTGTGCTCAATGGTCGTGTTGTCATTGAACGTGTGGGAAGCTAGGAAAAACGGTTCCCCAACGGGCAACAATCCCGAAGAGATGGAACATATCGGGGTTCTCTTAGCCATGCTGAAGCAATTAGAGAAACGATGGTTCAACGCTGGCCGATCATGGTACTTACATGCCGTCAATGACCTTCACGTTCCTGTGCAACTGATTCACCTGTCGACATCTACAGGATTCATATCTTGAACGGAATGGCTGATGCGGGTACCGGTCAATCGCCACCCACGGACTCAGATCTTGCGTCAAGCCATCAAGAGGACTCGGATAACGAACACAACGATGTTGCAAGGTTGAACCCCCCACATATGAGCACAGTTACACGTTGCTCTGGAAAGTACGCTACCGGGATGGTTCCGATGACTGATTCAGACAATCCCGTCACTGAACATAGGGCCAAGGGAGTTAACGAGGTGTTTCCACCGACATCTTCAGCTACCACCACGTCTGCCAGTGATCCAAGCTCGTGCCTATCGAACGACAGAAGAAGCACGTCTACATCATCCATTAACATCGCTGAGCTCGGTTCAACTCCCACCTACCCCGAACTCGACAACTATGACTATATAGCGAAGCAGAGCTGCGGTGGCGTGCATTTGTCCGACGAACACGTTGATAGTGCAAAACAATATGCACCACAGCTCTCGTACCCTATCGATCCATCCGACGCACCCAGTCAGACCTGGGACCAGATAATGGCGAACCTCGTTCCCTATCTGGCGTCACCGTCGTCACTTCTTGGCGGAAGCGGCGGCGAAGCTACAAGCTCACTCGGAGAGACGATTCCCTTGGGCCATGACCCGCCAAACTTCAGTATCCCGTTCGACTACCGGCCCCAAGGGTCTTCTTTCTCGTTGTATAATCCCGGGTTTGTTCGCGATCGCAATGGTGAATGGCATTTGAACCACGAGCGGTCCTAGCATTGTATACGGGGTCAACAGAGAGATCGTACACCTCTTCCTATTCTTCCTCTTTCTCATCGCATTTGATTTCGCGTTCCTGCTGTCCTCTTCGACCTGCTTTCGTTTCAGCTGCATTATGTATTGCTTCTGCTTTGTACAAAGCGCGTTCAACAACGACGTAGAACTATCGCCGCTCACGCTCATTCAGTTGACAGGTTAAAATGAAGGCGCAAACAGGAGGAAAGGGATGGCTAAGCGTGATCATTCCAGTTATCTCTCGCCTTGGTGACGATGAGAACGGACTGTATAGTGCTGTGGGCGCGTTGCCTGCCTACGAAAGGAGTTGAGACACTACGATCGCACGCATATAAACTCGTTATCTGCACATATTGAGCTCGCTGTCCATCTCTCTGATGCCTAGTGCGGTTTCTGCCATTTGCTTCGTCAGACTGCAACCAGCAGAAGTACTTTCCTCGCTAATGTCCTTGCTGCTATGGTCCAGTGAAGCAGTCTCTTCAATGTTATGATGTGGTTGGATGCCTCTGTCGTCTTCGACATCTTCCATAGTGGGTTGAGAGTGTTTAGCTTTACCTTGATGGGCACAGCAAAACGCCATTAATTGTTGCAATGCAGCCTGCGCGTCCAAGGGAATCAGGGATCAGGGAGGCACATTCATTCAAGCTGGAATCACGTGCACATTCACAAGAAGTTGACCACCGACGTCAGTAACTCAAGCTTACATTCATTAAAATTAAATGACTTCGTACGATATAAACCCACACTGTACAGTTCAACCTCCTTATTGGGCATCTGGCGGAGCTAGTGCAGGCCACCAAGATGGCCTCCACGGCGTAACCGCCCAAGTCTCTTTACTTCCCTCCTCCGTAGCACTGGCAGTTTCAAATTCAAGCTTCGCCTCTCCACGTTCGAGAGAGACTATGTGCTCGAGTCTCAATAGCGCAAGACCGACACCTTGAGTTGTGCTGAGGAGTTTCCCGGTACCTCGAGGACGCACGCTTCGGGTGCTTGTCGAGTCTTCTAAAGCAGTCTTGTGAGCGCGGATATCGAGGCCTGGCGATAGGATAGGTTTCATTGGAGCAGTAATAGCTTCGTCGACGCTATACAGAGCATGGATGTTGAGAGTTTATATGGTGTGGGGAATTATGATTCTCACCTTTGGCCAGGGCGGTGTATTACGACCGGAAATATACGCTTTCTAACGACTCCTGTGTGGTAAGTCCGCACTGTGAGCTCTTGTCCGACGTAACAACCTTTACGGAAGTCCACTACAAGTAACAATAAGTATTTAGCGGATGAAAATATGAGCAGTTTTCATGGACTAACATGCTCCCATGATATCTAGATTTGAGTCCATAGGGAATGCTTGTGTTGGTGGGATATCCACTGAGCCTTCAGGAACACCGTGTACGATACGGTGCAGGGTATAGTCCTCTGGACTTCCCAAATCGTGCGTACTTGACTCCTGAGCTATATAAGATAATTAATCAGCACGCGAGTATATCGACACCCCGAAAACAACACAACATACGCTTCTCGCCTTTCCGCACAAGCAATCTATGACCCAGCCCAACTCCTCTCCTATCTCTCAAATGGAAAGGTTCATTGCCCCAAGGCCATTCACCGTCCTTATTCCACACGGGTTCAACAGCCCCGCTTCTCGCAACAGTCCACTGCCTCTCCGTTTCCCACTGGCGTTCCTTCTCGGATCCCCAAGCTGCCCATACGTCCCATTGGTCCGTGACATCCTGTACTCTCACCTTCGATCTCAGAATGTACTTCTTCAGCATGGGAAGGAGAGGAGGTGCTTCTGTATTTGTTGATAGTGCGTCGAATTCGATAAGATGCCCTGGTCGGCCGTTGACGGGGTTGGCGTAGACGAAGACATCATAGAGTACTCTGCCCTAGCAGATCTGACATAAGTTCCACAACAACATACCGAATGCTATCATTACTTGCCTGAGCGTGGAGGAATGTAGAATAGAAATGGTCGTTCGGACCTGTTGGAACAGTCGACGCTACAATTCCGTTCAGGAACTCGGTAGCTTGTGAACCTGTCACTGAAATCACGGCTCTATTGGGAATGGGTGCCAGTGTCGGCGTAGTTCGCACCAGAGTCTTTAGACTTTGCAGCAGCATTATGGTCTACAGAGTTGCAGCCGATGAGCTGGTCTGTATGTTTTTCTTCTCGACAAGAAGGATGAGGTCACTTGCTTACCAGGACCTCCTCGAATACGGATCACATGCAATGCACAGCGAAGGCTTCAACGGGCGCTTACACAAATCACAGCTTGTTGCATGCGTTCATGTCCAACTCCTGCGAACCGCTCCTAACGGCTCTCAAAGAGTGTCTGTTGCAGTCTGAATGTGTTCGTAGAGACGGCCGTCTCCCTTCTGACTGCCTCAGACATCACACTGACGAGCTTCCGGAGCAATGCAAGTCATTGAGGAAGGCAACCTTTGAGTGCAAACGTGGGATGGTGAGTAATTCTGTAGTCCTCGTTCTAGGATGAGTCATCTAAATTCTTCTGCTTTCGTGTAGTTGGACATGCGCAAGAGGTTTAGAGGAAACAATGCGGGTGCTGCTGTGCAAAGACTCAAGTCCCAAACACCCCGGTGACACATACCGTCGCATCACCTATCGACTAACGTTCCTGGTACTCGCACTCTACGGCACCGGCGAGCACACTCCCTACTATACCGACCTGTGAACCAATATTTAAATGCACAGGTGTGTATTCTGCACGATACGCCGGACCCTCTCTATTTACCCTACTCGCTTCGATCCAGGTCCTCGAGCTCTCTATTCCCTGGCATGATGGCAAACCACAGAACACATCACTGTAAATTACCTCCTCAGCCTCCAGATTGTACCTTATAATGGCATCACGGTTCTTCTCTGAACTCAGCCAGTACATTTTGAAGAGGTGAATACAGCGTCTGTCGTGACGCTCCGTTCAAGAGACATCATATTGAAATCTGAAGCTTTGAAACTGAAGCCTTGTCGTTGGTAGGGTGCGTATCGCGTACGTACGTATATCACCGTCTCTGACTGCGCGCGCCCATCCATGGATGCTTCATAACTGGCTTCATAATCCGGTGTTCGTCCACCGTTGCATTTGCGAGCGTCCTTGCCTTCGTGCGATCCTCTACTCGTAAGATGTGTGCCGTCCTATTCATTGGTGGCGCTCGTATCTCGTATGTTTCACGACCCTACACTCGAGAGAAGATGAGGAATCAGCCCGCTGAGAATGAGCATTGAGAGCAGCAACAAAAGTCAAAAGGGGCTTCGGAAAGATCCATCTTATCAGATAAGATGAAACACGAATGTCGTGATCTCTGGCACCTCCGTCATCTTGCGTGCCACACGAGAAATCGAATAAAACCCGCGAGTTATGAGCATCTGCCATGCGAATTCAAACTTTCCATGTTTCCGAACACACGCCGACGAGCAACATAGCTATCTCTCTTCTCCTTGAGTCTCCACCATGAGCACCCTGCGCGGTGCGCAACGTTGTGCTCGTTCGGCTCTCCCTGCTTTGGCGCGAAGCGTTGGGACATCGACAAGAACTACTGTGGGTTTGCGACCCTTCTTTGCTTTCTCTGGGTGTCGGCCAATAGGACAATATGGCGTGGGGAGCCAGTGGAAGGGTGTACGACACTTCCAACATTTGGCTCAGAAAGACGGGGGGAAACAGGCGACGGAAACTGTGACCAAGGCTCCGGGGAACCCCAAGGCGGCTCCTGCGAAAGATGATATCCATATCTCTGTGGCTGAACAGAGGAGAAAGGATTGGGCTATTATCAAGCGACTGGCAAAGCACATCTGGCCACGGAACGACTGGAATACGAAGGCGAGGGTATTACTGGGCTTCGCATTGCTTATCACCGGCAAGGTTCGTCTATAGTAATTCGAAATGGGAAAGGGGACTGAATAGCTATCATCAGTTGTTGAATGTTCAAGTCCCCATTTTCTTCAAGAAGATTATCGACGCATTGAACATCCCCATCACGGACGACTCCACCGTATGGGTTGTAGCAGGCGCACTCATTCTCGGATGTAAGCCCGCGTCTTTCTCTCGAAATATAACTATTACCTCTGATACATTGGTTGAGGCTATAGACGGTGGCGCACGTATCGGTGCATCGCTCTCTAGTGAGCTTCTGAATGCCGTATTCGCCAGAGTTGGTCAAAGCGCGGTTCGAAGAGTGGCCAGAGAGACGTTTGAGCATTTGCTCAATTTGAATCTCAAATTTCATTTGTCGAGGCAGACCGGTGGTTTGACTAGGGCTATTGACAGGGGAACCAAGTACGTTGGCTCATATGGTTGAAGAGCCGGTAATTGAGGGCACTCTGTATACATTAGGGGTATAACGTTCATCCTTCAAGCAGTCATTTACAGGATCATCCCTACGGCGTTGGAAATTTCTCTCGTCTGTGGTATTTTGGTATGTATTATTGGTGGTATATTCGGCATGAATCGCCAATGACCATCTTTGCTTTGCAGACATACCAGTTCGGATGGAATTTCGCTGCGGTCACTGTCGCGACCATGGCCGCGTACACGTGGTTCACGGTACGAACTACCTCATGGCGAACGCGATTCCGTAGGGAAGCCAATGCAGCTGATAACAAAGCTGCGACTGTCGCTGTGGATTCCTTGATCAACTACGAAGCTGTCAAGGTATACCCTCCTTCACCAATAGCTTACTTATGCGCACGGATGTTGAAAGACCGCTTTTCTCCGTATAGAACTTCAATAACGAGAACTTCGAGATTCAACAATATGACAAGCACCTCGCGGACTATGAGAAGGCTTCGGTCAAGATTGCGACCTCTTTGGCGTACTTGAACTCGGGACAGAACGTAATATTTTCTACTGCACTAACACTCATGATGTTCCTTGCGGCGCAAGGGGTAGTTCAAGGTACATTTACTCTTCTTTCTACTCCTTCCCATCTAATCATGACCAATTGTACCTCAAGGCACGATGACAGTCGGTGACCTCGTCATGGTAAACCAGCTTGTCTTTCAACTTTCCCTTCCACTCAACTTCCTGGGGACCATCTATCGTGAGATGCGTCAAAGCCTACTCGACATGGAAGTCCTCTTCAACCTCCAAACTCAGAACCAACCTCCCAAGGATAAGCCAGACGCGAAACCGCTCCTGCTCCGAAGCAGCGGCGGAGGTGGTTCCATCCGATTTGAGCACGTTAAGTTCGGGTACCATCCCGATAGACCCATCTTCAAGGATCTGAGCTTCGAGATTCCTGCTGGGAAGAAGGTTGCGTTTGTCGGACCGAGCGGGTGCGGAAAGAGTACCATTATTCGGTTACTCTACAGGTTCTACGAACCTTCCGCAGGCCGAATTTTCATTGACTACCAAGACATCACAGACGTCCAACTGCACTCTCTCCGACAGGCGATCGGTGTCGTTCCTCAAGATACACCCTTGTTCCATTCTGATATTTTGCATAATATCCGGTATGGACGGTTAGATGCGACGGATGAAGAGGTGATCGAGGCGGCGAAGAAGGCTCATGTGCATGAGAGTATCATGAGGCTGCCTGAGCGGTACGCGACAAAAGTTGGTGAGAGGGGGTTAATGATCTCGGGAGGGGAGAAGCAGAGGTTGGCGGTCGCGAGGGTTTTATTGAAAGATCCCCCGATTTTGTTCTTCGATGAGGCGGTAAGTTTATTCCTCTTCATGATTGCTTGTGATTTTGTGATGACGATATTTGGTTATGGAAGACGTCGGCACTTGACGCTCACACAGAATCTGAGTTGATGAGGAACATCAACTCTCTCTTGCAAGAGAAAGCCCGCACAAGCATCTTCATCGCTCACAGACTTCGCACTGTCGTCGAAGCAGGTACGTTCGATATGGTCCTTTCTTCTTACGAGACACGGTTGTAATCTCCTACAATCTATAGATGTCATCTTCGTTCTCAACGATGGCCAAGTCGTCGAACAAGGCACCCATGAAGAACTCATGCGTCTCGGCGGGTTGTACTACAGCATGTGGCTCGAACAAGCTCATGATTCATTCCTAAATAACTCTACGCAAGACGATGCTGATAGTGGGAATGCGGAGGGCGAGGCTTCGGGTGAGAAGAAGATGGCATGAAGTGCAGATGCTCGCTAGTGCTAGTGTGTGTGTTAAGACTCACTTGCTGGCGTATTTGCTGAGCTACAGAGAAGACTGGTCTGTAGTGTTTGTCGTTGTCGTTAATGCGATGTAATTTATTCTTCTTCATTTCAATGGCCATCTCTTTGCCGTGGCAGTACTTTGAAAGTCTCCTTTGTCTCATCTTTGGAAGTTCGCCAGCTTGAGGTACCTCGCTCCTTGAAATACTACTTTCAGAATAGGTTAGGTAAATTGTGACTTCTTCGTCAGGCCTATTGGGGCATAGGATGTCAGCAGCCTTGGATATCAATCGCTGTCTCATTCGGGCCCACAGTGACCTCCGGATATACGTGTACCGGCTGCAAAACACCAAACAGATGATTTGAACGAGGAGACGAGTTCCCGCTTTGGCAACATGGTCGGAGCTATCGCCTTGCGATCCTAACAGGTACAAACAAACCCGAACACTTTCAAGTTTCAACGTTTCAACGTCTTAACAAGCATGCGATACACTCATAGGACCGGTAACATTTCCAGAATCCAGATCATAAGGCCCAGAATTAGCAGGGTACGTTGAGTCTGTTTTGCTTAATGTTGTTTGGTGTAAGTTCAAGGGCAAAGCGAAACTTTGCCAGAGTCTCTCTGAGCCTTCACAAGCAGGACCACGGTCGACCTATACGCCTGCCGAGACGTGAAGCATCCGAAGCACTGGCGGGCTGTGCGGGAAACCCTCCCAGTTTGATAGACGGTTGGCGAAGCAATGTCGCGTGCGACGGATATCCTGCCAGAACAACATCCGCCTTTTCCGGAAGACGTTGTTCGTTTGCGCCCACAGAGAAACACTCCTTCTCCGACATTCCTCGGTGAGAATTGCAGCAGCTGCGTGACTCTGGTCATTACCAAGTCCCAGAGGAAGGGCTAGGCTAAGACTGGTCAGGAGTGAACGTTTAAACTGTTGTTACCAGGGCGCCATAGGGCGCCATACGCCACTATCAAGATTCCCCCTGCATATGTGGCTGGGCAATTTTTGGAATTTGACTGCAGCCGCGTGCTTCACGGAGCAATTGTAAGTCGTCCCTCTGCTAACTTCCATGAGCGTATAGCTTTCGTTCCGACGAGATTTCGACTACGACAGGATTCACTGAGGCTCAAGACCGTTGCCAGCCAACGGACAGATTGCGAGTCATGCTCGCCTCGGCTTAGACTGAACATATTGACAGAAGGATGATCGAGTGATCGCAAACATCGCGAAGCCTAAATTCCACGGCAAGTCCCTTTACCCGGACGATCCACCTGAGATTCACTTCCATGGAAGGACAGGAAGAACTGACGCTCCCGCCCTGGGGTAGGCTAAGGACGCCGTCGAAGAGCAACCATATAAACTAGACAGGGGTCATGACATGTTCCCTCCCTCCCCCGGATTCAACAATCAGCACAACCTAACCTTTCCTCCTTCTTCACCATGGCTGACTTTGTCAGTACTGCTGAAAGCCATGGACTACGCGCGTCACTTGGGGCGATCCTTATAGGAAGTCTGATCAGTGTCTTGTATGGTCCCTTTCGTCTCGTCTGGGAGCACACTTTCTGATATGCGTTGTTAGCCTATCGGGATCGGTGACGATGCAAGTCTTTCTGTATTACCGATTATACACCAAGGACCATCTCCGATTTCGAATAATTGTACGTGAACTACTAGAAGACATAACGCACGCTTGTGAATTTGACCCATCTCTTGTAGGTTGGTATGATATGGTGGGTAGCCGCGTTCTCCTCACAATACACGGAATCGTGACACTTTCCACAAGGTTGCTCGATGTAATACACACCATCATGCTTGCCGTCGCGAATTGGTCGTACCTCATCGACCACTTCGGCGACAACGCCTACGTTGACACAATCCCTTGGTATGTCCTCATTTCCTCATTTTTCACGGCGACCAACCCCAACGTGTAATCTTTAATGTAGGGCGGTCGCAGTGACCATCGCTTGCACAGTAGGTGCTATCGTGTAGCGGGACAGCGTACGTACTAATCACACTAAGCCAGGCGCTGATCACTGTCTGCGTTCATTGGTATGCCGTACCCCCTTCGGTTAGCAACTTGTATCGCTCATAATGATCCTAGGTTCTTTGCGCACAGGATCCACTCGCGTGAGTTTATTGAAACGTCTGAATAACACCAAGCGGTCTCACTGTACCAAATCCTCTTGCTCAGTTTCGAAGGGAAACTGGTGGATCACGGGTCCAATTGTAAGTTCCCTTTCTTGCGCCGCCGCTTTACGACGGCTAATGGTTTTCTCATCATATAGGGTCTACTTGCTACACTGCGTCTCGGTACGTCGGTGGATACTCGGATACTCGCGTAGTACTAACCAAAGCGGGTTTTCGATGAATCCTTAGCGTTTGCACTGCGTAAGATCACATTTTCGCTCTCAGAACTCACCGGCTGACTTATCATTCCGGCGCTCAGTAACGACTACCAAGATGTGAGTGACGGTCCCCGACCGCATGACCTTCAACTGACTGCTTCCTCGTGCGCCTGTAGGATAACCATACACAGCTACCAATCTTTTGTACAACAGTACACAGTGAGTACAGGTGTGTCTACCTTTCGCAACCTCCTGAACCAGATGTAGTGGTCCTTCACCACCGGGCTTGCGTTATCTACGGCTACGGATATCCTAATTGCGGCGGCACTGTGCTGGTACCTCAATAAGAATAGGACCGGCTTCTCGAGGTATTTGCAGAACTGTTCATTTCCCACTCAAACCATTCAAGCTTGAATGATGTTTGCTAGCATGGACAAAATTATTGATTCTATCACTTTGTATACCATCGAGAATGGACTGCTGACATGGTGAGTACTATGGTTGACACGACGAATGCGCTTACAATGCTAATTTATCTGCTAACGTATCGTTCTTAGTGTCACCACTGTGATCTCTCTCATCTGTGTAATTCACATCCTTTCCTGCATCTCACGGTTGTCTGACGCGGTGTCTCACTAGTGGATAGCAATGCCCCACAACCTCATTTTCCTCGGCTTGCATTTTGCTATCAGCAAGCGTACGTCCGCATCTCTATAGTTCGGCCCTACCACTTGCTGAACTCTGCCCGGTCGTTCCTGACAGTCTACTCGAATTCCTTCCTCGCAACGTGCGTAGCGCTTACGCCGCCTCTTCTCTCTCTCTTTCTCTTTGTTCGCATCCTGAGCGTTTGATGCACAGGTTGAATTCTCGCAAGGCTCTCCGCGGACGTTCTCAAGCTTCTAGTGACAGAGAGATGCCCGTCCTCTTCCCCGACAACCGTTGGAGCCGTAACCCAGGAGTATGTGGCTTTCTGAGAAGACTCAGTCACATAATCTAACCTCCTTCCATTGCAGAGTCGCCGCGAGATTGATCCGGTCGGTACAAAGGTAGCCGCGCCTACTCTCTTCGCTTCCTGTTCGGTTTACTCACATATCACGATAGGTTCACATCAGCGTCGAGAAGACCATTCAGCACGACGTCGAAGACCCTTCTGAATTCTCCAGTCGTTCCCCAACCGATCCCGAGGACCTTAGTATGAAAGGTCCCAGCGGTGAGAGAAGCGGAAGCTATCGATTGTAACAAAACACAGTTTTATCTTTGACCTTCATTCACTCCTTCCTCTCCTTGTTCTTACTGCAATCTTTGTGCATGTTGTACATCATCCCTGTATGGGTACCGGACAGGTGACTTCTGCGACCTGCGTTAGCGTACTCATCCTGAAGTATTCTCGTGCTATTCTACTACGGACGAATGGAGATGACCTTAATTACTGACGACGCAAAGTTCGTACATTGGCGTGGATTGTCCCTCATGACCCCTGGACGAAACTATTCTGGACTCGCTCTATACGGTGAGGGAACGGAATGGAGGGAACAGGGTACACCTGGGCCTGGCTACCCAACTCTCCGTATGCAGTAAAAATCATCCGTATATGGCAATCCCTTCTGCGACGGTGTTAAGCGCTTTGGTCACCGCTCTTCTCTCAAGTCGGGGTTGAACCGAAACGCGCACATGTAACATGCACACCCACTGATCAGTCTTCAAAAACTTGTCCAAAATCCTCAAAATCAGTCCAGTATAGAAAGAGCAAGGTGCAGCATGGGAGTTCCCGCTTACTTCCTCTCTATAGCACTAAACTGTCATCGATAGTGGATGATGGCGAGTGCGGCGGATACCATAACTCGTCCTGCCAAACGACAAAAACACGCTGACATTTTGGGAACAGCTCCTCTACAATCCATGAACCAGGTCTCGGGGCCGCCGCGCGCCGATGCTCTACAACGCTCGTCCGATGTTTGGTTCGATGACGGTAACGTCGTGATAGTTGCACAAGGAACTGCGTTCCGCGTTCACCGTGGAGTCGTTGCACGGAAGTCAGATATATTCCGTGACATGTTCAGTATACCTCAACCCGCCGCAAGTCTCGAGACTGAAATGTATGACGGCTGTCCCGTTGTGCATGTCTCTGATTCAAGGGTTGAAGTGATGCTACTGCTCGCAGCTATGTATGATATCGACTCCAAGTATGTCATGTTTTCTCTCCGTCATCATTTTGCTCCTAAACAAATTTCTCAGGATACATGACGTGGGATCGCGGATGCCAGCTGCGCATGCAGAAGCCCTGCTGAAACTGGCCGCCAAGTATGAAGTGCCTCATATCCAACGTAGCGTAATCAAGCGGTTCGAGATTCAGTTTCCCGCCACTTTCGAGCGATTCCTCGCTCGCCTCAAGAACGAAGGCGGAGTCATATTGAACCCGTTGCTAGTAAAAAACGGCGACATTTTCTCCTTCATCCATATCATGCGATCTCATGGGCTCAATCCCCGCCTACTACCTGCTGCGTACCATGCCGCTTCCCGGTACCCTTTCGCCGATATGATTACTGCCGTGAATGACGGCCGATGGTCCTTGTCCGAAATGGAGCCTTGCTTGCGCATTCGCGAGCAGTTGCTTGCATCTGACTATGACTTGCTTCAACACTTTCTCGACCAGCCAATCCCTTCTACCTGCGAAAACTATCCGGGCTGCAAGGCCAGTATGGATGAACTACTGGAGTACATAAGTCGCTATGTTGGCCTACATGCATCGACAATCTTCGAGCGGGGCCTTGATTGGATGGAGAACAAAGCTTCTTCTCATGCCTTATGCGAGGAGTGTGTTGGCATATGCAGTCAGTGGTATAGGCAGCACATGAGCACGACATGGGACAAGTTGGTCGCTGTATGCTGATGTTATCAGCTCAAATCAATATCGAGGAGATGAACCCTCGTATATACTGTTGCATTTTGAACGGTTCGGCAGTCACGCGTCACGCATCCCCTCGCCGAAACCGTAATTTCGTACATGTCACACGTCACAGTGGGTTCCCGCCGAATCTCTTCCGCAAAGGTGCCGGCGCTTGTGTCCACATTTGGAAGTTTTATGTCCGAATTTTGCTGGATTTTGGCCAACTGTCACGGTCGCCGCCCTGCCTGCCGAATTCAAAGATTCGTACAGACCCGTCACGCGTCACAACGCCTGCCGAACCGTTCAAAATGCAACAGTATCACGCGGTTTATAGTAGATAGCGCAGATGTGTGGTTTTAGCGGGTATTATATAATAAGCACAGTAGGGCCGCACGTATGCGGCAAAGCCCGCTACCTTCACAGTAACAATGCAATGCAAGATGATAGTAGTATCTGTATACTGTACTGTATGTGCGATGAAAAAAGGGACAACAGAAATAAGTACTAGATGCCATAGAAAGGATCTACTAGTACAGTACATCCCAATGAATACGAAGGCCTGTGCTCAGAGGTCCAGAGGAGCACTCGATACACTAGCGAAGACCTTATTCCGAGTACTTTTTTTGGGTCATCCGCGGACTCACAGACAACTGTATCATACTTTACACCAAGTCTCAAGAGATCTCAAGTGCTCCGGGAGACAGAGAGAGAGAGATTTATCATTTAACCAGTTGTCTGCGCAAAGCGGGAATGCCGCCTCGCGTGGGAAACAGAGCACACTTACATAAGACAACTGACTTATAAGGCAAAAAAATCACGTGAACACGCCAGAATCCCGCAAAACCTGGCAGAAAGATGCGCTACAAGACCCACGGTAGCGGGAATAACCTACATTTTACTACCAAGTACGTTCTGTACTATCATCAGCGTCACGGAGATTCCTTTGCTGATACGACCTATATTGATAGTGGAAAAGACAGCTTTTCACCATGGGACAGTCTCTCCGGTATGTGTCCAGTACGTGGCGGCGTCATCTAATGTCACGGAGTGCATAACCCTCAAAACTCCTGAGACGCTTTCCTCGACGGATATCATCTTGGCATTGGGGTCCATATTCGACTGGACGTATTCAATAAGGGCATTGGCCATGTAGGTATCAAGCACTCCGGGATGAATTAACACGGTTGTGATCCCTAGAGATTTGTTCACTATGCCCCATTTTCTTGCAAGGCTAGGCGAGGGATCATTGCGCGTGAGTGTGAGGATACTTGAAAGAGGTTGATGCATAACCGTTGGTAAGACGTACATAGTCTGAGCGGCTTTACCGACACAATACGGTATTGCAATACCTCCGAAGATAGGCGTAAGGGTGAATGAAGCCATTGATGCGCCAATGAAAACGACTTTCTTCTCTGTACTTCTCAGAACAAGTGATTTGAAATCGCGCAGGAGATGTACAACTGGTACGGTGTAGAATTTGACTTCTTGCTCGAACTCGTTGACGTCTCTGCGTCACAGGGTCAGATTGAAAACCACATATACGTACAAGCGGGGAACGTACAACTCTTCGAGGGGAGTTAACTGCTGATTCCAATAACCGGCGTTGTGAATGAGGTAATCGAGTCCGTTGGGGAGTACGTCCCCGACTTGTTTCGCTACGCTTGCTATCTGTTCGGGTACGGTGACGTCGAGTGTAAGGACAGCCAAACGATCTACCGGGTATCGTCCCGAAAGCTGTTGAAGACCCTCCGACCTGGTGGGGTTGCGCGCAGTGGCTATCACAAAGTTCTGTGCATCCTTTAACTTCAATAGAGCCTTAGTTCAGTGAATGTCAAGGACGAGGAAATGAACATACGCACCAAGGCCTCAACCAGTCCAAGTCCAATGCCCCTGCTACTCCCTGTGATCAGGTATGAGGGCATCGTGGTGCGTCGAGCAGAGGAGGATCAGAATGCAACGATACAATTCATCAGTCTTCCAGGGTGACTATTTGTATCCGGGTCCTCCTGAACCTTCCTAGTACAGCGGCCGCCGCGGTGGCTCATTGCGAAAACTGGAAGCTACCGTTAACCCAAAGTTGTATCACATGTGATGGACTGCGTCCTCCTAATCCCACGCTGGCGGAAACCCTCGCATCGCTGGGTCTCTCCTCCCCCAAGCGGGGAGTTGGGGGGATGAGCGAACATTGCACGAGGAGCTCTCGCTTATGTACACGGAGCAGCATTGACATACTGTTGGGATGCCAAGTTGTCTTCGCAAGTGCAACAAATCGAGGCTAACGTGATCGATTTCGGTGCGAGGAGGGGAGTCGATTGGAAGTCATAATGCAGCCTAGCTTGTCTGAAGTCGCATTGGCCACACGAGTACATCACAAACAGAAATCAGGATGTCCAAGTGGCTAGCGCTGCGTGTCTGCAAGACATAAGGAGCCATGTAGAGTACTTACCTAGAGCTCCCCAGTAGCATGAGGCGCGAATGTTATAATAGCAGAATCTGTTGATTTAATGGTCACAGCAGCGCGATATACAAATTTACCAAGGGAGAATCTCCCCGGTGTACGACCAGAACGTCGCGGCATCCTCGAGCTTCACCGAATGAATGACCTTCATCATGCCCGATACACTTTCCTCGACGGGAATAGGCTTCGCACTGGGGTTCTTCGCTCGCATGTACTCTATCGACACCTGGCCCAGGAAGGTATCAACCCATCCCGGGTGGAGCATGATTGTCGTGATCCCGAGAGATTTGTTCACAATGCCCCATTTCCTGGCGAGCCTATGAGACCAAGAATTAGGAATGATGCCATCCATATGGAGAGCAAAGAGTACTCTGGCGGAGTAACGCGCGCGCATCACGTACATGTTCTGAGCAGCCTTTCCTACGCAGTAAGGTATCCCGAGGTCCGGGAGCAAGGTTGCTAGAGTGAATGAAGCGAGATTCGTGCTGACAAAGATCACTTTCTTCTCCGAACTTTGTAGTATAAGGGGTTTGAACTCGCGGAGCAGGTGAACGACCGGGACTGTGTAGAACTTGACTTCCTCTTCGAATTGATCGACGTCCCTGCAAATTATAGCAGAAAATCGTTTATTGACCTTTTGGTTGAATGACTGCAGATGAGATACGCACAGTTCTTCGACGGGAGTGAATTGTTGCGCCCAAATACCCGCGTTATGGATGAAATAATCTAGACCATTAGGAAGTAGTTTCTCGACTTCCTTGGCCAAAGAGGACATCTGCTCCGGGACAGTAACATCGAGAGGCAGGATAACCAGTCGCTCTTTGGGATGCTGGTCTGACAGCTGCTGAAGACCTGGGGATGATGCAGGGTTTCGCGTAGTAGCTATGACATAGTTCTGTGGGTCGCGTAGCTGAGAGTGTACAAGGTGAGCTTTGGGGACCAAGATACGCTGATGAGAAGTAATATGCGTACGAGAGCCTCGGCGAGACCGAGTCCAATACCTTTGCCACTTCCAGTTATCAGATAGGTAGGCATCCTTGCTTGGGATCCTGGAGGAAGAGAAAATCTCTCAAGCTTATATATACAAAGCAATACCCCTCATACGCCAAGGACCAAGGTGCGAAGCTCGTGAGAGAACGACTCGCTATCATGAAGTGCATCTTCTAAATTTTCTGGGGCGTTCCTATGAGCATCCGATAAGTGCTGACCAAGGATAGACCGAGAGCAACGTACCTTCTAAGCTGTTATGACCATTGGACTGTCATCACTATAACATCTCCTGCATAAGAATAGATGGGCTGTGAAGAAAAGTATCGTTGATTCACATGTGCAAATGTAGTAGCAACACTGGACGGGGCTTCGTGGTCATTAACCAGCTATGACCCGGATCCACTGCTTGAAAGCATGCACAGCAGTCTCAGGAGATTCAAGTAGCAGAATAGTCCATATGCTGATACAAATGTTGAGTATACGTACATCACAGATCGCATAAAAATTGGGCTTGTTCCAACCGAATTTATTCGCCTCCACCACCAGGCGAATCTGCAGCAGATGCACTCCCATTTCCCAATTGCAAGTCCCGGATCCGTCTCTCCTCCTCCGCCAGATCTTCGTCCTCCTGTTGTTTTCTGTACTTTGCAAGATCCCATTCTTCTTCTTCCTCGTCGTCATCGTCCTGGAACCATTCGGGATTGTACGTGAACTAGAGGGGAGATACGTGAGGATCGGATGCGAAGGCTATCTACGACAGATGGAAGCTTACCAGGTCTCGTCCACTCATACCGCTGCTCTTGCCCGCTGCTGCCTGCGTTTCCTTCGTCTTCTTGATGAGGTCCTCTTCGGCAAGCTTCTTGTCCATCCGCGTTTGCTTCCACTTCGCAAACGTCTCCTTGGTGACAGGTGTTAAGTTAGGACCCAATTTATGTCGCTACGTCATAGCGCAGATCAATCAGTAAATATTTATCAGGTTGGATGTGAACCGGTGAACTCACTTCGACTTCAAGGAACTCTTCCAAACTGATCGTGTTCGCCTTCTCAGCTGCTTGCTCCGCCTTTCGTTGCGATTTGAGCTTGAATCCTGGTGGTAGGGCATGCCGGTATTGGCACTTCTCGCCATTAGGACACTCCCAGAACCAACCAAACTTCTCTGTCTCGATAGCTTCGATGAAGTATTTGCACACAATCTGTCGTTGTTCGTGAGCACGCTACGTGGGTGCATCGAACGGATGTTGAACAACGCACCTCGGTTGTCGTTCGAGGATTTCCGTGCTTGGAGAGGACAACACTGCGCAACTTCTCTTCGTCCCATTTGTCCATGGTATCTAGATGAAAAGAATTGATAAGACTGTGAACCAAGGGCACCTCCGAAGAGGGGATTGACATACCTTTCGCCTTGTCTTCTCGTGCGTCCTCATACAGGTTCCTCTTCTCCACTTTTCTCCCCACATTCAGATCGTGACTGAATTTGCATTTGTTCCCCTTCTCACAGTTCCCCGCTTTATAGAACGCACATAGAATCGTCTTCGGGTCCACACCAAATGGGATCTTCTGAACCTGTACGGGTTTGAACAACGCAGCCTCTTCCTTCTTACGCTTCTCCTCCTCTTGTTTCGCCTTCTCTCGGAGAGCCTTTTCTTTCTCTTTCTCCAGGGCAGCTCTTGATTTTCCCGCGGTAGCCTGCTGCTTCTCGATGGTTGCAATGTGCTTCTGGACCTTGGCCGATTTATTTTTCTAGTGAAATATGAAGTGTTTGAGGGGACACAATATATTTGAGCGTGCTAGACGTACGTTTTTCAGACCGAACGTCTATAGATTCCTCGACAGCGAGTTGTGTCAGTTTTCTGAAATCATGACGTCGAAAGTAGACTATACCTTGTCTTCTTTGACTTTCGAACTGGAACCGGTTGCTTGTTTCTTTGGAGGCATTTTGTCTATTCAGCTGAACTAGATTGGAGGATCTCCTTATAGAGGACAACGTTAATTATCTCAGTAGACTGGTGGAAGAGTTAAAGATGCTTGCCAGTGAGAGTGTCAGAGACCACGCGATATGATGCACGGGCGCTCGAGTCCGACCAAATTCGGATGAATAACGCGGGGCCTTCATTCGCATTTTCCTCAATAAAACCTCTCTCTTTCTCTTTATCTCCAGGTCCTGCTAAGAGGAACCCAAACTCTCAAAATGTTCCAGTACGACTTGGGAACAACTTCAAATACTGACACGAGATTTGCCTGGAGCATGCTGGTTGTAGTATCTGGATTCTGGTGATTGATACAACATTGATGTTAATAACACCCTTCCGAAGGTATGTCCCTGGAATCCCCCGAGTTCCGACTATCATGTATTTTGCTCACTCGCTGTAGCTGCTATATGTCATTCTACACACGCAACCGACTTTTCTGTGAATGGCTGAACCCTCCGTTCCTGGATTTGCTGATCAGCCCTACGAATAATGCTCGGCAGAGTTATGGTTAAACGTTTGCAGACGGAAACATTATCTTGATGTCCCGGGATGAAACCGCATTCTGTTTGCACAACTCGGTTCTTGCACGACACTCCGACGTTCTTTACCGTACCACAATCTCAGGAGGAAACGATCCTAGAGCGCCGCTAAACTGTCATTCCCGACGATGAGTTGAAGGAACTCGAATACATTTGTATTCTATGACGGGCAAAGTTGGTATGTAATGAGGGCTCATTATTATATGGTTCTGACGAACTGTCTCATACCAAAGTTCTACTGCTGCGCGAAGCAATAGGTACTGTCAATGCCCGTGGGTGCGGTTACTGTGGAATCTGGCCCGGTAGAGATAATTTTTTCTTGGCTGTCTCTGCAGCAAGATTGTTTGGCAGACTTGGTTCAGCGGAATAGTTTGGTATAGACAATTGACAGTCTTCTCCGTGAAGGATAGGTACGCGTAGCATCTCAGTGACGGGTATAATAATGCGTTTCCGCCTCACATCATGGCCTTCAGCAGGAAGTGATATTGCCATACTCGCAAAGTGTTGTATCCCCATCTCCCACATTCAGGGCCTAACTTCACGGCGTACATCTGGATCTTACTTTCCGCCATCTTGCTCGTCTGTCAGGGCACGATGCATTCGCAGACAGGACACCGAAATGCAGAGACCCCTTAACGTTCCTTAGAAAAGGGGTATGTGCATTACACCTCCTGAAACTAGACTTCCTTGTCATCAACCTGATCATTCCAGCTCGATGGGCGTGGGCAGAACTGTTGACTGCGACCGTAGTGTCGATATACATGCGGCAGCATTGTGCTCATATCCAAAGACGATTTTGCAATTTGAAAAAAATCTTCACTTCTATATCCCGCGTACTCTGGGTACATCAGCGGCCGATTTTGCAATCTGACTTCACAGAACGGTCCTCACGCGCCATTTGAATGTCTTCAGAGAGATATGCATGATTTCTCAGCCTGTAGGCCAACTCAAAATTGAGTAATTGTACAATTGGACCCTGAAACCGTCGCCACGTCCGTGATACTATTGATCATAGATCCCTAAGCTGCAGACAACTTTGAACGTCAGTACGGCGCAAAACTGGAGACCGAATGCTGGAGTATCCTCAAACATGTCAAGCTACCGCAAGAAAAGAGTGTAAAAAACGCAGAGTCCTTGGGAATGAACGTTAATGAACTTCCGCGGCATGCGCCTGAGCGAGGCGGTCACCGACATTAATGCATGAAGATTCTCGATTGAAGCCAAGTACCACAGCGTCAAATGCACTTCTTGTGAGAGACTTCATCCTGAATCCTGCGGCCTGAAGCCTGGATACTGGTACCGTGGGGTTCTATGGCGTTTCTCCCAAAATGGAGATTGATTCGTGGACACCATCTCGGAGCAAATGCTTCCACCGATGTCGAGGCCAGTGCAATTGTGCTGTGCATGCCTTTAACCAAAACAATGCATACTGCATGGAGGTGTCAAGCTGATAGACTAGTGGCGGGTCAACAGCAAGTCAGTTAGACCGATCCCGCAGGAAGAGCAGACGACAATCCTTTCGTCGGGGTGTCTATAGATAAAAATAGGCGTTCTGAGTCGACTTCTGAGCGTGGAAGTTGCGCGTTTTGCGGTCCCTACAATCTCCGAGTCCGGAGAAGGCAAGGTTTGTGTTCCTCCAGGTTTGTTGTAACGGAGAGAGAAGAGAGACGAAAGGTCATCTCGATGGAATAGAAGTAGCAGATGTCAAGGCTGCGGAGAACGACCTGAGAAGCTCTCGAGCATCGGAGAAAGCGTTACAGTGACATGAACAATTGTTATGCATGAGCTCCCCCGAAAGCGTAGCGTTGGAGGATGCGGTCTTCAGTCTCTGTAGCGCATTACTGGTCAAACGTTTGCACATACTACCGGGGCTGGGATCCATCCTGCCAATCAAGTTACAGTCAATGGAAGGGGTCAAGAACGACCAAAACCTATGGCGATGAGTGGTTGGCCGAACTTGGCGATCTCAGCTGGCGGTTCCAATCATAGGATCCAGACGCAGAGTAAACGTCAGATGTCTAAAACGTTAGTGGACCCGACTGCATTCGCGTAGGCCTCCGTTCGGTGGATTTCTTGGGTCAGTTCCATCTTCTCGGATTTTTGTCCATCCTGCCGCACAGAGCTCACGCCACAAAGGTACACAGTGGCGCCGCGGACTGTTTCGCATCGGTTAAACGTAGCCGATGACAATGTGTACGTCCGGGACGACCGACTTGAATGTCTCCGCTCCCAGAGCACTGGTACTTAGTGACGAAGGAAGCAGATGATAGAAGGACCAGAGGAGTGGTCAGACCATCATAAATGGGGTGTAACACTTCGGGACCCATCTTTGCAGGTCATCCGAGTATGAAATCTTCTTGGGGTTGTGGCGAGGGTGAGTCCGAGTCCCGTGTGGGCCTGGTGCTCGCAGATTCAAGCAAAGCGAACGATCTAACCGCCTAACAAGGGCGCGAAGAGTGCGCGGAGTACTAGCAGTAATTAACGACGGAGATGCTGACCTTGGCAGAAATGCCTCATGTTCTTCGTTGGTGATTGTTCTTTGCTGGCATATACCGTTCCCGCGATGCGATGCGATACACGCCGCCGGAGCTCTATAGTCTACAGAGATTGGATTAAGTGGACCTGAGCATGAGGAGGGTAAAGATGTATGAATGTGAGAAAAGTATAGAGCGGACGTACCCCCGGCAACCGCGGATGCACAGTCGACAGAAATTAGTTGACATTCTGGAAGAAAACCACTTTGCAATAGGTAGGTAGAACGCGGTACACACCAAGAAACAACCTCTAGGGACAGTTCGGTTCAGTCACCTCGTGCAACTTCAAAGCGTTCAAGGTGTACATCATTGAATAGGCCGACGGCTTGACTCTTCACCTTGCATTGTACATCGCTGATGCTTCTGTAAAGATCATGGATAGGTAGCAGTTCAAGAATGATAGTCAGCGTGAACCAAAGAACCCGTAGTCAGCATGACTCAATAAGATAATACCATCTTACTTACGGGAAGAAAGGTGGAGGTATATTCCACTAAGCAACCGTCATTCATCATGATCATCTATATCGAACTTGGAGCATGTCTGGTCTAGAATGGAGACTGGTAGTCTGTCAGACAGAAGAAATATAGAGAAGACATACTGTCAATGTCAAGTTAGACGTCTCATCGATCCGCTCTAATTCTCCACCAACTTCGCGGGAACTTGAAGCTGCCCAACTATTTGTAAACCCGACCTTTGTGGCGTACCGGAGGGTATACTAAGCTGCACAGTTTCGTGTCTGCGCTTATAGGTCGTTCGCCACGGCTCGTCTTATCGTGAGCCAAGGAGTTCTCGATATCGGAATTCGTTTATGACGCTACTACAGCAGGAAGGCCGGCGAAGGCGTAGAAAAACGCCACTTCGTTTCTACCACGATCTTCACGATCTAGGTTAGTAAGAGGAATCGAAAGACACTGGCAGTGGTGTGCATTACACGAATGGGCGACGACCCAGGTGCGGTCGGCCTTGCTCTGGGATCATGTCAAGCCGCGTTACCAACCGCCGGGAAAAGGTCAACACTTGACAGTGTTGACAATGTTCATGGAGGAGATAGATAGTACCAGTCTCTTCTTCTCCACACATCAGAGTTTCTGGAGCTTCCCGAGCACACACCGATCAGATTGCAGAATAGTCGACCAAAGATTGTGTCACATACCGAATATCAATCCACGAGTTCCCTTGTCAAACCAGATGATGACCACCGATGCGCCGACACTGGCCCGAGTCCAGGATTTGTGCACCAATGTGCTTCATTTGGCGTCGCCGTCGGGCAGAGGTGATAATTGAAATAAATGAACGGTTCCGTAAAGCGATGAAACCTTGATAAACCCCAGCGCAACAAATGTCGACCACTGATAGTGAACGGCACACTGCCTATGCATCAATATGAAATAGCCTGTTTATTCTCGGAGAGGTCCGACCCTGGAACGAATGTGTAAGATACACTCTGCTTCGTGCAGTGCGGGTAAGAAAGAGGGAATTACCCTCAAGATTCATGCTATTCCAGCTCGTTTAGTTCAAGGGAAGACGCGAACGAGGCCAACTTCCAAGAAGGACGAAAGATTTAAGAACTAGAAAACAAAAGACAGAACAAGCAAGACGGTAAACAATCTCAATTACTAGAACCACAGTTGACTTTCGCTTACCACGCCCTGGGTCGTCATACGCGCGACACCTCCAGTTCGTCCGATTCTCCCGAACACATACGTCAATCCTACCAAGCTCGCGGAACCCAAAAATGAAGTAGCGTTACGACGAGCGACACAACCGATCGACCAAGATAACGTCAAGTCAGTACTGAGTTCAAGCGGAGTGCCTGCATTCACGGCCAGTTCACGGCTACGAAGGAGAGAGAAAAAGAGCCCAAACCTGAGGCGAGGCGGTGTAAGAAAGCCGTTACCGGAAAGAAACGTCAACCAAGTTGAAGTTCGAAGTGACTGATGAACGTACCTGGATCGGAGTGTTAATTAACGTCCTCGACGTGTGGAAGGGAATTCTGCATAGCAAGGATGACTCCGAGTCCCGGGCCCATTCCCGACAACTTGGACCTTGGGGGTCGCTGAAGCCGCCGCCACCGGGGTTCAACGAACAGAACTCTGATTGTAAGTTACATCATCATGATCATCACCAGAGTCGTACATACAGTACATCACCCCCTCGCCCTCAGGCTGCTACAGAGAATGTTTGTGCTGATCGAGTGCCTGGGATGAGTTATGTACGTGAACGGCTAAGGCAGTGACGGAGTGACCCGAACGTAATTTGAGAATACCCTAACAGCGCGTTCACGCTACAAGTTCTGGGTTTGTCGCGTGTGCTCCGTGAGGCTGGATGTTCTTCTTTTTCTCTGGTGATGCGCCACACTGTGAATTTCTGTTCGCCATCGATTGTGGATCCAACGTTGTGGGGGCGTTTGGACTCTCAGCTTCTGTGGAAGATGAGAGATATGAGAAAGATGGTATGGGGATGTTGAATGAGCGTGATGGTTGGAGGGGTAAGCCCGAATGGGGAACGTCTTGTCGTTCCGACGTCACGTATCGACTTGACTTGACCTGTTGAACGTTTTCGAAGCCTTTGCTGAGAATTTCAAAGCCACTACGCCATTCATCCGCATCACATTTCTGTTACGCCTGCCTCTTCTAATCCCGAATTCAAGACCTTGAACGCGTATAGCTAAGCCATAAGAAGCAACCGCATCGGATCCAAGCAGACTTTCGAGCTGCGCCCCAGTGGACCGGAGCCAAAAGACTTGCGTGCCGTACAAAGATATGCATTGTATTGAGGCTCGCGATGACTTGACCTATGGAACGTACGCCGTCATTCGTGGTTCTAGTTGAGGCATCTCCCGAGAATTTCAAAGCCACCACGCCATTCATCCGCATCGTGTTGTTACGCCTGCCTCTTCGAATTCCGAATTCAAGAACGCGTATGGGTAGCCACTACCTATAGTCAGCACCGTCGGGTCGGACCGACCCAAAGCAGAAAAAGACTTGCGTACCTGACAAAAGCATCCCTTCATACTGGGTTGAGCTTCGCCTTCTGGTGGTCATGAACAGAACAAAAGAAAAGTCGGGCGGTGTATGGACGCGTTGTTTGCGCTCGAAGACTCGGATCGAAGCTCGTGTCTGGCGGACCTATATCGGGAAAGTCTTGTCGTTGAGCAATGAATTGATGATAGACGGGAGATGGTGTTCCTCTCGAAGTTTGAAGCTTTGAAGGGTCTACAAGACGAAATGAAACGAATCGAGTAGGGCGATGTGAGTGGTACAATGATACCTTCCCGTGATTTCGTGTTCCCGCCGTTCGTGTTCCTTCTTCTCTTCTCTTCTTCTCTTTCTGTATCTTCTTCTTTTTTTGTGGTAAATGACCCCTGTGACGCTTCATTTCCGAGTCTCCTGAGAAGAACAAGAACAAGGACAATCTAATTTCGAAAGAAGGTAATACTGAATGACGATACTAATAACAACAGCACGACGAATCTCACAGCTTCCTGAATAAGTCCTGATCCTTTCACCGAACCTATCGTCATGCTCATAAGTCCTTTTCTTCTATATGGTTCTTCTTGAGCTTTACATTGACAATTGACCATGACCTTGCCATGCGTGTTGAAGTGACAGCCGTATCCCGAGGTCGCAGCCCCGCCTCCTCGCGGGTTCACGTCACTCAATTCCAAAACACAGTCTTCGTCGAACCAAGTATAACGTGGTGACCACGTTTTCCTCCCTGCCTTCATCGTCATCGTCATCTATCTCAAATGCAGATCTTCGCCCCTGCCCTACCAGTACTGAGTACATAGACAACGCTTATAGCGGGAAGTGCGGATATGACCAAATCTGTGTTGAGTTAGCTCGTGGCGCATATGTAGCATACCCTCATACCTCGCGGTTCGTGGCTTGCGGTTCTCTCGTGTTTCGTGGTTCTCTCGGGATACCTCGTGCTGAGTGCTGAGTGCTGAGTGCTGCAGACAACCCAATACTGATACCAGGACCAGGACCTCAAGCTCCATTGACGATTGACGATGAACTTTGAATGGCGTGTACAACGTGAACGTACATGTATCGAAGTACCCAGGTTCGAAGTCGAACTCGAGCAACACCTTCGAGAGGGACCCGGGAAGGGACCTCACGAAATCTAGATACATAGAAAAAGAGAAGCTGTACATGGGATTTCCGGAGTCTATACCCATAGCCATAGCCATAGCCATTAGCCATAGCAGTTTTCGTACCTTATAGCTAGCGTCCCTGTGGCCATAATCGATTATAACTTCCGAGATTGCTTAACTAGTACTGGAAGTTCCCGTACTAGTAGAAGGTAGGAGAGCGAGGGTGCTGTGCGTCTACGTCAGTAAGTTGGTCTGCAGTAGGTTAGGTCGGAAAGACCCCATTGACATTGAATATCGAACATTGCCGACCAAGCGTCCACGTCCGCGTCAGTGAATCGATACGCAACCCGGGATACCGTGGTCCACATTATAATAGATCCCTCCACGATCCGTTCACGCGAACGCGAGGAACAACTAGAACTGATCGTACAAAAGGGCTGTAACGATTCAAGAACGAATAGTCTTGGTACGCCATGTCGCCATCGATATCGTTGACTGGGTCATTGGGTGGATAGAAAGTTAGCAACCTGCATGATGTATCTGTAAGCTGTGTACGTGTGAAGACTGACGGGAATGACCGAACGCTTTGGACGTATTCGCGGAGTTTGGAGGTACAGTACATACCATTCATCGTCGTCGTCGTTGTTCGTCGTCGTTGTTATTGATGTTGTTGGTAATGTTGTTGGTAATCAGACGTTAAAGGTTAGAGGGTAGATGTTAGATGTTAGAGAGCTGTGAAACCCGAGAGTACAAGGGAGGACCGTAGAGATGGTCCAAGCAAAAGATGGATATGGCAATAGGACGTCGCGTCCAAAGTTCCAAACCGTTCATGCCTTGGCTCTACCGGCGTCGCTGCAGTCAGATCGTGATGCATCAATCCAGTAAAACGTTAACAATGGATGACGGGAGATGCAACTTTCACCCTCTGGGAGTCTGTACCTGTGCGGGTACGGGCGACTAGTACTTAAGGGAGACAGAAAAATCATTAAAGTTCGTAACGGACATACTTAGTCGCTACCATGCGAAACATGGAGGGATCGCGATCAGTTGTTTCACTGGTTGACTGACCGGCTCCGTGGGGGTGAAATATTCAAGGGAGGGGAAGAGAGACATGTGGTACGCGCAGAGGAGGAAAGCAACGTGTGACGGAATTGGGTGGGCGTTCCAATTAGGTTTGGTAGCTATAGAGAGGGAGTTGCATGAAACGCAGGACGTGTCCGCGTCGTGGCCTGCTCTCCGTCCCTTGCACCGTGCAAAGGAGCACGATGGCGTTCGGGGGTAGGAGGAGCAAAGCCCGTGTGGCGTGCCGAGCGGCGACTGTGGCGGAGATTCAGGGACTAGGGGCGCAGGGCCAATCGGAGGATGCCGACACCGCGGCATGCTCGGCACCGGTGTCTTTGCAGGTAGACGCCGGGGAGTGTGGGTGGCAATGCGGTCCTTGGCTTTGGATTGCGAGGCTGTTCTGGGGAGCAGCGGAGGCCACAGCAATTATTATACGAGATGAATGCACGTCCGGGTGGAGGATGCTATCGATGTACGGACAACGTTGACTGCGAAAAAGACAAGGGGCGGACGGGAGAGGACGTTGATGGTCGGGGACGGGGTGTGAGTCGGAGTTTGTAAGCCGGCGGAGGAAGGGATCAGGTGCAGGCGACCAAGCTTAAGATTTGCGAGCACTGGCAGCAGCAGCTCTGCGTGTGCCTTTGCCTTGAACCAACACTTGGACTTGCGCTCGAACTTGGACTTGCGAACGAAAGCACAGCCGGCGCATTCCTCACAGCCCTACAGACATCATCGGCCAGAAGGCTACAAGGCATCTGCTATATCTACAGCCCAAATCTCGTCATGGATATCCTAGTCAGTCCTTTCCTCCAGGACGGCACCGACTTTGCATCGCACTCGCCCCAGTCTGGTCAGTTCGACATCTCGCCAAACGCAGGCGACCCGTACGACTCGTTCGACTATCCGCACGAGAACGTCGCCCACTTCCCACCCACCCCGTCCTACCACGGCTCCTACCACAACTCGCCCTACTCCGTCCTCTCCGACCTCCCCCCGACGTTCGACAACGAGCCAGACTCCCTTGGCCTCCTGGGGGACAACCCCTCGGGCATCACGATCACTGAAGAGTACGATCCCTCCGAATACGACGCTCCGAACTCCTCGGGCAACATCCTCAATTTCCCAGACTCGTACATGCACTCGGTAGACCACCACCACGTATCCGTGTCCGTCACCCCTCCGACCTTCGACCACCAGTCCCCGCACCAGTTTGACCACAGCTCCCCCGCATCCAGCAACGGAATCGAAGACGGCCGCCGCAGCCGCGCTTCCTCCACCTCGTCCTACATGCATCCCAATTCACCGCGTCTCGATCTTCCCCGCAACTTTGAGGGCCTCCGCTTCGACTCGCCGCAATGGCAGCCTGGCACCCTCGCCGACCGCCATTCCCCTCCGCAGCAGAAACCCCCCTCTCCTCCCCAGCTCGTCATCCCAGATACCACGAGCCCCCCGGCAACCTCGCCGCCGCCTATCATCAATGCGCCGGAGGGAGACGGCATGGGCTCTGGTCCGCAGCTGCACATCGTCCCTGCGACACCTGTCAGCGGGGGCGGAGGCACGGTCGCCAACGTTCCGTTCCAGACGACTCTGGCAAACCTTCAGCAAGGTGCGTGTGCCCCTACTTTCTCGATCCGCGATGAATTGATTTTGGATATCTTTTTTTGTTCGCATCTCTCTTGGGTTACCGTCTCCGTCTTTGTATAGGTGGGTCGCAGCAGGGAGACTGGAGCTCTCAGCAGCACCCAAACCAGAATTTACAATCCTCCCACTTCAACGATCAATCAGGTTACAATTTCGCATCTGGATCTGATGCTACGGAGCAGGCGAACGCGGCGATGGCTTTCAATGAATCACAGCTGCCGAGCGGGGACCCGTACCAGCGACAGCAACACTCAGTCTCGCCGCTGCCTCAACAGCAGCAGCAACCACACTTTCTCGTCCCGCAACAGATGCAGCGATCCCGGAGTCTCTCTGATACCTCCTCGCGTCCGCCGGTGTGGGACACGATGCCGATGCATCAAGGGTCCGGCGCCGAGTTTGATGTGGGTTCCCACGATGGTGGCAGGGGCGTCTCTGTGGGTACGGTGAATATGAACGACGTCCTCCCTGGGCCGTCCGGGTCCTCGACAGGTACTGCCACAGGGACGACGAACCCCACAGCCTCGGGAACGGGCATACACAGCCCTCCCCCTTCCGCCGGTATTATTCGACACACTTCTTCTGCGGGTCCCCATACCACTTCCTTTGGCAGCTCCCTCACCCCGCAACACTTTGCTTCACCCCATCTCTCGACCAACGACTTTTTGTCCCCGAACGACCCTGGGGCGACGTATCTTCGACGTGTGAAGAGTGAGAGTGTTCGTGGACATCATCGACAAGTCCGGTCTGAAGATTTGGGTTACCTCACGCCTCATCATAACCAACAGCAGCAGCAGCAACAACAACACATGCAGCTCTACCCCCCACCCTCTGCTTCTTCACGCGAGATCCTCTCTCGACAATACCTTCATCCTTCCGAGACCATCCCCTCTATCACACGCGGCCACCATCGTCGTTCCAGCTCCGGCTCACGAGAACGTGGTCTCATGGGCGTAGGAGGATGGAGCAGCGGCGGGTCCAGTGCCCGTCCAAGTCCGTACCCATCCCCTTCTGCCTCACCTCGTCCGGGGTACGGAGCGTTACCCGAAGTCGTACAATCAATTGGGGGCTCACATCGACGTAGCGGTATGGCACTTTCGGTCGATATGGGATTGGGCATGCAGACTCATCATCATCCTTCGAATTCGATTGGGATGCCAGGGTTGGTTCCGGGTCATCATCATCCACTTGCGACCTCTAGTTCTCTCTCTTCCCTCGGCCCCGGTTCGAACATCGGTGCTTCTACCATGGGGCCCGGTTCTAATATGGGTGCTTCAAACATGCCTGGTTCGAACATGGGACCTGGGGGAGCGATGTCCGTCGCTGTTCAGTCTCAAGATGGGAATGTCGTTGCGATGAATGTGTCCAAGGTTAATGTGACGACACCGAGTACGGCGGATGCGTCCCAGAAGAGGAGGAAGCAACCGGCGAACTTTACTTGTCCTGTGCCGGGGTGTGGGAGTACGTTTACGAGGCACTTTAATCTCAAAGGTACGTTTCATGACTTTGGTTGAAGCGTTTCATGTTTTTTTGTTCCTTTTTTTCCGAATTTTTCTTCACTCTGCACTCGTTTTTATGACGTGCTGCCGAGGGAAGGGAGGTGTGATTGACTTTGGTGGTCGTTTGGTCTCTCCCCCCCCCCCCCCCCCTCCATCCTCCATTCGTCATTCTCAGTTGACAGTGCTGCCGACTGCGAGTTTGATGTAGTGGGGTTGCCCATTTGGATATGTCGGCGCTCGTCTTTCGGACTCCTCCCATCTCTGTTTACTTTGATGCACAGCCTTGATGGATGGGAGGGGGGATGTTTATTGATGCATTAAACCTGTTACTTCGAGTGACTTGTTTCACCTTTTTGCGTTCGACGCTCGTTCCCCCCATCTGCATCAATGGGTGTGACGCATGACATAACCTCCATTTCATCGTTTCCGAATCCGAGGTGTACCTCTATTGCGATCACGCATTTCCTATGACTTTGACCTTCATCATTTATATTCTTCTTCTTCTTCTTATTCAAATCCTAATTTATAACATGATCACCTCACGCTCATATATCCAAACATATACTAACTTCCACTTGATTCTTTCGTCATCTTTAGGCCACCTCCGATCACACGCCGAGGAGAAACCATATCAATGTAAATGGCCAGGATGCGGGAAGGGCTTCGCTAGGCAACATGATTGCAAGAGGCATGAACAGCTTCATTTGAATATTAGGCCGTATCCTTGTGAAGGGTGTAAGAAGAACTTTGCGAGGATGGACGCGTTGAATAGACACTGTGCGTGTTTCCGCTTGCATACATCATTTCCATTCACTAACTTTGCTCTGATTTCTCTCATCAATCTCACCCTCTTCACCCAACCAATCTCCTTCTCTTCGTTCTCTCCCCTTAGTGAAATCGGAAGGAGGCGCAGAATGTCGAAAGTTACACGAAGAAGCCGGTGGTCTATCAGCCGACCTGGGGAGTAGCGACTCTGCTTCGTCCGTCGCTGCCCCGCCTACACCTGGTCCCCCTGCCCCACTCGTATTGGAGGCATCGTCGAATGGGGTCAAGGCGGAGGCGGAGTTTGATACCAGTTTGGTGATGTAGAGTGTTTGGGTCGTTTGGGTCGTGCAAGTCCTCCCCCCCCCCCCCTCCCTTCCGTATGTGAACGTGTTCTTCCCTCGGAGGTATTACGAAGCTTACGAAGGGAAGGGGGTTGATCCGGTTTCATGGTTACGAGTGGAATAGGAAAGGGTGGGACTTGCACCTGTCGTCTCACTCGCTCATTTTCCTCTCACCTCACCCTCACAACATACGTTGCCGAGGTCAGGGTTACCAGACTGACACTGACCTCCGACGCCTCGCCTCGCTTGCTTACCCGCTCTCTCCCGCTCTCTATCTCCCCCCATCTGGACAAGACAAGTGGACATCCTGCATCATTCGTCCCCCCCCCCCCCCCCCCATCATGCGTGTGCCATCACTATCGTTAACGAGTTACTCATCATTCGTTCTTCCCCCTCTCTCCCTTGTCGGTTACTATTGACTCGACTTGATACACGACACACGACTGGCCGCCCATTCATCAGTTACCAGTTACGATCCGAATCCCTATTACCTACCTTGACCTCCCCCATCATCGACATCGACCATCATCAACTAACCCGCCCTTCCACTCCCTCCATGCGTTACTCACATTGCCCATCATCGCGTCGCCGTCGGTTTCATCTCTTACCTGCTGTTACTTGGAACTCATCATCTCATTTCGTTCCATTCCATTCCAATCTCTCTGTATGCGTGTACCCCGGTTTCGAGAATCACGACTTAACTTATCTCGGTATGGAAGACTCGGAGTGGGTGTTGGTAGGGTGAGGAGTCGAAGTGCTTTGGTCACTTCCCCTTTCCTTCCTTCGTCCCTCCGTTCACTCTGTGCTTGTTGCTTGTTTCTCTTCTCGATTTCGTTTCCTCTGATCATGATGACACTGTCCCGTCTTCTTGATCTCGTCCAGAACCACCGGACGTTTGTACGCTCTCCCTTTGGTTTGTTTTGCGGTTTTCCCTCTCTGTCTCTGTCTCTCTCGGTCAAGGTTAATTAACGTATCGCATCCTCGTGGACGCTTTTCCCGTTTCGTTGGCGATCTCTCCCTTCTCTTCCCCTTTGTTTCCCTATGATTCTTCGCTCGCCTCTTGCTTGTTATGCTCGATGCTGAGTGTTTTGCTGGTACATTACTATCACGATTGATGATGACGACCGTTGACGATGAGATCACTCCGAATTCGAGAGGTTATTCGCTTGCTCAGATTTCTTTATTATTTGCTCTTTCTTGTCGTTCTCCCCTTCCACCGTTTACCGTAACATGCTCTCTTCCTTCGTATCTCTTTATTCCTTTCCTTTCGTTTTCTTGGTCTCCTCCCCTTCTGTCGATTTTATCTAAAGTTATGAGATCTCCGTGAATCCCTTGTATATGTTGTAGCTTAGACCTTTTACCTCCCTGTCGTAGTTCAAAGTAAAGAAGTAGAATCTCAATCCCCTGTTCAAAGTCATCACCGTCATCATCTGAGGTGTTGTTCGCCGACGACGGAGATGGAGAAATCATATGCGGCGGTCTCGACTCGGTCGGCTATGCCTCGGGGGTCGAGCACTTACGCGAGCCGTCATCGCACTGCACGTTGTCGAGGGCATATACTTTTGTTCTCTTTCCATGACAATGGCTTTGACTTAAACACACCCTCACGGTCAAAGCCAAAGCACAACAACGGTTTGTAGTCGACAATTTCCACGAGTTTATCCCCTTTGGCTCCTAAGATCCGCCGTGGGCACCGCCGCCGCCGTGTAACCCTATCTGGTAGTCCCCAAGTGTGACACGGCCGAACCTCTCTCCAGCTCTCCCACCACAACATCTCGTCTTACTTTCTCACTTTCGAAACTCCCGCAGAGGGCTTTTGTCTTATCTTACAGCAGGGACAGAGTGCAGAAACACGGAAATCGGAAGATGGCTCGCGGGTTATCTTCATCGACTTTGCTAAATTCGACTGCCCCGAGTGCCGCTGCAAAGGGGCAGGTCACGATCGGACATATGTGAGTTGCGATCCCTCGTTCTGTTCGAGCCTTGTACGGTCTCTTTCGCCCCAGAGTCGGCATGATACTCGTCGTGCGTATGACCCTCTGTTGCGCGTGGCGATCGGACGTAGCGTATACTTCCGACTGTTCTGTGGCGATGTTGCTGCCAGTCGAGCCAGACAACGGTGACCCACGTATGGGTTTCTCTCAGAAGCAAGGCTTGGGATGGCCGCGTACTTCTATTTCGTGTCGAGGGTGCCCTACGGGCTAGGCATCATGGTGACCGCAGGCTGTTCGCCCAAGACGATTTACAAGGCACACAACTCAATTCCTCCTTTGACACTTTCCTATGCATCTACGTGACCGATTCAATGATTCTAACGTCTGGCCGTTCCTTGACAGTCAACTCCGAGATGTCCTCATCTGTCCGCACGAACGCGGGATTGTCTATTACCCACAAGCAGACTCAATAGTCGAACATGACATTTCGAGCTTAAACAACCATTCCCGTCGAGTAGCCGAGCTAGGATTCGTCGCCAATTCGCTTTCGACATACACCCTCCCAGGCACGCAAGAAACAATTCTCGCAGCGGGCGGTCAGGAAGCCGAATTGCACCTATCCATGTATCACCCTCCTTCGCTCTCTTCCCCCTTTGCGAGTGATTCCGAACGCCGCGTGTCTTCGTTCCTTGGAAAACAGAAGTGGATGTCCCAGACCAAGCTGGCCGGTGCGGCTTCGATCAACAATTCGGTGCAATTGATGAACATGAACTTGACCGGGTCGCATATGAGTAGTGTCGAACCCCGTTTGATGATTAGCAATAATGACAGCACTGTCAAGTTCTTTGACATCGCGGTACGGAGTGGCAAATACTTCAGTGCCCAGTCACGGATGTCTCAAGTTGGAGAGTTGCGGTTGGACGTTGCCGTTAATCATTGTAGGCCATCTCCTTATTCCCGCCTTCATTCAATCGTAAACTTACGCGATTCCTCTCTTCCGCAGCGTCGATATCGCCGGATCACCGTACGTTGCTCTCTGTAGGAGATTCTCCAGACGTGTACCTGCATCGGATCACCGGAAGCTCTACACTTTCGTTCTCCCCCATCGCCAAACTATCACTCTCGCCATACATCAATACAACACCGAGCATCTACGCATCAACAACTACACCAACCGTCGCATCTTTCTCCACAGCATTCTCGTCAAACGGTTCCAAGTTTGCCGTCGCCTCTCAAGAGGGTGTCGTAGTAGTATGGGATGTCCGGAGTACGAAACCCCTCAAAGTTATACAGACTGATAAGAACAGGGATAATCAGAGAATGAGAGCGGGGAATGGAGCTGCGAGCGGTTGGCTCTTTGAGCTTCCGTGGGATTGGAGAGGAGCCGGTCCTGCTCCTGGATGGGGCGTACGGAGCGTCAAGTTCAGTCCACCTGGAGCAGGCAAGGAGATTATGACCTTCACCGAGGTGAGATATAGTGCATACAATCCGGCTTCAAGCGCATATATTGATGATCTTGTTGTATTACATAGCATACATCCCTATTGCACGTCCTTGACGCACGGACGTTCGAAACAGAAGAGATTGTCCGGATGCCCTCATTCGAACACCCCGCACCCTCGTCAACGCGCGCCATGGCTGCCCGACCGCGATCACATTCACCACCACCTCGAAACTCCCCCTCCCTATCTTCATCCACAGTCGCGTTCGACACGTCTTCCAGTAGCAACTTGACGACGAGTAACCCACTCCCGCCACCACCACGGATCCTATTGTTCAGCGGGGCAGTCGAGGATACGTTCAGGATCCCCATTTCGGATCCGTACCCAGCGCGACGGAGAAGATTCAGAAGACGTCTGAATAGGCAAGGGGAAGACTCAAGTGGGACGAGTTCCGGTACGAACGCGAATGGTTCTAGTATGATGGAGACAGATTATGATGACCTTGTTGTCATCCCTCCCCTGGGCGACCGTGAGTTGGAAGATGACGTTCGGAGGTTATTGGGAAGACCGTTGCGAACCCTCAGTTTGCACGATGAAAGTCCCGAGTCGTCTTCGTACGAGGCCATTGGACTGCGTCGTGATGACGATGACGACGATGCTGATGATGACGACGATGATGGGATGGACGTGGATGTAGATGAACTCGAAGCAGATTGTCTATCGTCACACTCACCTTCTCGTGCTCCTTCACCTGCTTTAGCTTCCTCTTCGGGTCCTTCGCCGTCCTCATCTTCCTTGGGGTATCCTGCACCTGCGACTTCCGCGCTGAGGATGTCTCAAGCATACGACGTTCGATCACCAAGACCTACCTTATTGCGTAGGGGGGATTCGGGGACAGGACCATCCTCCTCGTCATCATCATACCTTACCCGTCGTTCCCTCATCTCACCTTCCTCCTCCTCCCTCGGCCCTTCATCCTCATCGCAACTACCACAACGTACAAGTAGACATCACCGTCGCAGCATAGTCCAACACCATCATCAACGTCAACCATCCGACGGGTCCTCCATCAGCTCTGTCGAAGAGATTCTATCAGCGCAACAGAGCGAAGATATCGAACAGGATCTTGCAGGGACTTGTTTTGATCCGACCGGTCAGTATGTGTACGTTGCTGCTAAGAGGGGCTTAGCGGAGTGGAAGGTCAGGGGGGCTGAGAAGAGGTGGTGGGCTGAGACGGATTGGGCTTAAGAGGGTGTCTTCCCGACTGATGGGTGGGTGGGATATATACCTGGTTCGAGGGATCTCGACGGCTCCCCCTTCTCCACTCTGTTCACCCTTACTCTGGGTCCCTCTCTCCAATGGGTCGTTGATCCTATGGTCGGGGTCCATTGAATTACGGAAGTTATATCGGTCGATTTACCTCGTCCTTGGAATTCTCGTACGATGCCTGGTTTCTCATCACCCATCTGGCCTGCAGTCATTGCTAAGTTTGCCTTACCATCACACACCAATCCGCGGATCCGTCTCGACCCGTCGACATTCCTCATCCCCTTTGCGTAACTTCCGTCATCCTCGGTTGGTCGGTCGACGCTCGTCACGTGCCCTTCCTTGTTTCAACAGTCACCAACTCCCTTTCTTCCCGCTCTGTACTGTCCTTCGCCGATTGATCCTCGTAACCAAGCTATCTGTGCCTCTCTTCTTCTCGTCGCTCTCTATCTGCTGCCTGTGACTCAATTGTATCATACGCACATTCCCTGCCTCTCTCTCCGCCCCTTCCTTGTATACGTATCACCCATCCACTTACGCGCCATGTATGCTCATGCCTTTTGGTTCATCGTTCATCGTTCACTGTTTTTGTTTATCATCTATCGTTTGTCTCCTTCCTCCTTTCGCTGTCTGTTTATCTTCACGATTCGACCTCGTTTATCTCGGAGTTTGTGTAAAGTACGTTGGAAATGCATATGGACGATATTTGCGTTGTGACTTCTGACCTTATACATATGTTCCAGGAGGTCTGAAGATTTGGAGGCCTCCTGCGACACATAAAGGATCCTCGGTCGGGCCAAGCAAGTTGGGATTCTTGAGAATATGGCCGAATAGATCTACTGCAGCTTTGGTTGAGGTATCAAGGATATGGCTGACTATAGTATGCATACAAAGTGTAGAAGTGACAAATTCAAAGGGGTATCGCAAGCATGTATCGACCTACAGGAATCACAATAGAGGTAGTGTAATTGTAGTTGCTCGATGAGGAGAGTTGTCATGTTAGCCTCGCCCAGCACCGTGCCCGAATTATTACGTTGTATTTGCCTAGGTAAATGAGACGTCCAGACGTGATCTTCTAGTATGGAGCAGCCCAGCGTACCTCTACATCATCTGCAGAAGACGGGGGCCAGGAAGTTACACCGAAGTACTCTCCTACTGGCTCGGACCACATATTCTCTCGTGCACTCTGGAAGTAAGCATCATCATGGTTTTGCACAAGTTGAAGTACATTTCAGGTCCCTGAGAGAGGTAGTAGGGCACTCACGAAGCGAGGTATTTCCGCCACTGTTACCGAGATTCACCTCTGCTTCTTATATATAGAATAATGTATTGGGATTCTTAGGTTATGGATGTGAGTTGAATGTGATTGAGCGAGCGGCAGTAGTATGGAATGGTATCGATGCTGATTAGGGAACGTAGGGAACGGCGCAAATTTGAATGCGTCATGGAAAGCAGCTTTGTGGGAGTGGGACAATGATGAGGCTGATAGGCGTACATGGAGAGGGGGACGGCGTCGTATGGGGTAGTGTAGTGACTTATCCCGTGGCAGTGGCTGATTAGGAAGTAAATTATACTAGAATTCCATTGCAGTCAAATCGGAAAGTTATGTCATACTACACAAAGAGACAGAGATGTGAGCACAATTCATATGGATAACTTCTCTGATGGCACTGGAGACCTACCAAATGACTTCAATCTCACTGATGATTCCCAATCGTGGCGACACTCTGCTTACGAGGGGGCCAAGGCACCACGCCAAAGAAGCTCCCTAGCGCATTCCAGATTAATTGCCGTGTGATCTTGCAATGTCCGTTGAGTTGGGCCAGGCAGTTAGTACAAAGTCGGGAGGACTTGACGACACTGAGCCATTCCCGAGGGTATAGGGCATGTGGATCGCCATGAATTCCTCCCTGCAATCCGGACCTGAACCGTTCCATGCACTTTCCACCCTGCTGACAGGCTGACAGCGTATTTTGAACAATTGGGGTGAAGTAGTGCAAGCTACAATTCACCAACGACATATGTGCGCGTTGGCATACTCGGTAGTCGTCCAATGTCCAATGTCCAGCAGCAACAGCATTGAGACAGCATTCCGAACCTGATATTATGCAACAATACATTGCGGGGGGAAGAATTTCATTCAGATTAAACTTGCGAGCTAGCCGAACGCAGGAGAAGCAATCGTCACGTGTTACGATTATGGGGAAGAACTTTTTCGGTGGGCTGAGGGGATCAGGAGCGTAGGGTACAACAAAGTGTTGAAGAAGCGGTGGGAATAGGACCTTCAATCGGCGCAATGCTTCTTGGCTGGCAGCAGGAATGTCATATTTGAGGCCAAGGTCTAGCATTGCAGCCACAGCATCGAACTTCAGGACTACATGGGCTCCAGTTCTAGTAGGCAGTAGTTGAGGGGGAAGCACTCGAGGAATAAAATATAAGCTTACATTGTAGCACCGTCATAGTGACATAGTCTACCGGGCGATCGTCAAGACCGTGACCTCTCTCTGTGATGATGTACCCTACCCAAGAGGGTAATGCCTTTAGATCCTAATAGGTACAAACAACCCGGATTCGCTTGAGAGGTGTCCTTGGCGGCGGCGGACAGCGTCTTGGCACTACTTACCCAGTCTCCGAATGACTTAGTATGTGACTGTAACTTGAAATTCTGTGCTGGTCTGTGGAGGAGACTACGGATGACTCACCGCGAGCCTCTCTCGTTGTCATTGTATTTTCAATTTACGAGCTTGCTGCTACAAGAACGAAGGTCATGCAACATGTTTATTAAGAGAGTACCTATGTGTGTATCAAATTCATGAGAACCAATGGGATAATGAAGCATTACATTGGCATGCACTGCCGGTGCAAAACTAATTTGTCTGCTGGGGCATTCAGTGCCAGTGAATGTTGGGACATTCCTCGGAAGAGAAACTTACACTCTGAGATTCATTCTCCACTGGAGGCCAGGGTTCCACCCCGAAATAACCTCCCAACTTATTCCAGATTTCTTTCCGCAATTTTTCGAAGATTGTCGCGTAATGTGCGAGGCAGTATAAACACATTCCCATATTTTTGAGCAATGCCAATGGGCGCTCAATGAATAGTACATCCGGTACACCGTGACCCATTCCTGCACCCTTGTACTGCAGAAATCTTGTGATGGATGTCTTGCATTTGGAGGGGGTGCGGCAATCAGCATCAAGCTCATGGCGGAATAAGGGAGCATAACCGGCAATCCTGTCATCCATCATTGGTTCAATGCCTTGCATGCAAAGTTGTAGATCATCGATGGTCCACTCCCCGGATGATAGGCCAGTGAACATCTCTTCAACGCTGGACTGGGCACAGATGTAAAGTATAGGTGGAAGGAATGTGTCCAGGTTGAGTCGTCGGACCATGCTGACTGCGGAGTAACACATATAGTGGTCGATCACGACCGAGACAGTTTTCGTGTCCCTTGGGCGGAATTCCTTGGAATAAATGATGTAATGATGAGGGAAGTCAGCTAAAGAGGGCGGGAACAACTGCCTCATCCGTCGCATGGCTTCTTCCCTAACATATGCAATCCGATACTTGGTGCCAAGTTCAAGCATTGAGAGGACAGTGTTGAATGTTATGGTTCTGTGATCACCAAAGCTAGATGCGCATAGTGATGAATCCTTATCCTCAACGCAAATTTTATGCAAAAAGATGACATACATTAAGGCTCCGCGATAGAACGCAGTCAACACATCTACCCATTGCTCCGCCGTATCGTCAACATGTACAACGGGACAGCCATCGATGTTCTCATCGACTGACGGTTCTACGGCTGGCAAGGAGAACATGTCCCGGAAAACCTCAGAATTCTGCGCCAATACACCTTTGTGAACGCGGAAAGTGGTGCCATCTCGCGTTATCAATATCAAGGTGCCGTCAGAAAACCAGAAGTCAGAACTCTTCTTGGGATCTCCAGTAGATTCGGAAGATGGGTCACTATCGATTCTCTGCCGTTTGTGCAACGGCGATGGCGACATCGCGTCGGGGTAAACTACGCCACTGATGTCTTTGGGCTGAACTGAGGCGGTGAGAGGTCAAAGTCCGTGCTTGAATTGAGGAGGCATGGAGGCAATGGTTACACACATACAGAAGCAGAGGAAGCAAAGCTTCAATCACTATTTGAGCAGAAGATGAACATGAGAAACACCCAAGAAATCTGAACCAGGACTGGAGAGACTCGGACGTATCAAAGAGACGAATTCCCGGTTTGGCAGCGTCGTTGTGACTTGAAGCTGGCGCACGTGATGGCAAGAGCTGCCGCTGGTAAAGAACCTTATCGCAAGTTGACAAGAACTTGTAGGTCGACTTATCTTCGCCAGCATCGTACTCAAGCACATTGCTCATAAGTGTCATCTGCAGCTTCTGGAAGAACGTATAGCGAAAAAAAGAAACACAAACAACCATGCTTGAGATTCCTAGGCTCGTATACACTGGCAGGATCCCGGTCCTGGCCATGACTAGTAGAGTAAGTAATCTATACTCGTCCTCTCACGATCCATTCAACACCTCGACGTTGTGGAGCGGTTTTGTCGACAACAGCGTATGCCTACCAACCATGGCAGTGCACAGTTAGGTAAGTAAAACACTCGGAGAGCGGGCATAGGGGCAAACCCTGAGATCAATTATTACTCTATATTAAGGAATTGGTCACTTGGCGAAGATAGGCAGGCTGAGACAAACAAACCCTGAACTACCCTGAACATAATGCCCTGTGATCTAATATACGCCCACGTCGATACCTCGACCATTTGGCTGAATCGTGACCACTGACATGCATCCTTCAGGACGAGTTTACACCAGATTCACCCTCTTTCTCTATGATTTCTTCGTCCTCAGGTTCTCCAACTCGTTTGCTTGGAGATGTCCTCTAAACCGCGCTCTCGAGCCTCACTTCCTCAGACACATTGGTGCCGGTGCTCAACAGTTCCCTGACGACAAAGCCGACAATCCCAAATCGCAAAGCGCGACGGAAAAGCGTTCGAAGAGCCACCTTGATGTCGGTGTTGGAACTGGCCACTATCTCGCAGTTGCTGCGCGCACTGGGCATCTCAGAGCCGTCGACAAGGTCGTGTTACTCGACTTGAACCCTATCACGTTGGTCACTGCCAAGAAGCGGTTGCAGGATGCAGGGTACGCAGGGGAGATTGAGCTGGTGGAGGGCGACGTCCTAGCCAACTGGGATACATTCCCTCCGTCACTGAAACATCCCGACCACAAATTCCACTCGATCTCGCTGTACTACTTGCTCCATTGCCTACCCGGCTCTATGAGCGAGAAGGCGTCGAAGGTTTTCTCCAACATGAAACGCATAATGGTGGAGGAAGGATGCGTGTACGGAGCGACGATCCTGGGTAAGACCCACGCGCCACACAATATCCTCGGCCGCACGTTGCTCGGGGTGTATAATCGCAAGGGGATATTCTCAAACGAGAATGACAGTAAGGAGAGCTTGGAAGGGGCGTTGCGGGAGCATTTCAGAGTTGTTGAGGTGACCGTCGTTGGTAACGTCGCGTTGTTCTCAGCCCGAGGGCCAATCCTGCATGACGAGGCTCAGTGAAGGTACGAGAGCTAAGGGACGGTTTTCGGTGGGTACCAGTGTGTTCTTGCCTTCATAACTTTCGCTTACGTATGTCAGTGTATGTTTGCCAGCTATAGCCTATCATTATTTTTCCGATACCTTATTTGCATATTAGTTGTCTCAGAATGAGATCACTGTGATGCGGTCTTAGATAGAACGCCGGATACTCACCAGGTCCACTCCGTCCATAACAATGAATCAACACATAACATTCAAGTACTTACTTGCAAAGCCTAACTTGCGCAATCGTCTCGTACACCCCCTAGCGTTCGTAGCATCGAGTTCGTCGTGGATGAGAATCCCCGATGACATCCATCATCAATCTCTACGTCTCCTGAAGAGAACCGGGGTAGAAGGATTGGGTATGCAGCTCTCTGCCACCCATATGTTCTCAGGTCTAACCCCCTCCTCCTCGAACTTGACATCATACGCGACGATAGTATGCGCTAACATAGCCTTCAGTTCGTTCGCAGCGAAGAATCGTCCAGGACTAACGCGAAAGCGCATCAGATGCCGATTCGTTTTAATTCGGGACTTGAGATGCGATGATGCTCACCAAGCGTGTTTACCATGTCCAAATGGAATATAGTCTGATGAGGTGCTGACATACTGGTGCTTCGTAGCCTCGCCCGTGTCTCCGTCACGCAAATCTGAGAATCTGAATGGATCGAACACCTCAGGATTGGGATAGTGCTCTTCGTCGAGGTGCATAGCTGCAGACGTCGCAACAATAATATGGCCAGGAGGAATACGATGCCCGGTAGAAAGTGTGATGGGTTTGATCGTTTTGCGAATTAGAGAAACTAGAGCATATAATCTTAGCGAGGAGGGGGAGAATAGCGAAAAAGGATCATACGCACGACTACCAAGACCGCTCACGCGCAGCGATTCCCGCATAAAGCTGTCCAGCTTCTTCATTTTCTGCAGGGCAGCCTTCGTCCAGCCTTCTTCCTTTACAACAGCCTCGACTTCTTCGCGAAGCGGTTTCATATATTCAGGGCAAGCGGCCAACCAATAGATCGCATGGGTAAAGCTCTACCGATAGACAAACCTGAGTTCAGTATTAGAACGCACCTAAAGGATTGCAGAGTGACTCACATTCGAGGACGTGTGGATAGCTGCGAAGTTGGTGGAAAGTATCATTGCGGCGACGGTCTCCATACTCTTACCCTTCTCGAGAGCCAAGTCAATCACCCACTGAAGTAAGTCATTCTAGAGAATCGGGAGGTCAGCAGCGAGGCAAATCACACTATCGAAGAAAAGATCGCACAGGCTTGTCGTTCCAATCATCTCCAAGCTCCTTTGCTTTATTCATGCGTTCGTCGATCGTAGGTTGAAGAAGTGCGAGCGTTACCTTGACGCTTCGACGAGATTCATCGACAAAGAACCCGGCAATGCTGACAGGACCTCAGAATGTTTGGAAGTCATTCCACTGGAACACTGTAACAAACTCACGGCTGAAGCAACTCCGGCCACTGATTTAGGAAGTCCTTGGTCTTGATCACTTGAATAGTATGTTTGATTGACAAATCGATATATTCTTTATGACGACCTAAGGGTTTGATCAGCACGTTATCCCTACGCTTTGATTTCAAGTTGACTATTGTGAGATACCTACACAGAGGGAGCCCCACAAATATGCGGTTGCTCACACGTGCGACAATGTGTTGCATGGTTGGGAGGACATCAATCGGAGTCCAGTCTAATCAAATGCGTCACAGAGCACTGATCCCCGAGTAGAGGATACGCCTACCGTCGGATGGAGGAATTAAGTCGTTGTAAGCAGCCACTATCTCATCCCGTATGTCGCCAAAGAGACTGGCAAGATAACGGGTGAGTTGTCCACGAACAATCTCGATGTGGAATGGGTCGTTGTCGAAATCGCCAAAGGTATAGCTTATGTGGACCAGCTATGGTAGGTTGTGGTCTTGCGTGTCAGAATGGCTGTATCTCATGGTGGAGCGTCATAAAGACTTACATCTTCTGCTGCTTCCATAAACGATACTTGGTCGTCGGGAAACTTGCGAAGCTCATCGACCATGCGGGGTCCATTAACGACGACGATCCACCTCTCGTAGGTAGCAATCTTGAATACGCCGCCCTTATACTGTGTGGAGATATTAGACCCATCGGCCAGCTAAAACAATCAAATGTGATGATTTAATACTGTACCTTTGCGTAACCTTCCTCCAACATTTCCCGCGCATGACGTGCATACTTGCGCGCGCCCAAGTACGACAGGATAGGTGCAGATGTGCCTATGGTGGGAATGTCGTACAACTACATACGAAACGCGAAGTCAGTCGAATACCAGCTGCTATACGGAAGGAGCGACCAACGTTGACATATCTCCATCTGTACAATAGATACAAGATGGGCAGCAGACCCGCAAGGATGTACGTCGATACCAAGGACTCCGCCATACTAGTCACTGGTCGGTGAACGAGGGTGGTAAGTTGGTCCAAAGCTCTGCATGAGGACAACGACACTTTATATACTTGCACGAAGGATGCTTCTTTGGATTCAACTTGGACGTGCAAGCGAACAACAGACCCACCTCTCACGGCGACCAGTTCGACCTCCGGTTTACCTCCCCAATCGGGCAATCGCCTTTCCTATTGCGGGCTTGACATTCATGGTGGTGGGGCCCCAGTTCGCGTCATGTGCCATGATACGAGACGGCTTGGCCTCACATGCACTCTGTCAAACGCGGAAGGCAATTCGGTATGGAAAGCAAGTAAGAGAAGACATTACCCGCTTTGAGTTCAAGTATTGCCAACGCAAGTCAAGTAACCCGCAATTTCAATATACCTGCAAGTTCCGTGACACACTTAGTTTCATAAACACGGATCGCAGCAGACAGCTGGTACATTACACCAGGACCCATCATGCGCCCGCCGTCCAAGGGAGTGTTGAGTGGGCTGGTATTCCGAAGAGGGGCGATTCGCGTGTGTCAAGTGGGTTTTCATATGAAATCAGCCCGGTGGTGAGAGTGGACCAACCTTCAAAGCTTCAAGGAAGACAAGCGCGAGGGATTTAGCTTTTCAAAATTCAGTTATCAGATAAAAGGACGTAAGAAAGCGGAACCTTGAATAACTCTAATCTCTACGTTTTCTGAAGAGAACCGGAGTACGAGGATCGGGTATGCAGCTTTCTCCCACCCATATGTTCTCAGGTCTGACCCCCTCCTTTTCAAACTTGACATCGTAGGAGATGATAGTATGTGCCAACATGGCCTTGAGTTCGTTCGCAGCGAAGAATCGTCCAGGGCTAACGCGAAAGCGCGTCAGATATAACGAAGAATTTGAATGCGGGAGATTAGAGATGAGATGTAATGATGCTCACCAGGCGTGTTTGCCATGTCCAAACGGAATATAATCCGTTGAGGTACTGACATACTGGTGCTTGGTAGCCTCGCCTGTGTCTCCTTCACGCATATTTGAGAACCTGAATGGATCGAATACCTCGGGATTGGGATAGTGCTCTTCGTCGAGGTGCATAGCCGAAGACGTCGCAACGATGATGTGGCCAGGAGGAATGCGATGTCCGGTAGAAAGTGTGATAGGTTTGATCGTTTTGCGCATCAAGGAGACTAGAGCGTGACTTCTTGGTAAAGAGGGGAAGAAGATCGAACAATGATAATACGTACGACCACCAAGACCGCTCACGCGCTGCGATTCCCGCATGAAGCTATCCAGCTTCTTCATCTTCTGCATAGCAGCCTTCGTCCAGCCTTCCTCCTTCACAATGGCCTCCACCTCTTCGCGAAGGGGCTTGATGTATTGAGGGTAAGCGGCCAAGTAGTAAATCGTATGGGTGAAGCTCTGTGAAAAGACAAGCTTAATCTCAGTACCACAGTGCGTTCGATTTGCTGTCGAAGGGACTCACGTTCGAGGACGTATGGATCGCCGCGAAATTGGTAGATAGTAACATCGGGACGATGGTCTCCATACCCTTGCCCTTCTCGAGAGCCATGTCAATTACCCACTGAAGCAAGTCATTCTAGAGGGTTGCGATATCAGCGCTGAGGAACATCATTTAGTGAACAAGATCGTAGTACAGGCTTGTCGTCCCAGTCGTTTCCGAGCTCCTTTGCTTTATTCATGCGTTCTTCGATCGTGGGTTGAAGAAGCGCGATCCCTTGCTTGACGCTTCGACGAGACTCATCCACGAAGTACCCAGCAATTCTGACAGGATATCAGGATCTTGGGGATCATACTGAGACACTGATAGACTTACGGCTGGAGCATCTCCGGCCACTGATTCAGGAAGTCCTTGGTCTTCATCACTTGGATGGTATGCTTGATTGACAGATCGAGATATTCCTTATGACGACCTGATTCGGGTTAATGTATTAGCATGTTGGCCCTTTGATCACACTGCTACGAGGTACGTACACATGGGCAATCCTACAAATACGCGGCTGCTCACACGCGCGACAATTTGTTGCATGGTTGGGAGGACATAACTTGGCGTCCAGTCTAATCAAAACGCGTCAAAAAGCACTGAACCCCGTTTGAAGAGGATACCTACCGTCGGAGGGGGGAATGAAGTCGTTGTAAGCAGCGACTATCTCGTCCCGGATATCACCAAAGACACTGGCAAGATGACGGGTGAGCTGTGCACGAATGATCTCAACATGGAAAGGGTCGTTGTCGAAGTCGCCAAAGGTGTAGCTTGTATGAACCAGCTACGTTAGGTTGTCCGGTGAGTCAGAAATGGCTGTATCTCGATGGAAGAGCGTCAGAACGACTTACATCTTCTGCAGCGTCCAAGAAGGATACTTGGTCGTCGGGTAATTTGCGAAGCTCGTCGACCATGCGAGGTCCGTTGACGACGATGAGCCATCTCTCGTACGTAGGAACTTTGAATACACCGCCCTTATACTGTGCGGAGATGCCAGGCCCATCAGCCAGCTATAACAGGTAGATGTTGTAGGTTAAATACCGTACCTTCTCGTATCCTTCCTTCAACATTTCACGCGCATGCCGTGCGTACTTGCGCGCGCCCAAGTACGACAGGATAGGTGCAGATGGGCCTATGGTGGGAATGTCGTACAACTACATACAGAATGCAAAGTTAGTCGAGTAGCTGCTATCAGCGCAGAGAGGGCGACTTACGTTGACGTATCTCCATCTGTAGAATAGATATAGAATAGGCAGCAGAGCCGCAAGAACGTATGTCGATAGCAATGATTCCGCCATACTATCAAGCGGTCGGTAAACGAGGACAGTGAGTTGACCCAAAGCTCTACGTGAGGATAATGTCACTATATACTTACCCGGAGGATGGAATATCCGCTGCTGACCAACGGGAATGACACCATTTGTGCTTCTTCGAATCCACAATGCTACCGTGTGGACGACGGGTCTGCAAGCGAATGACAGGTCATACGGACACAGAAGCCTGATAGTCACGGTATCCCGCCTCGTCCAATACCCGTGTTGCATCCCTCAAGGCGACTTCCATCTCCCCAAGCTGGCAACCACTTTCTGAGTTTTCTGTTGCGAGGGTAGGTCTTGATATCAGAGGTCACATGGTAATGGAGCTGCAGTATCACGTCCAGGTGCCAGGAATACAAGAGCCTGGCAAACGCTCCGTCCGTGCTAAACGCGGGAGGAAATTCTGTGTGATAAGGGCAGAAGACTAGTAAAAGAAGATATTACCCGCTTGAGCTCGAGCATCATGGCAAACGTGGCATGATATGTAACCCGCAATTTTATTGCCCGTGCAAGTTCTGTGACAGAAACTGAAATTTAAGAACACGTATCACAGCAGCCAGCTGGTAAATCATACCAGCTTCCCATCATGCGCCCGCTGTCCAAGGGTGGCCTTTAGTGGGCTGAGAGACCGAAGAAGAAAGACCCGTGTACGTCAAGTTATCTTGATACGAATAGGCGGAGCAATGAACCGACGCTTGTAATACCCTGTTACGCCTGCGAGAAGATATAGGAATCAATGAAACCAGCCTGAGTGTGAGAGTGGTCCAAGCTTCGAGGAAGACGACCGTGAGGAATTTGACTTCTCAACTTCAAATTCTCGAGTCGTGGCTTCCAAGAACGCGTCACATGCTATGACGACATAGCTGTGCCGACGCGATCGAGCTTATAGCGCGTTGATATAAACCTCGATCGCTCTCGATGGCTCTGATCCTTACCAACTGCGCGAAAGCCCACGTCCGTATACCCATCTGCCCTACGACAACAAGTCTAACGCACCTATACCACGAGCAAATTTCTAGCGTGTCGTGCTCACCTATCTACGACCATCTTGGCATCTTCCAGACATCGCCCTACACAACAATGGCATCCCCATCTTCTCAGAGCACCGAGTGGTTGCAGGAACGTCTCGTCGAGATCTTGAATTCACCACATATCTCGTTTAAGAAACCCGCAGGTCTCACGAACATCCGCATGGGACCTGGACCCATCGATCTCTTCAGCACTCGCTTTGCCAATACAGTCACGAGCGACGTAAAGGGAACTGTAGCTGGAAAGGAAGTCGACAAGGAGGGGTTGAAGGAGGCTTTGTTGGCTTTGCAGAAGAAGTGGAATGCCGACAGCGTCCTGTTCAAGCCTCAGACCTCCACTGCGGAGTCGAAATATCATGTGAGTGACGCATTATCCAAAACGTGACGAGCAAGAGTGAACCTGGGGTATATTTAGCTTGTGACTGCGTTCGAGTGGGCCCCAAAGAATTCTGATAAATCAAGTGCGGAGGTCAGAGCGTCCGCTTCGTAAGTGCATCATGTTCGTCATGGGTCACATACCAATGAATGCTGCAGAGTACGCGAGGAGGGAGGCGCGCCTCGCATCAGCGAGCTATCCTTAGACGGCGACGAGGACCTCTTTACATGAAGTCTTCAGGCCGTCAATGCCCGGGAAGATACAACGGACTGTTGGAACTGAGTTGGCTCGAATCAAAGCTGTGTACAATATATCGTGCATGTGAGATCTTGTAACGCCTCTTGCGAATAAAAATGATGTAGGAATTCTGTAGCTAGAATTTAGCGGAATGGAAGGTCGGTCCAGATTGCGATATGGAGGGAGGACCGAGGTGAGAAAGGCATGCCTGAGATCGAACAAGGTATGTCTTATAACCTGGGATTCCAACATAGAATGCAAGACGCATGAGTGCGAACCGAGTCCGATCCTGTGAATGTACCCTGACAAGGGAACAAGGTCAATGATGTTCAGTGAAACTAGAAACACAATATCACCTTCTGTACAAACCCCCTATACGCCTCGAATAGATACGCGACCAATATCAGCCCAAATGCTATATCTCGTAGCCTCACAGTGGTGGTTAAGGCTAACGCTACAATCGTTACAAATTCCAGTGTGTTGGCGGAGGTGGTCGAGCCATGCAGGAAATTGCACAAGACTACGTATGTCCCCGTATACGCCGCCGTAATTGAGCATCTGTTCCCGTATCGAGGCTTCACACTCCTCTCTGTTGCCACAACCACCCTCAAAGGTAAACGTATGGTCGAATATAGGCTCATAAAGCTGATAATCCGCCTTGAGTAGGATCTCCCGAACTTCCAGACATTTCTGCATGTCCGACGCTCGCCAGCTTTGGTCGAGAATACCGTTCAGCATCTTTTCGTAGGATAGTTGCGCGGCGTAGTAGAATGCAGCAGGTAGAGCGAGTTTCATGTCGTATTCGTGCATGAGGCGTATGGCTTGGAAAAGCGAATGGCCATCCAGAACGAGTGGGGATTTGAGCAGGAATGGCTCGAGAGGAAGTTTTTCTATTGACTCTGGAAATGTTAGTGGGAATCTCTTGGACACTGTAGCATGGACGCGAGGCACTTCATACTTCGCAGAGAGTCGAAGTAGGGTTGATGCCACACTACATGTCATGGGATGCTCCATGAGGTATATGCTGCAAAGGAGCAAGAGCAAGAGATTACATCGACAGAGTCTTTTTGAAGAGGTGCTAGATGGTCGACGGACCTGCAGCCAGGGTCATACATGGCAGAGAGCAACAGAGCCATATCTTCAGCTGATTCAGACACGCGTACAGCTGGACAATTGTCGATGTATTCCATGGTTGGGTCCGCCTGAGCCTCCGGGGGTTGGGGAACATTAAACATATCCTTGAAAACCTCCGAGTGCCGAGATAGGACTCCCGGATGGAGACGGAATTTGGTCTCTCCGGCGACAATTATAATCGTGCCGTCTTGAAACCAGAGATCGCTATCTTCCTGGAGCATAGTTAAATGCGTTCAGCAATCGAGTACGGTACTGCGTCTGAAGGAGTCAGAAGGACTGTTCCACACGTTGTTCATATACATTGATACTGAATGTTCACATACCGTGTTGCGAGAGGGTGACTGCTTCTCCTTCTTTGTTGAAAAGATGTTCGAAAATAAAGTATATTCGACAGAGTTATAACTCAAGCGAGAGGATGCGAGGATGCCTCAAGTGATTTCTGCGAAAACAACCGAAGAAGTTGAACGATAACCGTTAACGCGATCGATCGCTTGCTGACCATGAGTCACGTGATTGCAAATTCCCCGACGCGATGCAGTCGGTCGCGCGTCGGCCTGAACGGGTAGAGATTGCCATAGATCCGTCACTTTGAACTTCACAACTCACTGTGATTCTCAACAGATTCGCGAACTCAGTACTCGACGAGGCGTGAATCCTAGGTCGTAACGAAAAGCCGAGGAACCTTGGAGTCATGTCATCTCCGATCCAGCCATGTCTCTCTTGTCATAATGGGTGAAGTAAGCTATGTCTCTCTTGTCATAATGGGTGAAGTATATATTGGTAGTTATGAACTCCTTGTCGGAACATTGCAATCTTAAGCTGCACATGGTGAGACGTCCGAGTCGGTCGGGCATATATTAACCTCGCACAAGCCCGGCAATCGACATGAGATGAAGCCTCCGTGTCGACCAGTCAGTTGTCTCTCTCGAACGTCATACTCCGAGTCTCCTGATCACCCGGAGGATATGTCATGACGTAGTATGCTCTCTAACCAGTTCGTCAAGAAGTTCAGCTACTTCTTCTTTGGGAAGCTGGGTGAGAATATCTGTCGAGTATTTGTTGAGAAGTTCCGCGAGTACTTCGACAGGGTATTCAGCGAGGAGCTCCGTGAATACTTCGGTGAGTTCGTCAGGTATATCAACTGGGATTCCTGGCGCACCGGCTTGGGCCCCAGTGGATGTTTCTGCGCCAGTTTTCTGAAGAGGTGTAGTAGAGAATTCGGCGCGAGGTGCAGCACCGGGTTCGTCGGACGATTGCGCCAGAGGTACATCAGGGACTGCAGCAATGTTCTCAGTCGGCTGCCCAGTAAGTGTAGCGAGGACCTCGGAAATGATTTCGGGAGGGTAGTTGGCGAACTCTTCAGCGGGACGTCCCGTGATGCGCTCAAGAAGAAATTCAGCCGGGAGGTCAGTAGGGAGTCTCGAAAGGGCCTCGGCAATACGTGGGGCGAGGTCTTGGGCGGGAGGTGAGACGGAAGATGAGACAGGAGGCCGCACCGGAGGTGTAATGGGGGTTTGAGTGGATTGCTGGGTGGATCGTTCAGGGGGATGTTCGCTGGGTTGAGTAAGAAGACCGGCAAGTAACTCGGGCGGGTACTGAGCGAACTCTTCAGCCGGACGTCCAGTGACCCGCTCCAGGAGCAGCTCAACTGGAAGATCAGATGGTAATCCAGTGATGCCTCCGGAAGGGATACCGTCACGGACTTGTGTGAGGAACTGGGCAGGGTCGAGAGCAGTTTGCCCAGCCTGAGACAGATCCGCAGGGTTATTCTCGAGCAGGGATTCTAACCGCCCAATACTGTCCGCAAACCTTTCCCCAGTGAACTCCTTGAATTGTTTCAGAATGGGAAGCAACGAATCTTGCTTTCCAACGCGAAACAGGACGACCGTGTGTTTTTTGAGGTTCTCTGCTAACCAATGTCCACATTGTGAAAACACATCCCTGATCGTGTCTTGGTGCTCCCCCACCTCTTCGGGGGGAGCATAGAGGAGCAGTATAACGAACGGCTCCAGTGCGCAGTACCGACGAAAGCCGAATGTTGACACGTGGTGATCTAGAAGATCCATGAACATAACAAGCATTTGCACGTCTGGTAACAGCAAAGTTAGCTGAGTAAACGTAGCGAATGTACAAATCGCGCGCATACCTTTATGCTTGAATGGATAGTGCCCCGAGAGAAGCGATTCCAAACGTTCTTTGTTGTTGTGCACATACTGCAAAAACGATAGAACCCGGTTGATACCCCCAAGTACGCGCTTGGAGTAGGACGGGTCTGAAGCACTTGTTTCGGGCTCCAGCAACTGCTCAAAGAAATACCACAGCCAACGACGGAAATCATCCCATAAGAAGACGATGTACCTCATCTCGGATTCTTCTAGATTGTCGAAGATGTAGCCAAGTACCAATTCTTCGGTGGATTCATGGGCAGGTCCAAGCCTTTGACGATTCTGAAACAGAATTTTGGCCACAGCACAGCGAACCATAATGCGATGTTCGGAAGGAACGGAGCTGATATTGCCACGTGCGAATTCGGATGAAAGAACTTCGTAGCGATGTTCGTCGTTCAAATCTGGGATGCAGTGGAGAAGCAGATTCCCCATTTTCTCCCTCATCCCGGTGGACCTGAAGCGATCAATGGCAGATTCGATCATGTATTTCTCGACAGATTTGCCCATGCCACCTGGCCCAGGGCCATTGGCTTTATTCGACCCAGAATTTGAAGTCCTGTAGAAACCTATTCTTGATATCATTGGGGTCTTGTAGGGGCAGGATTCGTCGAGTAGAGGGAGGATGAATGTGACCGCATACAGCATGAGCCATGCAAGCACGAAAGCCATCATAATATCCCCGAGAAGCTCATCAAGGCTTCTCAGGAAGATGAAAAGGCCGGTGAGGAACAAAGCAAGGGCAAGCTGCAGCATGAGAGGGAGGATGGATGTGATTTCGTAGACGCGATATACTGTTAACCCTCGGTGCCGCATGAAGAACGATTTGCCCGCAGGTCTATACGAAAGATCATCCAAAGCGAGGAATTCTCGGAGCCACTGTTTCGCGAGCATAGCGAGCGACGCTGTAACGAGACTGAGGAATAAACTTGTGAACCAAAGGCCGTTGAGCGGCCTTGGGAGAGAGGATGACGACGAAGACTGGATATCATCAGCTTGTTCGAGTGAGCTGTTGAGCTGACGAGCTATGGAAGCCAAGAGGACGACAGCTGCATCTTCTGGATCAGGCTGTAACAGTTTGTACGATTCTATGATTAACGCAGTCACAGCTGCAGAGAATAGACCTGCCTATTGAGAGACAAACGTTTGGATTATCTGACGAACGTGACAGGTGATAGGGCCGACGTACGAATGTGAGAAGCGTGTCAATATCTTCCTTGACATCCTTGATCTTCATAGCTTCCGACTCCTTCATCATGCTTGCGAGACTCTCCTTGCCCTGTTCCCCTGCCGCCTTCGCCGGTTTCTTGAATACATCCTCTTCCATGTCCTCAAGCACTTGTCCCAAGACGGGTGGCACGTCCGCTCTCTGATGAGATTGCAGCATGAGAACCTGGGAAGAACGTGCATGATGATGTCTCAAGATCTCACCTCCCGACCAAAGAAGTAGCGCAGCACTTGGTTTCGGTCGACGCCGGACGCGTTCGAGTCCTCATTCTACAGGGAGCGGGATCGTTTCGTGAGTCAAGATCACGAGAGTACGAATGATATTTCTCAAGGCCCTACCCCTTTTTTGTCAGGCCGCATAGGGGCCATGTCGACGGACGTGTGGGCCTGCTAATAGGTTGACATTAGTTAAGAGGTCAAGCGAGGTAGGAAAAAAGCGAGTTCGATCACTTACCTCCGGTTGTGGCTCGTTGGTACTCATTTGGGACGCTGTGTGTTACCGACAAAGCTACTCGGGAGGATATTGAGACGAAGTAATATGCAGTTGCACGGCGAAGTGATAGTAATTGAAATGGGTCGCGCTGGCAACACACATGGTCCACCAAAACACTTTAAGAGGTGCGGGGACATTGGTCGAATACAACGTGCAGACGGGTAGGAGTTGGCATCGATTCGTTCATGCATAGTCATACGGCACCCCAAACGCAATACTGCGCGATATGAGCTCGCAACTATCATTCACCGGCGGTGGCAGTGAGCCCTATGCAGTTTAGCAGCCATGATTAGAGTAGTACGCGGAGGGTGATTTGAAGAATGACACGCACGCTGGATGCACGTTGTACTCATATGCATGCTGTACATGTCACTGCCAGATAACCACACATCCTCCTCGACATCTTGATGTGATATGCCTAGGCGTAACACAAGTTGCATCTAAAAAGCTGGCTTACCAGGGCTTACCAGTCGAAATACCTCTACGGCGGTGACCTATACTTCAGAAAGGACCATACGTGTTTGGGCATCGCTGTGATATTCAAATAACTATACACGCAAGGTACAATCGAACAGAAGAGATATAAATTGACAACAAACCACTTGGGTAACACAACGAAGCCGATACCCTACCGCTTCTCTTTCACGTAGAAGTGCAGTACGAGGAAGCTCAGTACAGTGAAGCTTCCGAAGAATATTCCCAGAAGTCCGATATTAGGCCACCAGAAAGACTAAGAAGGTACAAGTGATTAGTTCTCGCGACTAAAACATACATGAACGGAAACGGAAATTACCTCTGCTCGAAGGCCGAAGAGCGCCAAAATAGTTGCAGCCGGGATATCCAGTTCAACGCCAAACTAAATGAAGACGCCTATTGAGTTCACAGACATGACGCATATGGGCGTGTTCATACCTTGTGCTGGCGTAACTGGAGGTACCTGAGCTCATTGACAGCAAGTGCTTCAAAGGCAGCATGGAAGAACGAGATGGTATGCAGCCACTGGAAGGCTGGGTGCAACGTGTCTCGGTTAATGAGCAGACCAGTGAATAACAAGCTAAATTCGCATCGCCACCAATCCGAAGTGGAATAGTATGCGTCAGTAAACGACGATCCCTCGTCGTACAAAAATAAGAAGACGTACTTGAAGAGCATGACCAAGGTGCCAACCAAGCTCGCGACTCCCACGCTGGCGAACGCGATGGATAGAAGGAGGATGATACTTGCGCAGGTGAGGTTGAAGAGCACGAGCGTGAGCATGAACTTCCAGAACGCGGGTGCTGTTGGCACGAGTCCGACTAGACCGTACACGATCCCTCCGAATACGAAAGGTGGGACGACGCGCAACGGGACGATATCGAACAAAATCTAAGTAGATGTCAATCTCCCATCCGCGGACCTTAATTGATATGCCAGACTAACCTTCGACGCAAAGTACGTGAATGTCGAATAGTATCCGTTTGCACTGGACTCGTTCTTAAGCGAGACAGACTTGTGTCATAATAGAAAGGTCATACCGTTCCCGCATGAATAATATCCGCTCGTTTGCGAAGAGACTAAGGCTCGACAGGCATGAAAATCCAAATAGAGCTAAAGTAAAGAAGAAGACGCCAAGTCGGTTCTGGAAGCCCGGAATATCATTGCTGTGTCCAGGTCTATGTCAGGTGCCGACTGTGGTGAGGCTCACACGAGTACGCACCTAACGCCGTGGAAGAACGTGCCACAGATCACTGTCAGCAACAAGCGAGTCTGTATGAGCAGAGCATTACACAGAAGTAATCAAACAACGCACGAGCAACGATGATAGCAGACGCATAATGCGCAGCCAACAATGCCGGGTCTCGGTACAGGTTCTTGAACGCCCTCCCACTCAAGATCTGGAACTGTGTCAACCAACTTGCCCTTCTCCGCCCTCTCGTCAACGAATTCTCTAATGCGACATCGGGTAGGGCACCATTCGGGTCGGCTTGAGGCTCTGCGGCTCTCGCAGCCTCTTCAATATCAGCTTGAACGCTGGCAGCAATATCGCTATTCCTATACGCATCCACCAGTTCAGCAAGCTTAGGCGTGATAGCCGTCGGCTCAGCTGTTTGCGATGTAGGTGTGATAGCCCCGAGTAGTTGAGATGTCTTCTTACGGATATAGTGCGCGGGTGAGGACCCTGCTTGGGCTTCAGGTTCGTCGGCGGCTGTTGCGGAGGAATGTCCTTGTGAGGATCGGGCAGAGGTCGTGCTACGAAGTGCGATGGCTACCTCTTCGTCGCGGATTGAGGGTGGCCGAACTTCAGGCTCCAGAGGTTCTGTTGGACTATCGAGCGATCGAGGCTCTGCCCCAGCATGCATGGTCAAGTCGACTACGAGAATAGTCAGATTACACGAAAAACGCCAAGAAACTAAGGCTTACTCATGAAGTCAGCGAGGTTGAACCCAGGTGGACAAGGGTGACCGATCCTTTCGAGATACTCATACGCTTTTCCGGCATCGCCAGAGTAAATCAGCTTGCCTTGCGCGAGCAGGATGAGTTGATCAAACATAGACACGATGTTGCTGCGAGGTTGGTGAATGGTGAACACGACAGTCCGATTGTAATCCCGAGCAAGTGATACGAGACTTTCGACTACGCTGAGGGCATTGAAGGCATCCAAACCACTGGTGGGTTCATCCAAGAAGAGAATAGAAGGGCTTGTAACCAGTTCACATGCGATGGACACACGACGTTTCTCTCCACCGGATATTGAGCGACGTCCTAGAGCCATGTTAGGACCCATCTGCAAAAGACGATTTGCGATTCATACCTTTACTTCCTATTCTCGAGTCCTTGATGCCCAAGATGCCCAGTTCGTTCATGGTCTCCAGTGTCCTGAACTTCTTCGCCTCAAAGCTCATCTCCCTCGGCAACCTCAACAACGCCGAATACAGCACCGTCTCGTACACCGTCAAAGTACTCATCAACGTATCCTCCTGGTCGACAAAGCCCATTACGGCCTTGAAGTCCGAATCGGGCACCTCCCTACCATTGACAAGTGTCTTCCCGCTCACTATCCCTCGTTTCTGCTTACGAGCGAGGATATCGAGGAAAGTCGACTTTCCAGCTCCTGAGGCACCCATGATTGCCATAATTTGACCCGGTTTGACTGATCCAGAGATGTTGTCCAGAATCGTACGCCCGTCTTGGAGACTGTATGAGATGTTGGAGAAGTGAAGTGCTGCGGGGACGTGGTCCGTCATGAGCTTGGCGGATTCATTCTCTGGGAGACGGATGTTGCCAAAGTCGCCAGTGCGTTTGCGTCCTCCAAGCCAGATAATACCTGAAGCCGCAATGACGAACAGTGCGGAGAGCGCCACAGTCGTAGCTACGAATGCTGTATTGTCGGGTTTCGGTGGTTGCTAGAACGCTTCGTGAGCATGCGGGGAGCTGCAATCAGACTACCAGACCTACCACATATCCAGGAACTTGCGAGTAGTGCAGACATTCGCCGCTGTCACATGTTAGAGTGATGTGTGGGTCACCAAAGAACGTCAAGATAAGCTCGTTCATGGCATCCTCGGAGAATGAACAATGTTCTCCAGTCTTGCAGGTGAACTCGGCGGGGCCCTTGATGTAATCCTCGAAGTATTCATGAATGTCTAAATCATCTCAGCATATGTGGCGAATGCTGATAATTGATCGTACCAACCTACACTGCCGTTCTCACCGCAGATGAATCTTCCAGGCACACAACGGCATTGCATCTTCTCGCACTTGTAATAGGTCGTATTGGAGTCGTATCCCACTCGCAACTCTGACTCGCACTCCGACAGTCCGCAGTAGAAGGACTCGACTTCCGCAGCCCAGAACTGGAATTGACATGACGCCTCTTCCTTGTTGCAACTGAAGGTGACTTCGGGTTTACGACCGTCAAGTTGGTCGAGGATCTTGCGATCTGATTCACGCTGTTAACGTAGTGTTATGGAAATGCTGAAAGTAGACTTACTCGTAACATTACATATCTGGTGGTTCTCGTAGACAGTAACACCGCCGGTGTAACATGTCATATTTGCTACACCGACATCGTCACCAGGAGGGACATCGTCGGGGTCTTCTCTGTGAATAGGGAATTTGGAGCAGGCCTTGTCGGTTCTACATACTAGAAGACTCTCAATTACGATCAAGGTTATTAGTCGTATGTTCACGCACCATTACAGTTGACGCCGCCCCAGCCTTCTTTACATTCACAACTCTTTCCCTCTTCCCTTTGTCTACGCTTCTCCCCATCTGCGAGAGAGTCACATTCTGCGGGACCCCAAATATTAGCAACCTGGATACAGATAACCTGGCTGGCGTGATGACGCACGAGGTGTCAAGCAATCGATGCCTGCCCATCCTGGGGGACATTTACATTGACCGTCGAACTTGGAACACTCGCCAAAGTGCCCGCATGTGAATGCGTCGAGTTGACAATTAAAACAAGGAGGACATTTCTCTGAATATATACTGATGAACACACATGTCAACGTGGAAAGCGTCGTGTACTTGCCTGGTCTATTATTGGCCAATCCCAAAGTCTAAAGCGCGAGTCAGCATGTCGTAAGTTCAATGTAGGAAGTAGCGCACCATAACATCTTGAGAACTGAGGCTGATTCGTGTTGTAACATTCGAAGCTCGTAGCACCGACATCCATGATGCGAACAGAACTGCGTAAGCAGCTCCTTGCCGCACGAACATGACTAGCTCGCTGTAGATTGCACCCTAGTGTAATGGGTCGTCCCCGTCGTTGTACACGAAGCCCAAGGACCTGCGGAGAAACTGAGCCTGCGGAGACGAATGTGGTTCGGAATGAAGGTGTGCCTACTCCGGGCAGCTGGCGGTGAGATGACCCGGTCCGTCTGGGGAACATGTTTGGCTTTGTTAGAATCAGAGGCCTTTGCCTTATTTGGAAGCACAGCCTGCTAACATCGCTGCAGTGCTCGTTACGACTGCGGTGACCGTCTGCACCTCCAGGCTCCAGCATCAGCCCATAACCAGATTGCATCGTGACTCGACAGTCAGTAGTGACGATGCAGTCATTGCGTACTCGAAAGCCATCTCAGGCCCAGCGGTCTAAATCTCAGCGCAAGCTCACACGTCCTGACAACACTCGCGACTCCAGGAAATCGACTCGAGTCAATGACAAGCTCCAGAAGCGCTTCTCGACACGCTATGCGGACATCTCTGCGCCGACAGATGCATCGGTGCCTGCTGTTCCTTCCCTTCCTATCGGAGTTCGTCCAGATGCCTACAGGGGTCAGGAAGCGGTCGTGCAAACGAGGGAGCAACAGCCGAGGGAGGACCCCCGCGAGGCCGATTTGCGCATGCTGGACAAGGACAACTTTAATCCCGATGCATGTGAGAGGCTTTGTTATTATATATTGAGTTACACTGAACGAATAACCCAGTCCTGAAGCTCAAGCTCGCAAACTCGACTGAAGCAGAACTGAAATCCCTCCAATCATCGTTACAATCTCTGAAGGACGGAGTCGCAGTTGACCTACAGCGCAACGTCTTCAAGAAGTATGTCTATTCACATCATATTGTATCATAAACCTCATGATTACTTCAGCTATGCCGAATTCGTGCAAATCTCCAAAGAAGTCAGCAACATCGAAAACGAAATGCTCGAATTCAAAGATTCACTGACTGAATGGAGGGGGATGCCATCCATGCTGCACATCGATGATTCAGCTTCCGTTGCAGGTACCTCCAGTCCTTGCTTATACCTACTACAATTCTGATACACCAATAGAACGTCGGAGGAACGTTAGGTCGTCTATAGCTGACCTGCGCGTATTGTACGCCAACCAAATGCAAACACTGCATACCCAAATTGAGGGTTCAAGCAAGTTCGTACCAACAACTCCCGGAAGGCATATCATTACGGAAATGGATGGCATATACGCCCTGAACTCTGCTACATACAAAGTCGATCATGCTGTTCGCTTTGTGGTCCTCGATGACGCGGTACTGGTTGCTAAGAAGCGTCGAAGGAGGAACCATGGCGATGGCGAGAAGCTAATTGCTGAACGCTGTTGGCCGCTGAACGAGATGCTCGTGCTCGATACGAAAGACTCAGCATGTAGGTGCCATCATCTTACTTGCTGTTCCCTCGTCTTGACATACCACAACTTAGCAATGACGAACGTCTTCAAAATTCGACATAACAAAGAAACACATGTATACCGTACAGACACTGCAGCAGATAAGAAGAATCTTCTTGCCCAGTTCCGTCAGGTAGCAGAAGAGCTTGCTGCCAAACGGCAGAAAGAACGAGAAGGTGAACACCAGCGACGGAAGAGTCTCTGGGTGGGCGACGTAAGTTCGATTACCAGTTTCTTCGAATTCCGAGACCCTGACGTACCTCATCGCAGCGACATTCCATTGCTCTGGGGAACGACATCCCCCCAGTACCCGATTTCCTCGCCCATCTTGCAGACGCCTCTGACATGGGTGCAAGCGCAAAAGACAAAGCCGAACGTGACGCCCGATGGATAGGCGACTTCACAGACGAACTCATAGTTGCTATTGCGCTCCGACAATGGGACCAAGCAGTTTCGCTCGTCGAAGAAGGCGAAAACAAACTCTCGGTCATCCCCTCCCTATCAACCAAACTCACACCGCTGAAATCGTCGTTGACCTCTGCGCTGCTTCAGTCGCTTTCTATGGCGTCAAATCGCAAGTCGACGGTTGTGCATCTGATTTCGTTGCTTGTGAGGTTAAACGCTGGTGCTGCTGCAAGAAGTACCTTCTTGACTGCTCGTACGGAGATGATGAGAAAGTGGACCAGGATGATCGCATTTGAGGGCGACATCAAGACCTATATTGCTGATTTGTCTACTGTGATTTTCACTGGGATCAAGCATACAGCTGACTGGTTCTTGGCAAGTTTTAAGGAGAACGAAGTCGCTAGTGGTAAGTAACAGTCGACTTCTCATATTCTTTGTGTGGCTCTAAAGACTTTCCAGCCTTCATTCAATGGGCCAAACAGCAAATTGAGATATTCGCAGAAATGTTCCGCAAACAGGTATTCGGCCCAGACGTAGACCAACAAACCATAGATGAGGCAATCAAAGTGACACATCATCAAAGCCGAAAGGTACAAATGTCGCATATCATCTTTGAACACAATCCGCTTACCTCTTTTCTTTCAACTTTAGTTGCTCGAAGAATTTGGCCTCGACTTCCGGTTCCTCCTTGAAGACCTCCTCGTCGAAAAGCCTAGCGATGCACCCCGCCCTCCCACCTTCCGCCCCCACCCTCAACCAACGCAAGACCCAATCCGCACACCAGCATCTACCCCAGTTCGTTCCCGCTCTCCAGCACCCACCATCGCAGCACCCCAACCCACACGTGCACGTTCCCCACCCCCAAGTGTCCCTCCCATCCCATCTGCATTCCTAATGTCACAATCACCTTCTTCACCTGCACCAGTGAGATCGCCTGTTCCTAGAACTCCTTCTGCTATATCTGAGGGAAGAGGGGGAGGGGCTGGGTCGACGAGGAGTGTGACGCCGTCGTCGGATATGGCGAGGAGGGAGTGGCAGGCGAGGGAGCAGGGTGGTGGTAGTGTTAGAGGGAGCCCGGCTCCTCCGCCCCGATCGAGAGATAGGCCCGGGAGCTCGGCGAGTCATCGACCTCCGCCTGTCGCCATTCCGAGGCGGGATAATATGTTCTGAGGTGAGGATCTGGCTGACGTTGTCGATATGAAGAGATGCGAGCTGGCCTGGCGTCGGAATTGTTGTTGTAGGAGTAGGACCGTGGACTATGTGCTGATACCCATTTGTGGAATGTGATACCGCTTAACCTGGTTGTGTTCCTCGTTTTCCTCATACAGTGAATATGAAGGTATGATCAGACACATTCAATACTCTCTGCTCATCGATCGCAGGTCACTTCTGGTTCGGAGAAGCACTGCGCGACGGATCTTCGCTACTCTATTTGTGCATACCCTGCAGCAAAAGAACCTCAGGTTGCTTCTGAGGGATCTCCGATGGTCCGAAGTGGTTGTTGTCGGATGGACTTCGGCTCGAAGAGATACTATCTGTCTGACACTCAGAGCAAGTTGGATAACTTCGCCCCCAATCTTCCACCTTGCTACGCAACGTTGAACTAGTATCGACACTCGTAACATCCCCAATTACTTTGCAATATACCAAAAAATACATCCAGCTTAACTGCGCCTACCAATAAACATGCCTGGCACCGTGCGCAGATGACACACTCTCTCAACTTCCGAAGCTAACGCGTCTCATCTTCAGATCGAACCAAAGAAGAAAGTAGTAGATTCAAAGACCCAAGCCCAACAATATACCGACGAGAGAGCAGAGAAGATGCGTCGGCAGCGCATGGAGGAGTACAACCGTCTGCACGTTGAGGTGTCGGCTCGGAGGAGGCGATTTGAGTCGCCTAAGAAAGATGATAACGAGCATCGTTGAGGTCGAAGGGTGTGGGTCGCATTGGGTGGAAAGATATGGTATATATTCGGGAGAATAGACGTATGGCAATATGGCGCACGTTCAAGAACAAAGGGGTATAAAAGTGAAGGGGAGAGAGATAGCATGTACGAAACATATATCCTGCATATGAAGCTGTCCGTGAATCTCAGTTTCCCAAGGACCACATAAGAATGCAAGCCAAAAGACCATGCCAATCATGGGAAAAGCAGATTCAGCTTCTACATCAGACACGAGCAAAAAGCGCATTGAAAGCACCGCCAAACCTGCCTGCAAAGCTCCTCTTCTTCTTCTGCTCCAACTCAAACAAAGCCTTCGAAGACTGCATAGCGGTCCTCCCAAGCTCACCCTGCAACTGCTCAATCTGTGCCCTCAACTTCCTCATCTCCTCTTCCTGCTTCGGATTCAGTCCCTCAGCTTGATAATGATGTTTGGCCTTGTCCACTTCCATACGACGGAACTTTTCGTCCGCCTCGCGACGCAGTCGTTCGATGTCTTGTCGGACGGAAGCCAGCTCGTCCCTGAGACGTTTCTCCTCGATCATATCTTTATCTCCGTGATCTCCTTCGCGTATGACCGTCGGGGGAGGTGTTGGGTTCCTGCGCTGTTGCTGTTGTGGGTGAGGAGGGGGAGGAGAGTGGGGGTGTCGGGTGCGTTTCTGAGCACTATCCTCGCTTCGGGGGTTTCTCTGCGTCCTACGACGAGATCCCTCACCTCCACCACCAGAATTAACCATACCAGCTTTCCTCTCGCGCTCTTGCTGGGCGAACCTCTCCTGTTCGGCTCTCATAGCTTCCGCCTGAGTCGCCTCCTGCCTGATCATCGTCTCCTGTAAGATCCTCTCGGCCTGCATTTTCGAGTTCTGCAACTCGCTCAAGAGGAAATTCATCTCCTGCTGATGGACCATTTGTGCTTGGTTTATCTGCTGTTCACGTACGACGGCGTTCTGTCTCTCGACGTTGAGCATGTCCGTAAGCGAACGAAGGCGTTCCTTCATCTGCTGCAAGTCCGCTTCGTACTCCTTCGAGAGGTTCTCGCGTTTCTGTTCCATATCCTTGACGTTCTGTTCGAGCTCGCGACGGACCCTCTCGAGTTCTTCCTTTGTCTCTGCGTCTTTGTTCAAGAGGGCTTCTTCCATTTGTTCCTTGAGAGACTGCATCTCCTCTTGGTGTCGCTTCATCGCCAACGCCATCTCGCGATCGAGCTCCATACACGCCTCGGTCTCCGTGATCTTCTTCCCCTCGTCGATGAGTTCTTTCTGGATACGCAAGGCACGAGGCTGTCTCTGAATGAGCGAAAGCACGAGGTCCCTCGCCGACTCGAGTGAGCCATCATGACGATGCATGCTTGCGCCTTTCTCCAGGATAGGTTTGAACAGCATATCATCCGTCATCAGCTCAAACTCGCGAGACAACCCGACCTCTTCGTTCACCTCACTCCACATGTTCGTGCATATGGCGACGTTCTTCAACGTACGGTCGCCACATAATTTACGGAACATGTTGAAGTTCTTCCTCGAGACTCCGCCCATACGGAAATCGGAGATCCGGTGCATGTAAATGACCCCATTGAGTTTCTGCCCGGCGTCGTACCTGCGTTTCTCGGTACTGTGAGCTGTGGATTTAGTTTGGCCGCCCCTGGTACGACACTTACGTTGATGCGAGGTATACTGCGATTAGTTTGAGGACTTCGAGGTCGGAGAGAGTTGTGTCGTCGAACCCGGGCGTGTCAATGAGCGTCACATGGTTCCCGTCGACCATGAAGGGGTCGCTCTCGCTCACGGCGGCGGTACAGGACTTTAGTCCGTCTCCTACCGCAAAGTCCGACCCGCTCGCCAGGTTAATGAACTGCGTCCGATGTTAGTACGGGTAGTTGGGGCCGTATGGAAATACGTACAGAAGATTTCCCAGTGCCTGTGGGGCCCATAACCCTACGACCGAGACCTCAGCTACCAATACAAATTCAGAAAATCTCTTCGACGTACGCTATTCTGATGTGGTTCGAGCCATGATACGGCCTGCGAGACGCGAGCGACATTGTGCTAGGAGGATGAGTTGAGTTAGTAGACATGGAGAACTATGGGAGACACCGAGACAGTGAGTGCAAGGAAAAAGGTGCACTACCCCAGCCTGAGGCGGCTCGCCGTGTACTCCTGCCTCAACTTGGCCATGCATAAGAAGGATGTTCGGTGGTTAGATATAGATCATCTCGATAGAGCGGCTTCGGAGGAGCAACAATGGACGCTGGATCTGGGCCTGCTGCTTCGAGGTATATATAATCTAGAGTAATGTCATGACCTTCAAGTAGCTACGCGGGAGTATTGGCGGTTAGTAGGGTCTTCTGCCATTAGCTTACGGGGATTCTACTGGTTATTTTCTGCAAGATGGGCGTTTCGTGATCACCGCCGGAATGGATGCTCGCAGCGTGCAGTCCTCAAGGCATATTCTTGACCGCTGCACTTGTGAGCATCCAGTCCCCTCCTGGTGGTCTGCTGCCAGAGACTCCGAAATTCAAAGCGACCAGTGCGTGCCACCATCGCGTGACTTGTTCTGGACGCGGTTAGGTTAGGGTTCCGGCCATTGTTGAAGTGGTCAGCGTGTGGGAAAGGAAATTGGAACTCCGCCAGTGAAGGAGTTGGGTCCCGCCATCATCTTCGCCGCCGCCGCCGTGCACGCTCTGGACGCTGCCCCGGACCCTCCGCTCGTCGTTCCTCGTGTCCTCGAGAGGATTATGCTCCATATGCCCCTATATGCCCGCAACAACCAGCAAAGCAACTCTGTCGTCGACACTCGTGATCACCGACGCTCCTTCTGATATGTCCACTGCCCCAAACAAGCGCAAGACTCCCGAGGATGGCAACCCACTCGTGAATGGCTCAAACCCGAAGAAGGCGAGGATAGAGGTGAACTTTAGTCTCTCTGTATACTATACTAATTTGTTTAGACCCATGGGGTTGTTATAGGCTTCAAACTCTTCTAACCCGACTTCCAAACGCAGACGTATGTCCCCCTGAACACTTTCATTTGAACGCGTATCCCAACTGAAAGTATGTTGTTGTGTAGTGCAAGGGGAACAGAAACCGGGCGGACTGGTCATTCTACGCGCCTCCTCGCGTCCTCCAGCGTCCTCGCAAGACGTCCCCTCTTCCCAGCCTCTCCCCCAAACATCCCACCAAATCCGCCCACACTCAAGATCGGCATCCGTCCAACCACCGCAACTCCGGCCCCCAAACGCAAACGCATCCAAACCACCGTCCACATCGAATAAACGGGCCGCGTCCGAGTCGCGTCGAATAGACAATAGGGAACTTCAACATGGCCCCCGTTCCGACCTCGAGATCGAAGAAGATGTTCGACAGATGGAGGAAGAAGCGGACGCGTTACGTCGGAAATCGCGCGCGACGGCTAACGGAGCTATTGACCCTTCTTTCCAGTTCCCCCCTAGTCGTCCCGTTGGCACCGGGCACGCCACCTCGCGAGAACGCACGTATGAAGTTTTGGAACCACTGAATATGGATGAAACACCGAAAATCAAGAAGAATAGGATGATGAGAGGGGAGATGCCGCATCCGCAACATACGCCGAGACGGAAGAGTTCTATCAGTCGCGGTAAGCGTGCTAGTTCGAGTTTTGAGAACACGGGCGTTATCAGTGAGTGACACTCTTTGAATCTTTGGAAGTCTAATTCTGAGATGATCATACTTTTTCTTGGAATTTCCAGCTCAGCCACATACTTCGGTTGCAGATTCCACATTCTACAAACACATCGACGTCGAACTCCCCGAGCCTCAGCGCGCGCAACAACTCCTAATATGGTGTACTCACCGTGTCATGAGCGAATTTGTCGATCAACACGCCCCAGCCTCCACATCGAGACGCGCCCCGAGCGCGGGGAAAGATCCACCGTTGACTCAGGAAGAGGTTCAGCTATTGAAGGGTGTACAGGAGGATGTGATACGGATGTTGGCGGAGAAAAAGGTGGATACGAATGTGTTTACGCAGCCGGGACAGGCGAGGCCGCAGGAAGACTTGAAAGAAAACGAGCAAAATGTGAAGAATAGGGAGAGGGAGAAGAGGTTCAATGATCTCATACACAAGTGCGCCCCCCTCTTTCCTACATTATTTTTGAACCTAACCACCCATGCTCTGCAGAGCTGTAACGGAGAAAGCAGCGTGGGCAGCAGCAGAGGCGTCGTACAAGCAACGTCGAACGGCTGTCATGGTCGACGCCGAAAAACGCGAGAGGGAGCTCATGTCAGCGAAAGCCAAGGGCAAACAACGCGCCACGCTGGACGATATTGAGAAATGGGAGTCCGATCTGCCCGATCACTTTCGCGACGAGAATGGGCTTGGACTGGCCAGGCACGTGATCAACAATACCGAGTCTGTAAAGAAGAGTCCGCTGTTGGATCGAATAGCGGACCTCGAGTATACGGTGAGTTTCTCCGATTATTATGATGCACGACGGAGGTAGAAGATGCTAAATACCGCATTCATTTTATTAGGCCGATCAGCTACACGCGTTATCGCATTCCGCATTAGAGACGACGCGAATAGCAGAAGCGGATCTCGATCGTCGCTTCGCCCTTCTCTCACTCTCCCTCTCCGCCCGTTCCCAGTCACTTCCATCCACACATCTCGCATCTTCCTCATCATCGACTGCACTCTCATCCTATATCCCTCCGACGGTTACGCGACCCCCGCCCACGACAGACCCTCAAGATTTGTTACGGGCGCTATCAAGGGTGGATGCTGGACGGCCACAGAGTCAGGTGGGAGATGCTGCTAGACGGGCTGCGAGGGAGGTACAGAGGGCTGCTGATGCCGGTGTTGGGTTGTCGGAGAGGAGGTTGACGAGTGGAGTTCCGCCTCCGACGCCTAGAAAGCCTCCGGGGACGCCTAGACGTGCGACTACGCCTGGGCGGGGGAGGTAAATCTCCCCCCAGTACGCCCTTCCGATTCCGGGATGTCATTGCCATGACCGTTATGCCTCTGATCACGATCCCCTCTCCCTCGTTCCTATGTCATTGTTGCTCATCTTTGCTTTGTTCGCGGTCGTTTCCTGTCGTTTACTCGTGTATCTTCCTCCTTCCCACTCTCATTACTTGCTTTGTCTCCTCTACATTCGCTCACCCTATACCACCTCTCCTATTGTCCCATTCTCGTACCTTTTCTCAATCTTCCCGTGTCGCGCTCTTTACTCGTCGTGTCGTCACCTCTTCTTCCATGATTCTCCGTTACTCGTCTCCTGTAGTTTACATTCCTACTCATGAGCATTAGGTTCTTTCTTATACGTATACGTAGTTATTTCCCTTCTCTTCTCATTGTTCAACCATATTCTCGCCATATATTTCTTTCTTGCTTCACGACCTTTCAAGAGTTCGACTCGTCAGGAGGAGAACTTTTTTCTTCTTGTTCCTCTGCGCTACCTATGAGGTCAAAGTTGAATATACCGTATGTACATGTATCGAATACAATATGTAAAGCGGGTTCTTGTTGTCGGTCACTCTGAGAATCTCGAATACGTTGAATCTGACTGGGTCGGCAAAGTGGTCTTTTCGCGTATCGCTTCATGAAAGATCGGGGGTGGAGCGCTGAATGGTGCACCAGCCGAGGCCGAGACTCTACCCAGGTACAAACGGCGTGAACTCATTCATGATGAACGCTTTGTCTACGACAAACATACCAAAGGCTTTTCTAAAGGTCCATTATGGATACCACTTCATACGAACGAAAACACAGGAATAATTCGAATTCGGAGGAGGCTGGCAAGCACCAGCGGTGACGGAGACGGAATGGCTTATCAAAGCTCCGAAATTACCAAATAAAGCATCCATGCCGCTCAGCCGGCCAAACGGACGGAATCGGAGACGTCTGATTGGCTGTGACCCCAGACTCCGGAGTAAACCGGCATTCCAGCGGGACAGCCGCCAGTGACGCATATTTAACGGAGGCCAAAATTTGGAACTTGGTTTTTTACAACTTACTGCCACATCACCTCCATCCCCCTTCTTGTGTATTCTCCCCTGAACGTCGGGTTATATCCCCCCACTTGTTTACGACCACCTCGACTGCTCTATTAGACTCTAGATATGCCTTTCGCTCCAGGTGCGTTGTGGTTAGGATGTGTGTGGAGGAAGAGCGGGATGACTGACGGGATGTGCATGAATAGGTGACGCTGCCAAGGGTGCCAGTCTTTTCAAGACTCGTTGCGCTCAATGCCACACCCTCGCCGCTGGCGAGCCTCACAAGGTCGGCCCCAACCTTCACGGGTATGTATCTAAACCACACTCTCTCTTCGGTTCACGCCCGCTGACGTCGCTTCGCGTTTTACTAGTGTCTTCGGTCGTAAGACCGGTCAGGCAGAGGGCTTCTCGTACACTGCTGCGAACGTGAACAAGGGCATTACTTGGGATGAGCAGACTCTGTTTGAGTACCTCGAGAACCCCAAAAAGGTGCGTCAATGCCACGTCATGGTCATCAAAGTGGATGATGTTAACTGACGCGTTTCGGTTTAGTACATCCCTGGTACGAAGATGGCGTTCGCTGGTCTGAAGAAGGACAAGGACCGCAACGACCTCATCACATACTTGAAGGAAGCTGTACGTCCCCCTTCCTCATTGCTTTCCTCCTTCCCTCACTAACGATGTCTCGTTTTGCAGACCGCATAAGCTTTCTTTTTTTATACCTTGGGACAGACGCTTTTTTTTATTTGCCTTACATTACATTAATACTAGCACGGTCATGACCATACACATTAGATGACTATACACATCCCCCCCGACATTCCCCCACCCTCAGTCTCCGCGTCTCGTTTTGTGACCCCCTCCTCTCAATCGCATCTCTGTTAGACCGGAATTTCGTGTCCTGTTCCAGTGCTTTGTGGATGTAGACTCAGGTGAGTGTCGTACGACGTGCTACGCATTGCATCGCCAGGTTGTCAGCAACGTCGGCCTCGTTCGGTGTTTTGCTCTCTGGGCACTTCCTTTCCGTTCGACCGGATACTGCTGTGACGTCAGAGGCTGGTTGAACGCGAAGGAAAAATCGGGAAGTCGCGAGAGGTTGGCGTTGTTTGTCGTTGTTGTGCAAAGGCATCTGGTGTCTGCCGAGTTCCAACCTCATCGGCGGGCACGTGTCTCCTCAACTTCCTCCTCGACTTTCACCGGATTAAGACTTGAGTTTTGTTCGGATGCTTTTCATGCAAGGTCGCTCGGTATTAAGAAATCCTGAGTCGTATCCTTCGTGCGTCGTGCAGATGGTTTCGCAGGTTTACAGGGTCTCGTTTTGTTAATCGACTCAAGATATCCAAGCTACATGAATGGCTGTCGGTTGTCCGGAGGTGCGTGCCAATCCATGTTGCTTACAAGGTTCGGAGGTACGTGAAGAATTATGGGACAGACCCGGAAGCCGAAGAAATGATGTACTTGTGAGCAGTACTCTATAGCTCAGAAGGCATCAGCATTCTCCGCATTCTCCTTTATATACGGAACGAAGAGCCTTCGAATTGGAAGCTCCGGCGACCTTCGAATCTGCGTGTACTTACTTACATCACTTGCATACAGGGAATTGCCCCATTGCTGGCCATCCAACAACAAGTTAGTGCGTATCAGCCGGTATTCCCATATGTTGATTCTATAACACAGGTTAACAACTTAAGCGCGTCAAGATCATGATGCGAACTGTCCATTGAGCAATTGCCAGCGGCGTGTCCCTGGCAGTATAAGTGCTCTGAGTATAAGTGTACTTAGCAGTCAAATGGTGGGATCGTTGGTTATGTGGCATTGGAGTTTTCGGAGACGACATTACAGCTCCCGGAACTCTCAAGTTTTACTCCGGATCATCTCACTGCTCCGATTTCGCCGCCGTTGTCCCGTTACAACAGATACGCATGATGAAGCCTGATGTATGGTGGATGTTAAGTGACGGTTCGATTGCTGATGGCGGAGTGTGCGGATGGCCATGCCGGCCGAGTTTGAGTTCGGCAGCGACGTTCAGGTTTGAAACAGCAGGGTAGGACCCCGAGCAGCCTGATTTCAAGCTATGATAGCAGCCTGAGTACACGCATTTTATGATATGGTGCCATTCAATTCAAAATAAACATTATTGAAGTTACAAACCCCATATACAAAGCACTACTCTAAGTCAGTTTGCAAGGAAGGCAACTGGAAGTCAGTCTTAAGGGGAAAGATACCCTTGGAAAGAGCATCTGCAGCGTCATAGGTGGTGACATAGTAAGGCTCCGCCCTAGGAGCGCGACGCTGAGCCTCCTTCTCCAAATCCCGAGCCTGTCCCATGGTATGGACGCCTTGAGGAAGGTCCGCTGATTGCAGCATGGAGGCTTGGGTAAACCAGACAATACTAGCCCTTCCCCCCTCCTCTGAGTTGTCGCAGCCAAGGGGTTTAAGGAACTCCTTAGTCGGCGGCTGGTCATTTTTGGTATAATAGAACATGACCTTGTCTAGATCTGTAAGGAGCCTGTGAGAACGGTGCGGATGTGCAAAAGATGAGTACTTACGACGTTTGTCAATATTGAAGTGTAAAAATAAGGCGGAGGGATACAGGATGAAGACCCCCACTGGAATCTCAATCACAATCCCAGCTTCCCACAGAACGAGCCAGATATGCTCCCTTTCACCACGATTGGGCACTGCGTTTCAGCAATGCTGTTAGCAATGTTCCCAAGCACGGTATTTGAGTTACACTCACCTTTGCCATAGTAGTAAACAAACACGGCACATAAGAGTAGCGCACCATTCTTGGAATCGACGTGCGGCCGACACATTACTCGATGGATGCCCTCTGATGGAAGTGGGGCATTGATGCAAAGGTTCCACCAGTATATGAACGGGCAATCGAACCCATATTCCGCCTTGATTCTGGCATTTTCCTTCTTGATTCTTGAAGCCATCTGCGGAAAGAACAGCTCGAGCAGGCGAGCGGCATGTTTGCTTCGCCGCAGGAGATGGGGGTAAGACGGTCTGTCTCTTCCATGGTGAAAACAAAAGCAAAAGAACTTACGTCAGTCGCTCTAGCACTGAGCCATAGTACATGCCCCAGAAAACCTTTCTGTTGATTCCGATTCCCTCAAAACTGGGAGGTTTGATGTGCTAGAGCCAGCGTTCAACAGACGCTCACAAACCAAAGGTGCAAAATGGCACTTACCCCAGTATTCTGCCGGTCAAAGCCATAGAGCGTAAAATCGTGGAGGCCTCGGTTGTTTTGCTCACGTTGTCGCTTCAGCACGGTGGTCTGTGACATCAGAACGGGAATCACTTCTGCCAGCTCCTGCAGAATCTCAGCCACAAAGCGGGGGAGGTCTGATCTCAGACCCCAAAGTCGGGCCTCTGCGTCGTAAAGCAGGGTCACTGGCTGCTCCCCAGGTCTATTGAATGGTTACTCAATCAGAAAGGTGGGGTTTTGGGTGGGAAGACTCACTGCTGGGGGCTTTTGAATTCAACTTGGGTAAAGAAGCGCAGGGACTTGTAGATTTCCCCACTATTGAATGCGGCATGTAGGTCTTCCTTCTCTTTGCCTTTCTTTCCTGAAGGTAAGCTCATCCCGGAATAGTGAGTCGAGGTTCTCGGGAGATCAGTGGAGACTAGGAACCCTTTGTTTGCCTGTATGGTTTCAGCGGTGAGCTGGTTGTACTTCTGCATTACCCCCAGTTGATCCTTGAATTTCTTCCTGATCTTCTTCTTTTCTTCCGGAGTCATGTCCTCCGTCACCGGTTTCCTTTGCAAGAGGGGATGGTCCCTGGGCTGTGCATGGGTGGCCAAAGTGCGGGGCACTTTTGTCAATCGGCCTTGTTCAACTCCGCTAATAAGTTGTAGTTTGTGTTAGGGACCTTGTGTGCAACCTCCAGGGAGTGGGAGTGAACGCTCACCGTACAGGCTCAATCCGGTCATAAGGCAACACCAGGCCTGACTCCTTGGATTGGAGATGCTTGCTCCGAGAAGCAGCTAAAAGGTTGAAGTCTGCAAAAGCCTCACCCCTTGTAGAGTCTGCCAAACCGTTCAGGCTCTGCCGAGACCCCATTGCAATGTGGATTGCAGTGTGTACTGCAGGATCCTCACCGCGCAGATTAGGGTCTTGATGCAGCACCCGTTCAGCAACAAGGTCAGGGAGACAGACTCTGGAGGACGTGATGGGCTCTCCAACAGCACCCCTTGTGCTTGCAAGAGCAGCATCCTCCACAGGGAAGCTAGCGTTGACCACGTCTCTAATGGGGGCAATAAGGCAGGGAACATCGTCCACCTTGGGAGGGGTTATTATTCAATGGCCTCTCTTTGAAGGAGAACAGAGGAAGCGGCACATACCTGGATGATGAACGGGTCCCCTTGGACCTCATGGGATGGGACCACGTCCAAGCCTTCTTCTTCCAATTCCCGAGCTTTCCTTTTGACAGAAAGAAGGGGAGGCATGCCTTCTGCTAACGATTTTACAGGGACAGGGGTGGTAGAAGTGGCCTATGGGATTGTCGTGTAGGTGCCCTTCAACGTGACGAACGAGGACGAAAAGAAACATACTCACCTTGGATCGGCTTCCTTGATTCCCTTGGCTCAAGGCTTGGGCAGTGGAAGCCAGGGTGGCAGACGCCACTTGGCTTGGGCTCACCAAGATGGGACCTTCCTGGTCTGAGGGGCTCAATCTTGAACGGCGGCTTTGAATGTCGCCCCACTCTGTGGGGCTAAGTCCTAGCTGCAGAAGGTGTGTCCTATTCAGCATCAATAGAGCCGGGTAAAGAGGTCACCCACCATGCCAGTAAACATGCTCTCTAGACTTACAGCACCAACGCAGTAGCGAAGGCGTTGCGACCCTTCAGAGCTTGAAGGCGTTGGGCTCGGTGAGCGCGGCGCGTCGGCAACCCTCTAGTGCCGAGAGGCATCACGTTAAACCCAACCAGTACGCAGAGTGACGGCGCAACGTACCTCTGCAGGGCGTTCTTCACGCCAGCTGTCCCCATTCAAAACGGCCTCCACCTCTAACTGCGGCCTGCTTCAGGCCTCTCCGCTTCCCCCTGAGTGCATAGGGTACGTACCTCTTCTTCTCGTTCATTGGCGTGCATTTGAGGCGGGTGTAGGCGCAAAAGGTGTTGGAACACTGCAAGTTCCACACAGCGCAGCTCCGTGTCGCGTTTGGTCGCGTTCGGGTCAGGTGATCGAAAACCGGCGCCCTCCGTGGCACGAACGCCCAGGGCGCGGTGGCAAGGTCACATGAAACAACGCGTCGACGCGTTGTCACGTGGCTTTGTTTAATGCGAACCCGGCCGCGCCTACTTAAGCAGCGCAGGCTGGGAGGGTCGCCGCCCCTGCCCCCCTCCCCCCTCCACGCAGACTGGAAGACCGCGGCCGCCTTGCCCATGCCAGCCCTGCCAGCCACTACCACTGGCAGGACGTCGTGTGCAGCTGGCCTGGACGCCCACCCGGTCGGCTGGAAAGCCCCCTGCCTGCACAGGAGCCCGAACCAGCCCAGGGACGCGTTTGAGCATTTCCCTGGCCACTTGCGTTCCCTGGCCTGGAAAGGCTCTCCTCGCGGCCTCCCCCTCAACGCTCAGTCCCCCCTGTTGTGTGGGTCCCCCTCTGCAACGCGTTCACGGCCGAGGGCAGCGTTTGAGCATTTCCCCGGCCACTCGCACGCCTGATGCCATGAACCGTTCCACCGATGCCCCGCCGACCCCAGCCCTCGCTGCTCAACCCCACCCGCAGCATCCCAGTTCAACAACCCAACAGCAGGCACCTGCGTTATTGCCGCCCTCCACCCCATGGCCCAGCAAACCGTGCGCAGCCCTTGGTGAGCCTTTCTCCCCCCCTCCCTTCATACAGCGCCGCTGCTACCACCCCTTCGCCTGCGCGTTGCACCACCCGGCAGAGACACCGCAGCGGATGGGAGATTGGACGCTGCAGGAGTTTGCAGGCAGTTGGAAGGGCGCCCCATACGGTCGGAGGGCAGGTGAGTTGTCGCCTCCTATCTGCCTACACCACGTACCCGTTGCACATGCAACCCCTTCCTTGGAGAAGCCGGGAAACTGTATCCCCTCCCCTTTCCCTCTGCTCCTCCTCCACGCAAGCACCGTTTCCAAGCCAGGCACGTCTTCCCCCACACCCCTGTTCTGTGGGAGGAGCAATGGCGGCGGTCACATCAGCAAGCCGGTAGCCCCTCTCAAACACAACCCCTCACGCCCTGGTACTGCATTTCACAACTCTGGGTGGGCGTTGGCGTCGGAAACTGCTGGTCTGAGGCAAGTCTCCATAATCCCATGCATCCACTTTGCATCCCTGGTACATACCCCACAGCAGTGCTGCCAGGTGAGTGAAAGCATGCAGTTCTCTTCTGCTCAGGTGCGTTGATTCCCCTCCCAATCTTTAGGTCCCAGAGACCATAACCACTGACGTTGACGCCGCCCTCTTGCCCCTCTCCTGCAGTGGCCTTGTCCCCCTTCCACCGCCCCCTTCACATCTTCACCCATCTCCTATGCCCAAGGTAAATAGATGTTTGGAATGGCACCCCCTATACTCCCCTCCTGTAGCATCACGGTCGCCTGCATGTATCACTACTATAAGTTCAATAAAACGCTTTTGGGCGCCTATCTTACCTGAATACCATTTTGTAGTGAAAGCTTCACATCCCACTCAGTCGCTTCTGGGCCGCCATATGTAGGTATGTAGAACGTATACTGCATTGTGGTCATGGGGTACAAAAAAATTGCAAAAAAAGTACCCTCTACAAATGTACGCAATCGCCCTTTCTGCCAGCCTCCCCACCTCTCCCCCGAAATTCGTCCTCAACCGCCTGTTCAGGCCTCCGAGATGATCCTGCCACTGTATTGTGTACCGAGTGACATACTTGTCCCTGGCAGCTCAGATTCCTGGAAGGGGGCAAGCTCAAACGCTTGACAGAAGTAGTTGCATTCGTGGTCTTCCTCGAAAGTGGCAAACTTGTTGGTGACGTTGCCTCGTCCAAAGTGGGTGTGGTATTCCCTGCAGTGCCATGAGGTCAGCCTGGGGACCACAGCATTGCAAAGGTAACTCACTGGTGAGTGATGATTTCGCAATCGGTCAAAAGGTGTGCAGCTCCTGTTTCGGTCAATCCTTGTCAAGCGAGCAAGACCTGAGCTCAAAACGCCTGGAAACGCACCTTGATAGTCTGATACAAATAGTTTCTTGCGTGCTGTGAGAAGGCCAAAAATAGGGCAATTTCCGTCTGCTCAGGGGTGAGTCCTTGTACCGGCTTGGCGCAGCTATTGACGATATACTTGACAAAGTCACCAGAAATCCTCTCTTCCAGGAGATATGCAGGGCCAGCAGGGTTCTCTGGGATAGCAACGCCAATGTGAACAAAGCGAAGGCGAGGGATGTGAATCTCAAGGGGAGGCTGACCACTCTCCTCAAGGGCCTTCAGGTGAGCATCCACGACTTGATAAGTCATCTCCAACAAACCTTGCCCCCAGTAGATACAGTTTGCCTCCTGGCTGAGCCTCTCCACCTCGTCTCCAGTCCCATAGCGGTGACGGACGCGCTTCAATTTCTTCTTGCCTGCAGAGTTCGACGTGGAAGCCCCCACCTCTTCGGACTGAGGCCGAGAGGGAGGAACGTAATACAATCGCTTTCCAACCACTTCTTCGCAGGTCAAGATGGGGGCCTTCTCAGAGGAACCAGTCTCCATAGGATGTAAGGAGGCCGGGTGGCAGGACTTGAAGGCTCCAGTGGTGCCAATCGTTTTAGACATGTCCACAAGCAACTTGACCAGCAAGCTGCCATTGGGGTCAGACATGTCCAGTGCACGGTTCCTGACTGCAACCATGGTTTCGAATTCTGCAGAGGGGACAGGGTAGAGATGGTAGAGAGGGAATTGTCGTTTAACTACAACCTGGGGTTAACACTTTCCAAAGCAGCTCGGAGAGGGGCCTGGTAACTCACTCAAGGTGCTTGGGGGTGGAAGGAGCTCGTCATCCCCAAGTATCGCCTCATGAAGGTCTTTCGCAGTGGGAATGACCACTCGATGACCACCGACGTTCAGTTGCTGCGACTCCCTGGTCACCCCAGAGGCTTCGCTCTGCCCAGGAAAGTTGGGATCAACAGCTTGAAGGGACATTCCATTGCTAAGAAACGTACCTTTGACATAGAGCCAGCAAGCTGTAAGGAAGTCTGTTCTGAGCACTCTGACCGCAATTTGCACACAGAAGACCCCTCTGAGCTGGAGGAGGTGATTACCACCGGACTCAGACTAGCACGTCTCTTCCCTTTACCCTTGTACAGAGTGCCTACTGCAGACGTACTCTCCTGCTTGATTGAGGAACGCTGTGTCGAAGCCATGGATTTGGGAAGAGAAGGGGATCGACTAGGGAGTCCCCTGCCTTCCACGTCTTCTGTGTGGTAAGAGACGGTTGAGGGCTAATTGATGCAAGGGCGTCAGATAGGTTGGCTTCTTAAAAGCGAGCTCTGCAACGCACCGTTGAAGGGGGCAGCCCATTCTCACGGAACTCCATAATGGTGAAATACAGGCTTTCCGTCATCAAGAGCAAAATGGTGACCTTGTTCTTGGGGGAAAAGGTTGGTTGCGCATTCGGCACTTTGCTCTTTTTGTAGAAGGAGTCCTTGATGACCGGAAGGGAGGGGTCGACTCCGTCCAACAGCTTACGAGGGCTTTCATTCATCTCCAACAAAGCACGATTGAGGGGGAAGCCAGCAGACCATTCTTGCCACTTTGCCGTGTCAAGGAGGTGCTCTTCCACCTTCGCCCTGAGAGCAATGCTGTTAATGAGCAGGGGGACATCAAAGGTGGCCTCAAACGTCTGAGAGGAGTCCAATTGTAAGCTGGAGAATCAGGGTTTTGAGGGAACACTTACATCAACCAGCTTAGATCCAGAACGTCCAGGGGTGGTGCGATGTAGGGCGCTGTGAATGCGTACCATGGTGTCTGGGATGAAGGGTTGGAGGGAGTTGGTCGTCGCCTGGGCAAACATTTTTTGCTTATGATTGTTGTATTCACGGTGGTTGCCACTGTATCCAGCAGCCCTGGAGGAGCCGGGGGTAATGCTTGCCATGTTTCGAGTCAACACATGGGGGGGAACTGGAGGAGGAGGCATCTCAAGGCTGGAACCAGGATAGCCTCCGAAGGATGGGGGATGGGCCGTGGGAAACCTTTGAACTGGATACGCCCCAGGGGCTGGCAGTACGAAGGAGGGGTTAGTCCCCAACACAGGGAGCACAATGGAGGATCCACGCACCTTCTCTCCGAGAGGCAGTGTTCGCCCGAACCAGAAGTTCCTCTGGAACTGGTCTAGATGCAGCTGGGACAGATGTGACTGCCTCGGTAAATACTGTGGTGGAATAAGCATGGGATTCATAGTCCGCAGAGTGGGTGGCGGAGAAAGAGGGCGTACCTAATCCTGGGCGCTGCCCACCTTCCTTGGCAGGTTCACGGGCAGCTGCTAATGAAGCAGCCCTTTTCCTCTGGTAGTGAGCAGCACAGGCGGCACAGCAGAGACGGCCAGGCTCTCCAACACGACCGGCAACGTAAACCATATCAGACTCACGTTCAAACACAGCCTGTTGCTCACAGTCCCTTCGACCACAGCGGATCAAGGTCAGGTGCTCTTGTTGGGGCGTCCAGAGAGGAGGGCCTGTATTTTTCGACATTGTTGGAATAAAATGAATGGAAGTGAATGGGAAAGGAGAGTGGTTGCCACAAGGCTACGATGTGATTGACAAAGGAGAGTTGGTTTCGAAAGCGGGAGATGCTAAAGGAACACAGAAACTATGCCTTTATCTCACTCACGGTATCTTGGTATCTTGTGACTAGCTTGAGCGTTGAGAAAGGGACTAAGCTCACTTACTCACTGTCTGGACCATTCAGCTTACGGAAGTGAAGCAGTTCTCAGTCACTCATATCTACGAAACTTCGGTGAGATGATTTCGGCCATCACTCACAGAACCCTTGGTTCATTGTAAGAGCAGAGACTTGGAGTGAATGCGGAGCAGGCCTTCATTCCCATTGGCCATTGGAGAATACGGTGCTGGCTTGGCGGGCCTGGTGCCTGATCTGCAGCCTTCAGTTGAAACAGGGTGCCGGTACTGAACGCCTCAGGTGGAACTCAGGAACGCCAGGATAGTAAAATGACTTGGAAGAAAGGTGCAGCCGCTGGTTGAAATCAAGACCCTTCTGGACACTGGGCACGGTAACCAAGAGGGTAGGGCTTCAAGTTGAAGATAAAGGTACTTGTGCTTCCCCTAAGTTCAGAAAGGGAGTGTATGGGGATAGCTATGTGCTGCTGCAGGTGGGTTGTACCCCACGACCCGGCAGGGTAGAGGCAGAGCGATTGCCACTAAACCAAATAAGAACTTGTCAGGGTGAATAGTCTACACTGCAAGGGTTTTTTCGGGCAACGGATGCCCACCTTCAATTTCAAAGTGGCAAAAAAATGAGACTCCGAGGGTCCTCTGTGGATCTTCGGAAATGGGCCCATAAATTCTTTTGAGGCAGTGAGTCACCTTCATGCTGCATTGTGTTCATCCACCGGGTCACAAATGGCACCGCGTTCCTGGAAGACGAACCCTCGCCATCAACAGATAGTTGCTTGCTGACTCTTCAGTTCCTCCTTGACTCCGAATCTGGGCAAAGATCTAGGCTCAAGAAGGGTGGTGTCGCCTTCATTCTGATTCAAATCGAGAGGGCAGAGACAGAAAAGGTGAGCAGTGCATTGTTTTGCCCAAAGTAGCCATTAACACCAGGGGACTTAAATTCTACAGAGCACAAGAGAGACTTGCGTATAAACACCGCTACGCATTTGGGTCCCAACCCAATTCAGCTCAGTGGCAACCTGTCTCTTCTTCATACCTTCTGCTCACCCCACTGAATCTGCATGCCCAATCCTACTGGAGTAAACGGCCGCAAGCCCTCTCGTAAGTACACTTATACCTGCCTTTGCTTCTTGACCCCTTGCTGACGACCTCACCTGGAAAGCTCCCGATGAGATTCTGCGCCCCTTGGTGGAGAGTTTCGTGGCCCTGGGCTACAATAACCCAGAGATAGAGGATCAATTGCGGAGAGGCAACTACTATGACACCCGCTACTATAACGTCAGGTATGATGCCTTCAATTCAATCAATCGAACTTAGCTTGGTTGCCTGAGACTCGGAACTGATCTCCGAGTTTGTTGGCTAGTGCGGACCTTCTGCGTAAGAAACGTTCACAAAAGCACTGGTGTATCTTGGGTGCTCGTGGACAGAAACATACCTTGCAGACTCTAGCAGAGCCCATTGAAGGCATTTTACTCAAGTACCCCATGTGTGGATCGCACAAGATGAAAGAGCATCTCCTTCGTCATGAAGGTGTTGCCACCTCCAGGTCAGTCAAGCATAAACACCAGCACCAGAAACCTTCTGCTAAACCGAACCTGTAGAAAGCTAATCTTGGCCTACATGAACGTGTTTCACCGGGAGCTTGTCCTGGCCCGACGAACACGTAGGCTCATTCGAAAGGTTTTCTGGGCAGTGGGGGTGAACGACATCTGGTGCTTTGATCAGCATGATAAGTGGCGAAGGTTTGAGCTGTACCTTCACATTGGTCTTGAGCCCTTTTCAGGTCGGATTCTTTGGCTAAAGATCTGGTGGACAAATAGAAACCCCAGACGGGTTTGTTCTTACTACCTGGACACGGTGGAGAACCTTGGTGGTGGTAAGGGTGGTTTATTCTGATCTCCTTTGACCTGGTATTCTGAACGAACATCAGTCATCCCAGTTCTGACACAGAGTGACCATGGAACTGAGAATAACGGGATCGCAAACGCACAGACCGTTTTGCGTCACCGCTTAGACCCTTCTCTTCGTCACTCCTTGCAGCACAAGTTCAAGGGAGCAAAGCGCAATATCAAGCCTGAGATCGCATGGCGACTTCTCCGTCAGAACTGGGTTCCAGGGTTTGAAGAAGTGCTAGAATTTGGGACGCACTTTGGACTGTATGACCCAGAGGACATTCTTCAAAGGTATTCAATGTCGAAGTAGTAATCAGGTTCCTTCACACTGATGGCCTCTCTTTCGATAGACTTGTCTTCCACTACGTTTTCATTCCTTGGCTCCAGTCCGAATTGGATATATACGTACAGGACTTCAACTACACTAAAGGACGACGGAATCGTAAGAAGGCAACCCCACATGGCCGGCCCATGGATATCTACTTGGATCCACCCAAGTATAATAGTTTGGATTTTTCGGTGAGAACCTGCTTTATTACGGGGAAGACTATACCGATTCCTTTTACTGTCAGATCAAGGTACCTCAGGAGTATATCGATGACGTTCGGCAACAATTTGCTCCCCCAGATCATCACTGCTTCGAGTTGGTCCCCCCTGCTTTCGCTGCAAAGGCGGAAGACTTCTACAGCAGCCTCATAGGTCCAAGGCAGCCTCGGAATCGAGACTTCGTGTGGAGTATCTATGCAGAGCTTCTTGCCTTCTTTCAGTCTATCGAAGTGGAGGTAGGGGATCCCCTTCAGACTGAGATTGCGGAGTGGGGGGCAATGCCTGCTGTTGGGGAGGATCCAGAGGAGGTAATGCCGGTTCTCAAGGGGTTGCAACGGGTGCCTGGGGTGGGTAGGCCATATTGCGACGATGAGGGGTCAGATGACGAGGAAGAGATAGATGTGGAGCCTGACTATAACGAGTTTTCCGATGGGTCAGAAGATGAGGAGATAGATGATGATGGCTTGGAAGAGGGCTCAGAGTCTGACTAAACGGTGTATCTACGTTTCTTAAGACTTAATGCATTCTAGTTAAACACCTCATTGAATCTCTGTTCCACCAGAAAACCAAACACCGATAATCTTGAAAGGGTATGGCATACGAAGGAGAGTACCTGGTAAAAAAGATGACATTGGCAGGACTCGAACTCCGAGGTGACACAAACAAGGCGAACATGCCACGCAACAGTCTCTGGTCATACCACTTCACCACAGTGCCCTAATGTGAATCACACACTCATAAAATATGAATATGGGGGGTTAATGGTCAAGGGTACCACCGCTGCACTCCAGCCTAAAGCGTTGACCGGAATATTGATACACTGTGTTCGGGGTCCACCAGGGCGTATTTTGTTGGGAGAGTCGGCACCCCTCTCTGCCGACGGCTCTACGTGATCCGTCATCAGAAATTGAACCGTCACTTAACATCCACCATACTGATGAACGATCTCAGGCGATCATCACCCTGCAGGGTGGCCTTGCACTGCCAAGGATGCTGGCCGTGTATCAGTATCATTAGACCTCGGAACATTGAAACCATGAATAGGATGGCGATGCATCTCGTTGTCACTCTCTCGAGTCTCGTTTGACGTGGACTTTCCAGTCTTTCCACCATTCCCTCCTGCACCCCGTTTCTCTTGATTTGAGACCGTTAGAACACGGTACGTCCATCCCAGGTTCATCTCGGTGTATACGGTGAGTGATCTCAAGGACGGCTTCAATATTTCAGCTTATTACAGATCACGTTACGAAGGCTTGCGTGGCTCATTCTTTTGCTACCTTCCAGACGCCACCACCAGCGATAGGGTACATTATCTGCTGTCCAACTCAGCCATATCGCACTTTTGAATAATTTCAGCTTTCTGCTGCAATAAGGAACCATGGGGGACTTCACAAGCCCAATATATCCTCCGGACTCACTCTGTCATCGAATCAACTTGCCCGTATATCAAGAGGACCCAGAATATGCTTATCTTCGAAACTCTACCTGCCCTGTTACCTCCAACATGGTAGCTTTCTTGAATCTAACCGATTCCAAAGCATACTTTCAAGCATACTGTACCAATCCTCCCTTGGATGATTCTTGTTCATTTGGTTATTGTCCCAATCCGGATGTTGCTGGTATGCTTTCCTGTGGTTGTTGCTATTCTGATGCCCGCGACGCTCATTATGTCTGCATATATTCAGGCCCATTAGTCCGAATAGCATGTCAGTGTTCTTATATTCATTGCTCTCTCGTGCTCTCTCAGTGCTGATACTACAGTGACCCAGCATACATTACCAACATTTGCTTATGTGCGTCAGTCCCGATCTCATTCACTCTTGATCGTTCGTTAATATTTTAACATAGCCATTCTCATCTTTTACTCTCCCGGATCTGCGACAGAAGCATTCTGGTCTCAAGTCATAACTATCTACTCATTCCTTCTCACCTGCATTTTGTCCATTAAGCTAAAAACCATCACGCGGTACCATGCACTGCTCGCCGTTACACTGGGGTTCTCGCCCCTTAGTCTCTTTCTCGTCATCTACGCTATTATCTCCTTCTTCTACAAGAAGCACCGACTCAACATGCTGATAGGGGACAAGCACAACACAAATCGATTCTTACTCATCCTCGCAGGTGTAATGTGGCTAGGAGCACTGATATATTCTATCATGCCAGCTCACTATCACCATTTCGCACAGTACTCTTGCGAGGAAGTGGAAGGTCCCAAGGGAATCATCCTCCTTGCTCCTTTCATTCTCGCTCGGACAGGTCCGTTCTTTGGAGTCCTTATTGCTCTGCCGATGGTTCTTGTGTCAGTCTCCTGGGTCGTTGCACTCCTCCTCCAACGGAAGACTATCTGGCCTCCGGGGCAGAAGTTCTCCCCTCATTTTGCTCGAGCATGGTAAGTGAGATGGAGTACTCACAACTATTTCCTGTGATATGCAAACCATTACACGCTTCTAGGTCTGTAGTCGGGCGGAATTATTCTTTTATCCATTTCATGTCACTCGTTTGCGTGCCAAACATATACTGGATATGCCTAATAGAAGTAATAACTACTCTCATCGGCGCAGACGAAGAGTTTTCTTTATCATTTGGACAGGTGAGTGCTGCTTGGAATTTGACATTAGCTATGTCCGATCTCCGCCTAATGCAACTTCTCAGGTTCTGGCGATGTTCGTCGCTGTACCTCCAATGATTGGAGTTATGCGTCTAGTCCCAATGCTCCGGATATGGTTCATCAACTTGAGTTGGGTGAAACGTATACGGAGATCGCGTCGGAACAGGCACAGACGAGTCACCGTCGGCTCTTTCAGCAGTCAAGTGAATCTTACAATTAATGCTGCTCCTATGGAGGGAAACGATTCAAATGCGGATGTTGAGGATTCGTGGAAGTTGGAAGAAGACATAGAAAAGGGCATCAGGACTTCTAGTTATAGCGTAGAGTCGGAAACATCGAATCGTAGGGTTGCTTCTCCAGCGTCAGGAAAGCACGAATACGCGGAGGATTCGTCGAGAAACAGAGATTCCTGAATGACGTATCTATGTTGGCTGTGATGTCTCGCATCGTAGATGTATCATACAATGGACTTAATACAAACAAAACCGCATCTGTGCCCCCTGGTATCAACGGCCATGATCATGAAGAAGCGTTGCCGCTTCTCGGGATCGTTGCAATTTCGTCGACAAGGATTGTCGTCTTCTTGATAATATCCAGATCTTCGCTTGACTCTATGCTCTCTGGTGTCTCCGGTCTGAGGGCTGCGGCCCTACGCTCATCGCGAGTTTGCAACGCAAGTGTAGTCAAGGCGACACAGACTAGCCCGGGGTGCGCAATGTCAGTTCCTGCGTCAAATGCAGCATGTATTGACCTACCCATCGAGAAAGAGATGCATGCCGTCGCAACATTCCCCTTAAATACCCTATGAATGACTCATTAGTCAGAAGACATGGTCACCAGGTTGCCATGAGACATACCGAGGTTGCTCAACTTGAGGGAAGATGATGCTACGAAGTGGTGCACAATGCTTAGCATGGTTCATTTCATTCCCTGTATTTCAACATTACTCACATAGGAAGCCATGCTTGGAAAACGTAGGCGAATGTGTTGCAGCAAGCAACTACGAACGATCGTTCTGCGTATTGTCAGTCACGTGATCGCTGGGCTGAGGCGAAAGAAACTTCAGCATACTCTCGTTGTCGTATCCTGTGAGCTCATTCGCCCAAGCTAATATCAGGCCGGATAGACCCCCTTGCACGGACGTCTGAAAAATAAGAGAGTTCAAAGTGATGTTTACCTCGGCCGTACAGTCTACTTACGAAATAATAGAATATCCATCGTCTGGTAACGTGTCATACATCAGCGAGAAAGCAGGAGGGCGATGGTGTACATACCTCGTAATATGTGTGTACAGCGGCGTCGAAGCTAAGACGATACAATTCACCGTTTGCCATAGCTACTCAGATCGACGTGAGCGATACCGCATGTGCTAACGAAACGGAACTTACACCAGCTAAGATCATTGGAGGCCAACGTTTCTTCACAGCATCGGACCACCAAGCCCAGATCAATGCTAAAAATATGGTTCAAGACCAGAGGGCAAGTCGGGTGATAATGAAAACGTACTAGTCACGATCTGGAACGCTTGTATACCAAGAGGGTACGTATTGATCTGGGAAACGGTATACACCTGATGACCAGGGGTGTTGAAGCTCTGAAGCCTAATCGGATATTAGCCGAGCCATTGGAATGAAAGTTGTCCAGTGATTTTCACGTACCAGAAGATCATAGAGGTCGCCGGTCCCCCGCCGTTGTTGAACTAATGGTGCCATGAGTACCCACAGTCTGGTGTATGAGCAGTTAAGATAACAAACCAGGACGTATACTGCAACATGGGTTAGATACTGCTCGGGCATGGTCGGTAGTAAGATACATACGAGGAACGAGCAGGTAAATGTGCCATGTTTTGAAGAAACCTATAATCTAAGCAGCGGCCTAGTTCACATTGCGATAGCGAGTAAGGGCATGTTTGTTTCCGTACCTTTTTCTTTGTAAATCTTGCGGGAGGCTTTCTTCCTACCTCTTCCATCCTCTTGACCGCGATGTCAATTTGCTTCTGCGTGTAAAAGATATTCGGCTTAGTGGTCGAAGGTAGATCTGCACGAGAAGGTCAGGTCAGCTTCGGCCCTTTTGTTGCTGCTGGCTACTAGGCCCAAGACATACCGGGCATGATGAGGAAGCCCAAGAAAGCGATGGGTAGCGTGATGATTCCGTCGATTATGAATAGCCCTGTAATACATCGTCAGTAACTAATAGACGTCTGAATTTAAGGAACATACATCTCCACCCCGCCAGCCCATGCACGTTGTTTAGTCCATTGTATGCACCCTAAGGACATCAGCACTTCTTGCAAATATTTTCGGAGAAATTATACTCACTGCTTGTAGGAAACCACTGAACATAGGCCCAATCGCACTCGCAGTCTAATCAACATCGCTTAACTCATTTGCATCATATAAGGCCCGATGCACACTTACATGGAATATGCACGCGCGTTTCCCGAGTTCCTCACTCTTGTACCAACTACCGATGACATACTGAATGGCAGGATAGAACGTCGACTCGGCAAGGCCTGTGAAATTCACTTTGAGTCAGGATACGGAAGAGGAGATTTAGAATACTCACCGACGAAGAATCGGACTGCGACCAAAGTCTCGAAGTTCTTCGCTGAAGCGAGTACCATTGTCAGTGCGCTCCATATTACCTCCATCATTGGGATCTAGAACACGACGTCACTCTCTCGTTTGTCGCAACTATGTTCATCTTGTTCGACTTACCCATATTGATGGCCGTATACGTGTAATGAGGAGGCTACCAAGGCACATTGAGTGACAACAGACATGAATCCCAGAGGAAGACGTACTTTGAGGGAATTTGACCAATCACATAACCGCAAGTCCAGGCAGTCGTAATGTAATTCAGTTGATTACCGTGCCTGTCACAAGAATTAGAACGGAGCATTGGGATAGCGGGAACGATATACATACAACCCCAAGCTGAAGAAACAGACTGGTTGGTCAAATTATCCACGCAGAATCTTCGATACGCACTCTTCTTTCATTCCAGAGACATAGGCATTCTGTATGCACATTAAGTCCAAGTCGTGGCCGGGTTAGTATGGCACTCACAGTAACATTTTGCTGGTCCAGATACGTGCAGAAGAAAATAGATAAGAGCAGGGTAAAACGCGTAGAGAACGAGATACTTATTTGCTGAAGTAGGAAAGTGCCGCATAAGTCAACAAGCAGGCATCGAGTTTGGCCAAAAACTTTCGTTCTTCTGGAGGCTTATCCCAAGTATCCCTTCGTAGCATTCAGTCACAAAATGCTTTCGAACGCTCCAAAATTCTGCATACCAGATGTAGCTCCTCCAGGGTCTCTTGGTGGAAGTCTTCTTGCCCATGTCGGAAGTAGGATTCGTTGGGAGAAGCTGGTATTGAAGGCGTCCGTGTACGGAGTCACCCCCATTTTTCCTACCTGCGTAGACCGTCAGGTTTATACAACAGCGTTAACGCGCTGAAGCCATTGGAGAAGTGAATGGCATCATAGTGATCTGACCTGTATGAAGTGTGGACAGGGCCTGAAGCAGGCTCCTCATTGGAAGTGCGGGAGGTTATCCGAAGAGACCGTACCATAGATAAGAGAACAGAATAGCAAAAGGCGCGACTTCGAATTCCTTTCGATTTCCAATGCACTATTCTCATCAACAGGGAAATTGAGATGGTGTTCTTTGTGAGAGGACATTGCAAGCTAGCAACAGTGCTATGTTGCAATAGCACGCAAATTGAAGCCTATCAGTGAACTATAGTGGGGTATCAATGGACATGTTCGGCGAAGCGGTGCTGTTGAGAGGTCAGTGGGTCGTAGGCGTGGACGTCTTGCACCATCGAAGACTGGTATGAGGTGACGCCTATAGTAAGTCTCCATGCTACGAACTCTGCTTTCAAAGCAGCTATTCCTATCTATCGGACATGTTGGTACGAATATAAGGAGGTGGTTGACGAGTTGAGAGTGCTCAGCCTGCTCTCTCGAACATAGGGACAGGTAACAACGTCTTCGTTAGGCGAAATCCCATCATTTGAACTTGCTTGATTGCCATATTTGGTAACCGCTCCTTCCCAGACATGCCTGTCCCAGCTCCCGAACTCGGTTCCTACAACTACGTCCAGGAGACGAAAGTACGCTTGCTGACTCTTTTCTACGTCTCATTTGTGTTCAACCACTGCCTGCTGTAGGAAAACCTTGACTGGGCTGATTTAATCACTATCGACTTAAGCCTGTTTGGCACCCCGGAGGGCAAGAAACAGCTTGCTGAGACACTCGTCAAAGGTGTTCGCGAGGATGGTTTCTTCTACGTCAAGAACTTCAATATCTCGCAAGAGCGCGTGAACAGGCAGTTCGCCCTTGGAAAGAGATTCTACGAGATTCCCCTCGAGGAGAAGCTCAAATACGTGCCGGATGGTCTTGACCAGGGAGCCTTCAACGGATACGTGCCTAGTGGCAGGAGAATGTAAGTAGAGGTTTTGACGTATTGTGCGTTGATAATTGCCTGACTTTGCATAGTCTCGACGCTTCCTCTGGACTGCGTGACCGAACTGAAGTGTACAACATCCCAAGTAAGTTACCCATAGGAAAGGCCGATATGAACTGAACTCACAGGAGTCATTAGAATTCGATGGGTTCTTCACGCATGAGCATCCCCAGGTCGTACAGGACTTCCTTCCTGAAATCGAGGAATTTGCCAGGGTGAGTTCGTCTCGCAATGCATGACACATAACTCATCATTCATGAATTTGTTCCGTAGTCTCTGCATACGGAGGTGCTCGACCCACTTCATGTGCTTCTTGCCATCGCACTCGAGCTCCCTGAAGATTATTTCACCAACATTCATAAGTACGAGAACAAGAGCGAGGATCATCTCCGTTACATGAAGTACAGCAAATTCTCACCCGAGGAGAATCAGAAGCTCGGAGGCTTATGGGGACGTGGACACACAGACCTTGGTTCTTGGACTTTGCTCTTCCGTCAGCCCGTTGCGGCGCTGCAAATCCAAAACCACAAGACGGGAGAATGGAAGTGGGTCAAGCCTCAAGATGCTACCCTGACTGTTAACGCATGCGACGCTCTGTCCTTCCTCACTGGCGGCTACGTCAAGAGCACGATTCATCGGTACGTTACGCGGCGCCCGACATTTCGACGCCGACTGATCATCGATATCGCTCTAGGGTTGCGGTTCCTCCGAAGGACCAGCAACACGTTGACCGTCTCGGTCTTTTGTATTTCTCACGTCCCAACAACGACGTTCCCCTTGCTACTGTCAAGGAGTCCCCTGTTCTCCAGCGCGAAGGATTCACAGAGAACAACTTCGAGAAGAGCGGCAACCCAGTGCCCACCATGGAAGGTGCGTGTGATTCGTGATCCCTCAGTCATCGTCATTAAACATGGTCTATTCGTAGAATGGACTTTCGCCAAGCAGAAGTGGCAGAGGACGAAGAACATTGTTCGAGGTGACCCTAAATTTGAGAACGCACAGATCCTTCCGGGTTGGAGTGAGAAGGCCTATGCCTAAGCCGAGGCACTCGTCGGGTTATCGGGCATTGTATCCCATTTGGATGGAAGAACGTTGTAAAACACATGTATCAACAGCCATACGTGAGGTTTTTGGGTATGTAGCCATAGAGCGAAGATCATAACAATTGATAGAGGTGTGAAGACGAGCTCAGCAAGACGCTGTGAATCACGCAAATCCTTGCAATGTGCTTCGCCTAGACATCCAGGCATCGAAAATATTCCATGCAAACGTATCCACTAAGCGTGGTACCGAACAAGCCTTTCTCCCGGGCAGCCCTTTTTCCTATGTTCCTGTTTCGCTGATCTAACGGCCCCTTGCCGGGCATCTCCTGCCTTGCAGTGTACGGAGCTTGTGGAGGAGTTCAGGAGCCTGAGACGGCGCTGCACCCAATGGTATTCGACCAGTTGTTCTCGAGTCTACATCAACTGACAAGATTGAGTCTTATAGGACCCAGCCCTCGCAGGCACGTTTACCACGGTTACGCCCACCATAGGACTTTCGCTCTAGACGATATTGTGATCTAGAATGTGGCATGAATATGAATGCTAGATATTCGTGCGATGATGACAGGGAAAGCATTGGTCCGCAGAGGTTGTTTGAGATTACATTGGCACCGTGTTCCTCGGCCGAACGAAAGGAGCCCAACAGTCGGGAAGCACGTCCAGGAGTAAAGAACTTTGCCTTTTATCCCCGGGTTGTGCTTGTGATGTTCCATCATGTTCTGCAGACCGTCAGGTTGGTATATTGCCCCTGCCTTTCCGAGACTCACAAGATGAACCCAAAAAGCTCAACCCCACAAATCAAACGCCGTTATGCCAGGTTATGACGGACTATACTCAGGGACTGTCCGAGAATGGCCTAGGTATAATCACTTTGCGCACTAGTGCTGCCACCGCTCTGGTGAAAGAACGAAAAACGTTTGCGTCGCGTCTGGACTTCAGAGGGACTAGGAGACATATCGCCCAGCCTTTCGAATATTTGGGTGCCGAGCCATTCAAAATGTGCGAGGATAAACAGGCAACGTTCATGCATGCTTGGTAAGTCAGTCCGTTGACAGAAAAGAGAGCCTGAGTGAAGCAGACAATTGCACTCCTCAGGCTGACGCCGCAACCCGACTCGGTCTCCTAGGCATCACTTCTCCTGTTTCAGCCCGGTTTCCTGTAAAGCAGTTGGACCGGATGATTTCGGGTTCTCTAACGGTACAAACGTTTGGGAGACCTTTGTCCAAATACGTACATCCGCACCCCTAAACAGTAATCTAATTTCCTTCCCTGTGACAATCACCGTGCATCTGGCTTATGCAATACACCGTATAGGTCAACAAGTGAATCAGAGATTCCTTTGGTATTCTCCTGACTCCTTTCAACGATTTTGCTCCGTGAGGGGTATTACTGTACGGGCTGAACAGTCAAATTAATGCTGTCCTTCGACGGTCAGGTACAGCGATGGCGTATTCTTGTTCATTCTTGCGACGATACCATAACATCTGACATGGCTGTACAGATACCGGTATGTTCGGAATGGTCATGCGATGAGGAGAACTCTGTGGACGATTTTTAACGTGGTAAACTCACACAACTCAACGGAGTATTCTTTGGTGGCAATGTATACTTCAAAACGGTGATTACAGGTTGTCGCAATCAATCAACTCAGGTTCTCATGTGGCTTTGTGCCTCAGAACAAAGCAAGATACAGTTCGTCGGGGATGCGGAACACCGAGCAGAATACAAGGGTTCCTGTAGGTTCCTGTATACTGCCGGTGACTGGCCAGGGTTACCGGCGTGACGGTCTTAGCGAGTACTATTCGCCGCGGCCGGGACTCTAACGATCTCAATCCGGTTAGCGACTCCCTAGCCATAATTACTGTGGTGCATTGTTGACCGATCAACTTCCAGGCTCGCCGATCTCAATGGCCGCTCGGTCTGAAATGTGCGTTCGTTGTTGAGAACGTTCTTGTGATGCTCGCTTTGGCTATGCACGCTCACTCTTGGGACATTCGCGAAGAGAGTTGCGTTATAGCAATAACCCCTGACTTGCATTCTGAAAGTTATAAAATGCCTCAGGAATCGTAGTTTGAAAGTCATCGGGCAACCCGTTCAATTTTCTCCCATCTCATCCTATCCACATCTCTCGAATTCAGCTTGTCCTCACCATGCGATCCTCATTCCTCACTGCCATAGTCATCGCTGTGACAACGTGCAGCTCCTTCGTAACCGCTATCCCAGTTGCTTCTCCCGACGGTGAGCTCTTCGAGCGAGGATACTATCCTACTTTCCCTGGTTTCGGCAAGGGAGGTAATGCCCAAACCGGAAATTCTGGAAACGTGAACGGCGGCGACGTTGTCAACGAGGGTTGGAAGATCACCAACGGCCCTTTCTCCAGTATGTTTTCTCTCATTTCCTCTCAGAAGTATCACGCTCACACATCCGACATATAGATACTGCAGGTAGCGGCGGGTTCACCGGCACCGGTAATGCTGTTGGCGGTTTCGGCCTCGGTGGAGGAGGTAACGCCGTTACCGGAAACTCTGGCAATGCTAACGGCGGTAGCGTCATCAATTATGGCGGCAAGATCACCAATGGCCCTGGAGCTAGTAAGTCGTTCACAGGTCTCAATATCAACCGCCTTTCCGACATGTCTCTTTAGACCATGCTGGTAACGGCGGCGTCTCCGTGAGCGGTAACGCATACGGTGGTAACGCTAAACGCGGATATGTACCCTTCCCCGGATTCCCTTCCGGGAAGGGAGGTAATGCGAAGTCAGGCAACTCTGGTAACGCCAACGGTGGTGATGTTGTCAACGAAGGCTGGTATGGAGTCTACAATGGACCATTCTCCAGTAAGGCCTTCTCCAATGCATAGGATTCAACTGATGCTGGTTGTCAATTATCTAGACATTGCCGGAGATGGCGGATTCACCGGCACCGGTAAAGCTGTAGGCGGTAATGGCTTTGGCGGAGGAGGCAACGCCGTGTCTGGAAACTCAGGAAATGCGAATGGTGGTTCTGTCTACAATGGCGGCGCGACCGTCGTCAATGGCTACGGTGCCAGTAAGTTAATATCCGTCTCGAAGATGCTCAACAATCACTTACTATCACATTCATTCCAGACCAGGCCGGAAACGGAGGCGTCTCTAAGAGTGGTGCCGCAATTGGCGGCAACGCGAAGCGCGGTTTCATTCCATACAACCCATTCCCAACCTATGGAAAGGGAGGCAATGCACAAACCGGCAACTCGGGCAACGTTAACGGCGGCGATGTCGTGAACGAGGGCGGATACATCTGGAACGGCTGGGGTGCTAGTACGTTTCTGTCACACTCGTTCTGAACTTGAAAATGCGAACTGACCTGCGACTTTCACAGACACGGCTGGCAATGGTGGCTTCACTGGCACTGGCACTGCCGTTGGCGGCTTCGGTCTCGGTGGTGGAGGCAACGCTGTCTCTGGTAACTCAGGAAACGCAAACGGTGGTAGCGTGATCAACTCTGGTGGCAAGATTATCAACAGTGCTGGTGCAAGTAAGTATCGTCATCGCCGTCGTTTATACGTCTCATTGACATTTCAAACCTAGACCACGCCGGCAACGGTGGTGTCTCTGTCAGCGGAAACGCATATGGTGGCAACGCAAAGCGCGGATTCCCCAGTTACCCATCATACACGCCCTTCGGCAAGGGGGGCAACGCAAAGTCTGGTGACTCCGGTAACGCCAACGGCGGTGACGTTGTGAACGAAGGAGGCTACATTTGGAACGGCTGGGGTGCTAGTAAGTCCTGATTTCATCTTTGGGAGACGGAAGTCGAGCTGATTTCAACGACTTTCCAGACACTGCTGGTAACGGCGGCTTTACTGGTACTGGTACCGCAAAGGGCGGTAATGGTCTTGGTGGCGGAGGCAATGCTGTCTCTGGCAACTCTGGCAATGCTAACGGCGGCTCTGTCTACAACGGCGGGGGCACGATCATCAATGGTGCTGGTGCGAGTAAGTAGTTCGTCTCCCAATGCATGCGTGCAACCTTCTAAACTCCATACAAAACCCAGATCACGCTGGGAATGGTGGTGTCTCCGTCAGTGGGAATGCATACGGAGGGAACGCCCACTGATGTTATTCAACTTACTCTGCAAAACCTTCTCTCGGACCTAGACATTTCTTTTTATTCTCTTCTCTTCGGACTCATGGGTTTTCTGCCGCCAAGGGTTTTCGGGTGAAACTTGTATCTCAAAACTGTACTATTTGCAGAACCGTATGTACAACAGTACTCTGTCATAAAATGGAATTGCTCCGGTTTGCAGCCAACCCTGAAAGACGTAGTTGAGTCGAATACTTTACTAATACTCTCCTGAGAAATGACCGCTCAAGCCTGAGGTTTGCCATGACCAAGAAAAGTCACTTCGAGGGGCATCGATCTTGAGAAGTTGAACTTAGAACAGTTGCAGTAGCTAGAGCGCACCTATTTCTCTCGGAGAATGACAAGATCAAACTCACTATCGCTCAGCGCATGCTATCGGAGTCAATGTCAAATCACTCGACGCCGCGGCGTTCAGTATCTTCACGGGTAATGAGAAGATCTAAAAATAGAATTTGTCGATCACCGCCCGCGCGCACTCCTTAAAGTGTCCGGCGGACATGACATATCTTCTGCTCAGTCAGACATTCCTAGCGGCCAAAAAGCATGCTGAACGTCTTCATTATCGGATAACGGGTGGGTCACAATACGCAGGATGTGCACATCACTGCCAGTGGGCGGATGAGCGTAGAATTGAACAGTCCTTTGTAACGCTCAGTCAGCAAAACGCCGCATGTTGCTGATTGAACACCTACGGACACAATTTCTTCAGCGGAGGGAAGATATATATATAAGAGGCGACCTCAATGAGCTATCTACCTCAACAACTCGACGACAAGTCAAATAGCTCTGCAGCACAACCCAACTCACCAAACCAGACAAACACACTTACCGAACAACGCAATGCCTTCCTTCTTCATTACTGGCGCAAGCAGAGGTATCGGCCTTGGACTCGTCGCAGAGCTCGTGAGCCTCCATGACACTTCTACTGAACACTGGTTGACATCGAGGAATTATAGCTGAAAGATGAGAAGAATTCGGTGGTGGCTACCGCACGTAACCCCGCCGGTTCCAAAGGTCTTCAGGAGTTGGTGGCTAAATACCCCAAGGAACGACTTGCTACTCTAACCCTCGATGTGACTTCACCCGAGCAAATATCCAACGCCGCTAAGGAGACTGTAAAGCTCTTCCCCAATGGTCTCGACTACTTCATCCATAATGCCGGTTATTGGGAGCAAGCCTTCACCCCCGTAGAGAAACTGTACGCGTCAAACGATGTTGTTCACTTCCCAATAACCATACTCATACCTGATGGTCTCTCCCCATAGCGATGTCGCAGCGTTTGAGAAGGAGATTGCGTTCTATACCGTCCCCGTCGTTCACATCCTCCGCGAGTTCAAATCGCTCGTACAAAAGAGCACCGAGAAGAAGTTTGTCTTCATCAGCAGCATTGCCGCGTCCCTCACCTTAGTACCTAACGTGGGTGAAGTCGGCATTCCGTATTCTGTTGGAAAAGTTGCCCAGAACATGTGAGTATATTCACCTGGTTTCATCCACATTTGTAACGACGACTGAGTATCCTGTCCCTTCTCCTAGGCTCGTGCGAAAGTGGGGTTTGGTCAACAAAGATCTAGGCATTACTGTCGCTACCATTCATCCTGGATTTGTCGACACCGACATGGGACAGGATGCATTGGATTACTTCCGCGCGAAGGACCCAAACGCGAAGCCGATATCTGTCCAGGAGAGTGTGGATGGTGTGTTGAAGGTCTCATTCGCGGCGAAGTTGGAGGATTCAACATCATTCTGGTCCTATACCGGAGATGTCTTGCCTTGGTAGTAGAATGTGTAGCGAGGGCATATAGAGTTTTCGTTGCCAATCAATACTAGACAGTCCCAAGAACAAAAGCCTATCTTTTGATGCAGAGAAATATGACTGCGCGAATGTCAAACGGTGGCATACCTAAGTGCTACTGACCCATCACTGGGAAGTTAGACTCATGAGTGCTGCAATCAATGACCGCCAGGCTCAATAGGTAGTTCATAAGACGCGTACCAATGTCGAATTCAACTGCATCACACAACTTCTATGCTAATTGATTCGAGTGATAGGTCCTCCTTCACTGGCCATTGTAAGAAGTAAGGACGGAGAGAGAAACAACTTCGAATCCGCAGTCTGACGGTCAATGTTCTTGCATCACGTGGCACGCAAAGATACCATATTAAGTAATTCTGATGAAGGCGTTGCATAACAAAGACAAACAACATACACCGAGCAGAACCGTGACTTGTATGCGCGAAACCGGGTTGAGGAGTTGACAAGTTACAACAGCAGTGTAAGCTAAATTTAAATGTAACAATGCAGCCAGAACGATGGATATCAGCACAAGAAAAGAATAGATATACAACGTAAGTGTAAAGAAGAATTGAGTTGTCCAACGCCTATTCCTCGTCATCACTTCCGTAGTCAGCGAGCCCAAGACCTGTTGGCGGGGGCTTCGGCGCAACAGCTGGAGGAGCTGCACTACCGTTGCGCTTTCTGATCTCTGAGAAATACTTGAGACTCTCCAGAGTATCCGCACTCAACAATCCTTTCGATTGCTGTTGTGCTTCCTCCGATGCTTGTGCTTGCTCAAGCTCCGCGGAGCCGTTCTCCAACCTCTGCCTCTTCGCAGCCGGTTCTACCTCCTCCATCTCTGTTGTTTCCGGTTCTTCTAGTTCGACGCCCTCCTCCAAAGCTCGAATAGATCGTACCGCTTCGACAATGCGGGGGTCCATACGTGCTTGGATAGCCTCTCGGCCCATCTCTTCCAACCGCCTCTTTTCTGCGACCTTGGATTCTGGGTTGGGGTCTTCAGTTGCCCATCGGACGTTGAGAATTTCGTCGTTATCAAGGGATTGACACGCCATAGCTTCCTTGGCAAACTGTGCGTTTCCTTCGTGTACGTATGTCACGAACGCGACACTTCGGTATTGCAGTACTCGAACTGATGAATTGTATCAGTTAGTCTGCGTAGAGAAAATGATTTCGACAAGAAACGTACTTTTCTCGATCTCGCCCCATTCTTTAAAATGCCTCCTGACAACCTCCTCCGTCTCAGGGCCCGTTCCAGTCTCCTTTATCCGTCCCACATACAGCGTCCTATTTTGCCTTTGGAAGCTTCCAACGCCACCCATATCATCTCTGTAGTCTGAAAACTTATCACGAGCAAAACAGTCTTTGGAGGTATCCGGCGGTGACTGTGCCGGGTCAGGGAGCATATGGAGGTATTCGCATTCCCAGCCGTATGGGCAGCATCCTCTGGCGAAAAATAGACAGCAGTATTTTACGCCCGTCGTGTTTGCGCGTGTCAAACCGGCATCCCTCTTGATATTACATCGTGTCTGCGACTTCGTTTTGCTGGGTACTGTATGAGAATCATCGCGTGAGTATAAATAAGATATACGTACTTCGAGTAACTATCTTCTCGATCGCCTCCTGCCCACTTGTTATACCAGATGTCTACGCACAAGTATCTTAGAATGACCGAATATCAATAATTCAATATGATAACTCACTATATTCCTTTCCAGTTTGCGGTGCTTCCTTCTTCTCCACCTCTCCTGGCTTCACTTGCTTCCTTGCCGGCTTTAGCTTCTTGACCTTCTTGGTGACAGTCGTTGTAGTTGTTTGTATCTCCGTTGCATTGGAGCTCATCTTGGATAACGTAAGTGACAATGTTACGGTCTGGAGGTCGTGGAGGGAGGAGGTTTGGGGACAGCTGACTTCTGGTCGACTTTCCAGTGAACTTGGAAGTGTTGTGATGTAAGCGCTGCTTACGAACATCCTCGACATTGGGCGCTAGTCCATATATGGCGCGTTATGTTCGCCGACTCCCAGCACTACAGCTGAGACTATTGTCTCCCTTGAATCCCTTGATTATCAGTCCCTTCATCTAGGGTCTTGTCCTTCCCTGAAAATGAAGACATAGCAAAGTAGGTAAGTTATGATGTCTGTGATAGGATGGCAGTCCCTTTGCGATGCATAACCGCCAAAACACAATTGGGGGAGGAAGAGATAAAAAGCACTGGCATCAACGCCTTTCAAGCATCTTGAACACCTCCCAAGTGCTTCAGTAACAGAAAACGTATTTCCGTCCTACCTAGTAAGTCTCAACAGTCTCCCCAGTGCTGTTCTCTAAAGTGTCGCTTGTCGCAGTATCCGTATCCTCCGAGTCCGCCCACGATGTCTGATCCGCTGGATAACTCAGCCGCCACGCTGGTTTCGTCTGACTCGGAGTTGCCGCCTAGGAAGCGAGCGAGAACGGCCGACTTGGAAGAATCATCCGGTGCACACTCAGGCGATGCTCCTCCCAAAGATCCCCAACGCCATGAGAACCTCTGGTTCCCAGATGGCAATGTCGTCCTCATATCAACGGATGACATCGCATTCCGACTCCATAAGAGCGTCCTCGGTCGACACTCTTCGCTGTTCAGAGACATGTTCACTCTTCCTCAGCCGCAAGGAGCCAACACAGAAGAGTTCGATGGATGCCCAGCCGTCAGGCTCCAAGATTCTGGTAACTCGGTAGCTGGCCTCATAAGCATTTTCTACGATGGCCCTGATTGGTGCGCTCGCATACGTTTGCACGTCGTTGACAGATACTGACGTCTCCTGCGTGCTTGAAGGGTCACTCACGACACCAATAAAACCCGCATACCTTCCTTCATGGTCTTTGCTATGCTAATGGACATGGCACATAAATATCAGGTTGAACCCATCCGCCTTGAACTTGTCCGTCGCCTCGAGATATATTTCCCGAGGAAATTACACGGTCTCCCCTTCGCTTTCGATCTTCGACCGGCATCATTCCCCCCAGGGTGCTATTCTGCCATCATCAACATGCAAAAGAGAGACGCTGTTCGCGTTATTCTCCTCGCTCAGAGATATGATATGCCACAGCTCCTTCCGACTGCATACTATACTTGCTCCCAGCTTCCAACTACGGAAATCCCAAACCACCTGACCTACGTTGACGGTTATTCATGCCGTCTTGGTCGCTCAGATATCAAGCGATGCATCCAAGGAAAGGAAAAGTTATCGCAGACACGAACTCAAATCATCATCACTGTCATCAACTCCGCTGCCTGTGGCAATTCAGAACAATTCAATGCCTCAGGCAAGTTGGCGATGATCAAATGCGCAGCGTCGGATGGAATACTACATTCCAGTGACGTACTCGACTGCAAAGGTTTCAATGAATGGTTGGATGGAACGAAGACTAATCCCGCCATCTCTGCATCCTATTGCTTGAATTGCTGGAACTCGATTAAGGAGGCATACAAAGTGGCGGCACAGGAAGTTTTCCAGCGATTGGATGTGATGTATCACGTCAAGGGTTGGTCTTCTGTACAGTAAATGTTGTGAGGATGTTTTGAATATTGTATAATGTAAGTTGGGCTTCCCAAATTGCACTGCTTACATGGTTTATTCAGTTATTAGTGTGTTGGTTAGCTGGAAATTGTCTGACTGGCAGGTGGTGATATGCCTTAAGATAGTGTTCGGCAATACGATCCATGATCTATCGTCATATCCCTTGTGCGGGCAGCGACTGAATTGGATGCAGCTTTGACAAGCAAGACACTGACGAGTTTGCAGTGAAAATACTAGCTTACTACCTCGGAGGACCTATGCATCACCGCCCGAGTCGCCCAAATATAGGTAAGGAATGGCTGTTTGAACGGCATTGGTTTGAACCACAGTATGTTCATGTTGTACGCCGCAGCAGCAGAGCAGGACTTTACAAGCGTGAATTCGCAGTACCAGGACTCAGAGTACTGTACCTCCACGACCTTATACGACGTCCCCTGTCCCCGAGGTCCGGTCGTAGTCGTATAACCCTTGATTTGTCCCCCCGTCCCTAGGGTCGAGTCGTAACGCCTCCGACGTCCTAAAAAGGCAAGTCGGGCGCCTACTTTGCGACCGCGGCGACAAAGGCTCTCGCAGGGCTCTCGAGACCAAAATTCGGCTGAATTGCATGATACAAATGTGTAGGATTACACACGGTAAGACAATCGGAATGACTTTTCACTGACCCTTCACCTCGTGGTCGTCAATGTCCCCTGTCCCCTGGCCGCGGTCGTATGTGGTCCGGCATTCACACGGTCACGCGACGGGCGCTTCGCTTCGCCTAAGGTCGTGGAACAACAGTAGGCGCGTTTTGACGGAAACGAGATAGCATGAAGGTAAGGGGATCCTGAGAACTTTGCTGGACGCGATCCTCTCTATCATTTCGTTGACCGCACAACGTTTAACGTTCAATCTTCGAAGTCACAAAGCCAGCTGATAGACGGGTCATGCCCGTTGCAAGATTCAATGTTCAACATTGGATACATTCGACAAAAATTCGAGCAACGAGGATACAAGCAAGCAGTCGGACAACAACATTCAGAAAGCAAATGCGACGATGGGCAGGATGAGTACATATAAATAGTGATAGCGGACGTGAGACAGTGTTATGAGAGTATGTCAGAGGGATAGAGAACGCGATGCAGTGTGATGGGGATGCGAGGGTATTTGGATGAGGGTATTCATGATACACGTGATGAGTCATTGAAGAATAGAGAGAAGCAGCCTCCTCATCACTTGCGTGTGGCCACGTTGGTCAATTTTCGCACCACTATCGAACTCAAACTTCAGCATCGTGCCCGAATATATCCAGCAGACAACATTGCTTACCAGACTTGGTGCCTTTGCAAACCGCGGTGAGCGGTGTACTCGTCGAGGGGGTCGCCGCCTCGGCAGAGTTACGCTTGGCGTGGCGAATAACGAACCCGCAGCGTTCGCGGTGCTCGTTCAGCTTTGCCCACGAATTGTAAACACTGTGGCACAAAGAGCACACGTACTCCCTGACGAGATGGAGGAGGGAATGGGTGAGGAAGATACGTCAGGCGTGTGAGGAGGGATACCCACAGTGACCCCTTGTTCACGTCGCCTGTAATATCATGAAGCTCAAGGTGATGCCTGAGCTTTCGTGCAGGCAATTTGACCTTACAACCAGGTCGGTTACAGGGTAAGTCGTCTGTTCTTCCATGCACTGCTGCGATTCGACATACTTCTTCATACTGTTGACGCGTCGTAAGCACAGGAAGTGAAGCATGAATTAGGGATGAGCATACGATTGGAATGGGAGGCTGGGGACGCCGGGTCCTGATTAGACATACGTCTCCGATAGTCGAGGAGTGCTCATCGTCACGGATTGACGACGATGACGACGATGACAACGACGCTACGATGGTTCTTTCCTGCTTGGGTATCTCCGGGAGTGCGGGTGGGACAAATGGTGGGGTCCGTAGCTGCGATGATTCCTCCGAAGATGACGAGTGCCAAGCGGACGACGATGAGCCCGCCACACTACAGTTCGAGTGGATGGACTCATCGTCCTCCACTTCTCCGTCACGAATACCGCATGCTCGGTATACATACCCTTCAACTCCGCCAGGGAGCGAAGGGTTGTGTTCACGCCATGCCTTGAGCGCTTCCGTAACGGTGTCGACTTCACGCGACGCAGCCGCGGCAAAGGACTGGGAGACAATCTCCTCGCCCGGCCCCGTATAGAGGGGCCGATTTGATGGAGGGGGGAGAGGAAACTTCGTGAAGTACCTCGCGTACCTCTTTCGAGGATCGCGACGCGGCGACCGTTGAGGTCGAGGGCGAGGGGGGACACATTCTGTCGGCGCAGGCGCGTCTACAGGGTCTACAGGTTTCCTGTGAACAAGAGGAGAACTTGCAAGGCGGGGCATGGTGGGGACGTCAGACATCTCGAGAAGACTTGGTTGGTTGGTGGTACTGAGGAAGTAGTTTTGAGGAGGCTCGATGAACACGACCGTATATATACTGGTGTCCTTTGGGATCACGCGAGGTTAAAGGTCAAATGCAACTGTTTGATTACTTTGGCATTTGGCACGCGCCAAGTAGCGAGAGCCAGAACGTGGTAGGCAGATTCGATCGCACCTCCATTGTCTGGGGGAAGTTCTAATCACCAACGCCTCGCGAGATGTAGAAGCAAACATTTGACACAGCATTCGAGTGTACCGCCAACGACAATCGACCAAACGAACTGAACGCGTTGCAAGCAGTGGCTCAATGAGGTTTTCAAGACAGAGTTGCGTGAGGGTTCCCGTTGAAGTTTCCCGCCTTCAGGCTATGTAGAAGAGTTAAGTGCGCCGGCGAGTGCGGGACAGATGGGGGAGAACGAGGGAGAAGAATGCAAAAAAGGAGGATAATGAACGGAGCCGTTGTCAACACGCACCCTCAGCATGGATCGTCCCGGATCTGTGAACGTGAATCGAGGTGATCTGTCGGGATAAACCGAAGGGGCCGATGAATCTTCTGTGGGCTTCATTGGTCCAGTCGGGAAGAGAACCCCAGGGGGAGCAACTCGAGGTTCTCGACCGTGAAGGGGGTGTGAAAGGTTCGGACAAGAGTCCATTGTGCCACCTACTTTCACCCAGGATCACGAAAAAGGCAATGGAAACAACGAATTGCCTCGTGTATCTTCAACCATTCAACGGAGAGTGCTGAGGTTTCTTTGCTGCGAGGAAGACATGAGTATTCAGGGTTCCGCACAGATTGTCATCGCCTGAAAACAAGCTTGGATGGAGATGCTATGCGATGGGCATAGATCACAGTCCAAGTTCCGAAAGAAACTTGTACACCGTCGTCGCCATCCCGCATTGCTGCGACCATCCCTTTGTGTAGCGCTGCAATTGCAACGTGTTCAGGATTTCTGGTACAATCAGGGTACAATTTGAAGGACAACACGAAGCCGGAGCGATGTCGGCAGTCTGCGTCAGTTTCCCACGGCATAGGTCCTGGCGTTTCGTAGCGTCTTCAGCTTGTGTTTAAGTTCTTGCCTGACAGCATCAGGGGTACCTATTCTCCCAATTGCTTATCCTCCGGAAGTTGGGAAACTGCTAGTGGTTGAAGGAACATTGCGACAGCTTCCATATTCGAAAACAATGTCACTCACGAAACAAGCGTGCCGAATTTCCGGTAGAGCACACTTTGGCACCAGTGCTCGAATAATCCTACCCAGAGTATCGCAATTGGATGCCCAGAAGCAACAGAGACGGTCTGTAAAGACCCAACCCGCTTACGAGGGACACGTACCTCTCAACTGGTTCGAAACTGGTCTGCTTGCACTGGGCTCAGCATACATGTCTCTAACTGACCCACGACGAGGAGGTGCGTCTGATATTCCTGTGAACTTTGACCAGAGGTCATGACGCACCGTTATAGACATGGTCGCAGCAATAGGTGATATTACTGCTGGCCCTGTTCTCCCTCGACTCCGCGACATTATGTTGGCCGACCCGGAAGGCCGTCAAATCCTGAAAGAAAGACCACGGATCAATACACAGACAGTTGATATGAACAAACTTGCCCAATTGCCTGAGGGAAGCGTCGGACGGGCGTACATCACCTGGCTAGAGCGCACGGGGGTTACTCCCGATACTCGAGAACCTGTAAGCTGCACTTTCGTCTAGTGTTTCTGCAACCAACCTCTTCTGCAGGTACATTACGTTGACGACCCCGAGTTAGCATACGTCATGCAGCGATATCGCGAGTGTCACGACCTATACCACTGTATATTCAACCTACCTGTTCATATCGAAGCCGAACTCGCACTCAAATTCTTCGAGTTCGCGAACCTCGGCCTCCCAATGGCAGGTTTCGCCGCAGCTTTCGGCCACCTGCGCCTGAACTCGGAGAAGAGGGCCAGGTTGTTCCGCGAGTATGTTCCATGGGCTATCAAGTGTGGGACGAGTGCAAAGAGCTTGATCACGATATACTGGGAGAAGAGGTGGGAGCAGAGTACTGAAGAGTTGAAGAAAGAGTTTGGAATCTGGGACCCTCCTGCTGCGAGATGGGGCAAGCCTTTAAGTGAGGCGCGACTTGCCGCTCAAAGACAACAAAGGGAATCCGGAACTAGCTCATAGTTTGGCTGGCCCATTTGTCCATATCGGTATGGACACGTTGCTATATAACACGTCCAAAGCAAAGCCCTCACTCAATGCGACACCTAATGGACATTTTCCATGTGGTATCTTACTCATTGCTTCGATATATTGTTTTTTCTATCTCACATAGCGCATCATCGCCCACTATGAGAGCTGAGCAAATGTGTACCTATTGTGAATGGAATGGGCGCGTGCGTGACAGTACGTCTTAATCGTTGTAAGCCATTATTGGCTGCCAACAAAACACTCTACTGGTATTCACACAACCCAGCGGGCCTTACGCTCGCTCAGAACGCGTGCAGTCGCGAAACTCAAGAGAATCGACGCGTTCGTCTCCCCTTCCAGTGGCCCCAGGACGCGACGGGTTATGGCACGTGGGTGTCACGGTCACGTGTGATGAGAAGTTGAGATTTGTTGCCGAAGGGTCGAACGTTTCACCACAACGACGACGACAAGCATACCCTCCGCACTAACGACCCGTTCTTCTTGACGCATTATGACCCTCACGCCGCACGCATACAAGCCTAGGGAGAGCATACTCTCGCTCTTCGACCCATTGAATAGCCCGTCTACCCCAGAACGCAACACACCCTCACCAGATTCTTCATCGGATAAAGAGAACAATGGCCCAGGACAAGAAACGGTATTCTTCAATCGTATTTATACGAAAGCCAAATACGACAAGGCGCATACGCCGCGCGGAAAGCTGATTGATTTTGGAGATGTGTCGATGAGCGACACCGAGGAAGGGAACCAGACGGATAGAGAGGACATGGAGAACGGAGATGTTGCGATGGTGGACGTTTTTACGGACCATACAAGCTCTCGCCCCGCGCGTTTGCCTCTGGCGGACATTCAGCTGGAGACCATATCCCAACCATCGCCCACGCCTGCCTCGGAGGCTGTGGAGGCCAAGTCTCCAGAATGGTCCGACGAGCACGCATCTCAACATGTCAGTACCGCAGCACCTGCCGGGGATCCTCTGGCGGACGTGATTAACTCTATCAACTTGTCCGCCATGACCATCACGGACGACGACGGCCAGGACGTGTCGCCAACTCCAACGCCTGCAGTGGAAACCCGGAGCTCGCTGGATATGGTGTGTTCGCCTGATGCACCGCGAATCAACGTTTGTCCTCCAGAGAGCGACTCACGCGTCGCGTCCGTCGTATCCTCGCCCATTACACCGGCCGCCTCTGCACCCATGCGTCGGGCCCTTCTCACTACCTCCGCTGCCGACCCTCGGCGAACCTCCGTCGATCTGCAGTCGTCTTTTCGCATGCAACTGCAATCTCCGGAGATGTCCTTCGACCTTCTGAACGACAAAATCTCGTTCCTTGGTCAGGACTCGTTCTGGACGGGCGGAGATGACGACACTCTTGATCTCAAGAAGGAGGAAGCTAAGATGCTTGCCATCGCCGAACAATTCGAGAAATTCGGGGAAGATACTCTTGACCTCAAGAAAGAGCAAGCTAAGATGCTTGCCATTGCTGAAGAGTTTGGTAAACTCGCGGATGAGACTATCCCGAAGGTCAATCCTATGAGGAAGAGTAGGTTACCATTGGCTGATAATGTTTCGACGTCGTGCTGATGCTTGGTCATAGCACCTCCGAAGAGCTCTCAGCCAAGCAGCGCAAAGAATTCGCCCAAGGAGAGTAGTACTCCTGCTGCCGTGCGACCACCTGTCTTTACACGACCTCCTCCTGGAATGAGCATGGGTATGTATTCACATAAGGTGATGGGTATGCTGCGATGTTCTGACGTGAAATGTAGAAAATCCGTTCTCTCATACGCCGCGCACCCAAGCCGAGGCAGTCCCGTCGCAGAAAGGTAAAGAATAGCGAACTATTGTGCTAGGTTGGATGATAACACATATGTAGCAGAGCCTGCTCCTTCTGCAACCCTTCCTCCGGTAGCTTCTACGGAAGTCACGTCGGAGAACGCGCCCGAGCCAGCGAAGAACGAGCCAGCCCCCATTCGTTCCGTCCCAGCTCTCCGCATAGTCAAGAAATCCTACAAGATACACGATCGAAGCACGTCCGTTTCAAGCAACAGCACGATGTCATCCAGACGCAGCTCAAGCGCGAGCAGCAGTCGCAGTGCCTCACGCGCTGATACTGTATCTCCTGACCCTGCGGATGTACCTGTCAATAAGGTAGTGAAGCCCGCCAAAGCCAGACCTGCTATCCGTGGTGTACAGAGACCTCCTCCCGGCGCCATCCTCCCTCCGTCCAAACCGACCACTACCACCAAACTCCGTGTCGGTGCCACCACTACCGCTATGACTGGCGCACAGACTCAAGGAGAGGCCAAGCCCAAAGTTGGAGGGTTGTCTCGCGTGCCTTCTATCGCGTCACGTCTCGCTGGTCCTCAACGTCCCCTTAGTAGCATTGGTCGATCTGTTCCCGCTGGAGCTCCAAGCAAGTCTGCAGTGGGGTCGGTTGGCGCGAACAGCGGGATCCGACCACCCAGCCGTCTTACAGCGCCTGGTTCCCGCCTGGCCGCACCTTCCACGTCCAAGTTGCCTTCTTCTACTACTGCTGCGTCGGGCAAGGTTATGGGAAAGTACAGTGGTAGTGGGAGTAGCAGCGTTCCCTCGAGGTTTGGTTCTGGTTCTGGTTTGATGAAGAAGACCTTGTGAAGCTTTGACGTCTAGCATATTAATTGGTTTGGTTATTGATCTCGTATGGATTCATGTTTTCCTTTCTGTCCCCGTAGCATTGCTTCCTCTCTCTTCATTGTTATGACCTCCATGATCCATTCAGCATTTTTCGTGGTATTGCGCATTGATTCTTTGCAAGTTGTTAAGCTCTCCGATTTTATGCAAGTCCTGCGATGTCGGATCATTCACGTCAGGTCGCATATTGACACTACAATAACATAAGTATGGGCACTTGGCACAGTGGTAGCGCGCACGCTTCGCATGCGTGAGGTCGGGAGTTCAATCCTCCCAGTGTCCATTTCTATTTCCATCTCTCATACTCTTTTTCTACCAACTGCATCCAGTTACAGTACAGTAAGTACCAGTAACTGCAGTTTCATCATTGTTTTGTCTCTGGCGCTTATACCATGCATGTGCTGGTAATAGCGCCCAATGTTGTTTGTTTGTGTTTGTACACCGACCGAGGAACGTCAGACAGCTGCAGAAGAGCTTGGCCCATTTGACTGCTGTTCACAACTCTACCTTCTACTTTACTTGTGTATTCTAGATACCCCCCTTTGCATGATACCGGAATGGACAGCGTGAGGCAGATATATGCTCTGAACCTGTCTGTATATGACTGATCTTAATGCCAGGACCATAATACCTTCGGGCGAAGCCGCCAGTCCATGGCTGACATCGAACAAGAACTACATGACATCTTCACCGAACACCCAGACGCGTCGTACAACGAGAACGAAGAGCCAGTCCTGCCGGGATATGCTCTCATCGACGTTCTGCGTACATTTTCGTACAATCACAATTCCGAGCTCCTGAACAGGGAAGAGGAGGAGAAACTAAACCAACTCATCGACTCCGTCCCTGGTCTGGCTGCTACCCCTCAAATGATGCTCAGCTTTATCGCACAACGCACAACGCACAGTCCACGTCACAGCCCAGAAGACTCACCACCATCCGACCCGTCTCCTCTCGCTGAAGACAGAGGACGCTCCGACGACCCCGATGAAGGATTTAACAACAACCGCGCGCATTCCCGATCCTCAAGCATGGATTCGAATGGCACGTCAATATACCGACCCCGCAGCAGGCCCCCCAGTCGACCTCCAAGCCGACCACCCTCTCGCGGTCCACCTGTACCACCAAAGACGCCGGTCAACGCGGACTCGCCGTTTGACACTGGTCGGAGAGCGCGTGCTGCACCTCTTGCTGCTGCTCCGTCGAGCTGGTCGCGCCGTCCGCCTCCGTCACGTCGCAAGAGCGATGCTGGCAGTCGGGCTTCCAGTGACTCAGAGGTGCGTTTTCTGTGACTCACGACGTATTTACGCGTCGTTCTTCAACACAAATTCGTCCTTTCCTTCATACTATGGCTTCGAAGCTAAAGAGTTGGCTTAAAACGCGGTTTCTGAGAAGCGTCCCTCCTGGATATTTATGGGCGCTTATACGTCTATGTATGCGCGTAACGTGTTCGACGTGATAGCGGAAAGACACCTTTCACATGTAGAGAACATGCAAAGTACAATTTCTATGTTCTCTGCATGCCCCTGTTACGCGTTCTAGACTCTTCCGCATATAGGGAACATCTAAATGTTGTCCCCATCAAAACCCTGCGCTATTGTTCCTAATGCTTCCGTTGCCACTCTTATTCTACCCCTTCCCGTGTGGGTCATAGCGACAAGTTATGAGCCCTTGTTGTGCCACCCCATACATACACTTTGTTCTGTTCCACCATGTCTGACACTCCTCCCCCACAGTCAATGTCCGCTCCACCAGTCGCATACAGTCGCTCCTTTGGCGGGCGTGCTCGCGCGCCCTCAAATCCAAGTAGCCCTGAAGCCGACTCGTACGGCAATTCATTCGGGTCCGGCCTGGCGTCGCCACCCTATGGCAATAGACCCCCTTCACGTCCACATTCTCGAGCACAATCACAACCCCAATCTTCGTTTGCTCACTTTGGCTCACCCGAGCGAGATTATGATCAACATGACTATGATCCTGACCAGACTGTCTCGAGTGGCGGTCCTGGGCGAAGGAGTAATAGCAGGATGGGGATGATCTCGCCACCCCCTTCTGACACTTCGCTCGATGATGATGGTCAGGACTTTGCGAATAGGATCTCGTCTTTGCCTATGCCCAAGAAGTCCACTGGGTCAGATTCAGATTCGGACGACGAAGATGGTATCGAAGCCTCGTTGGTGCTTGTTTCTGATCGTACCCCTGCTAGTTCTACTGTGTCCTTGGATATGCAGGAACGGTTGGAGGCGCTGCAGAGAACCAATGCGGACTTGGGCAAGAAGCTTGTGGAGGCTGAAGAGACTTTGCAGAAGAGGTTAGCCGAACACGAGATGGAGTTGGAAGAGTTGCAATCGCGATTGGAAGAGGCCAGAACTGAGTTGTTGGCCACGAAACGCGAGGAGAAGGAGTTGAGAGCGAAAGAGGTAAAGCGAAGTTCGACGTCTCCCTTTTTGGTTCATCCACTGATGACTGTATGCTTTTCAGAAAACGAATTCGACGCAAATTATCGCGTTGGAGTCGGAAGTCGCCAAATTGCAAAAGAGTCTGGAGAACTCTAGGGCTTCATACCAGAGTCTCCAGAAGCAATACCAGGAACAATGCCGTACGTCAATCTGACCCCTCACTCTTCCATTCAGTATGCTCACTCGCTACATGCAGAGGAATCCGAACGATACCGTGACCTTATCCGTCGCAGGGATGACGACCTCAAGTCCGCTCGCGAAGCCTCCGACCTGAGTGCGCTCGAAGTCATCAAGCTCCAAAACATGACTCAAGCGTACGAAAGCCAAATCGAGCAACTCACCTCGGAGCTCGAACTCGCCCAACACGCCGTAGCAGCCCTCGATGAGCAGAAGCAGGAGAACCTGATGCTCAAGGAGACAATCGACCGTATGCGGTTCGATATGGATGAGATGCGGGCTGCGTCGGCTGCTCAGGGTGCTGCTGGCGGTGGAGGCGGAAGTGTGCGAGGGAGCGTGAGTAAGAGTCTTGGTGCGGAGTTGTTGGGGAAGTTGAAGGAGATGGAGAAAGATGGGGAGTGGGGTGATGAGACAGAGGGTGACGTTGATGATGATACTGTTGCGGGTGAGGAGGATGAGAGGGAGGGTGAGGACTTTGAGGAGGATGAGGAGACGGAGGGCGAAGATGTGATTCAAACTATTATTACGAGGACCAAACGCGTAAGTTTCCCTGCGACTTCTTATGGCATTAGAAACTGATTTCATTCTTGCGATCATGTAGAAGGTCGGCAGTCGGGCGAGGAAGATTGAGACGGTCAACATCGAGGAAGTCAAGGAGTACTCGGATGCGGCCATTCAACATAATATCTCCGACTTCACTGTCTCATCGAACACTCAGACCGATCCGGAACCCAAGGTCCTCACTGCATCGTCCAGTATCCAGACTGAGGAACGACGGGTAGGCTCGATGGAGATCCAAACAGAACCAGAACCGGTTCCGGAGCCTATCGCCACCCATAGCGTCGAGATTCAGACTGATGTCCCAGAGGAGCCTGAAGCTTCAGGGTCAAACGAGGAGGACGACGATGCCCTTGCTTCCTCATCGTCTACGCTACTGCCGCCAACCCCTAAGGCTGAACCCCTGGATCACGCCCATGACCTTCCGCCTTCGTACAACCAGGTTACTCAAGCTCCCGATGACCTTGCAGTACGCGTTGCCAATGAAACCCTCAAGACGTGGCACAAGGGTCTTAAGCTTCCCATCGAGCCTGTTGCGGGAGGAATCTCGGAAGATGCAGTCGAAGGTTGGCGATCTCTCAAGGAAGAGCTCGGCGTTGAATGCAGTGCCATCGACAAGATCGTCGAAGAATCCGTTCGCGCCACTCCCCCTCGTTCACCCAAAGATCCTCGATCGGCCAGGCGACGAAGTCGCTTCTACAACATCTACAATACTTACATCTATGGCAGTGGTGGAGGTGAAGACCGAGAAGACAAGTCGTGGTTGATGAACCCTCATTTCATCTTCTGCCTCGGTGCTTCGACTGCGCTCGCATTCGTCATCGGACATGCCATGGCTCCCCAGTATGTCATCCCCGGAGGGGCGACTTACTACGATCGCGCCGCATGGGCGAGTTACAATACCATGCAAGCTGCTGGTGAGGGATTCACTGGTGAGAGTACGTCTGCCGTGTTTGGGTTCCTGGGTCGTCTCGGAGGCGAGGCTGCCAGGTCTCTTCGCGGTTGGCCTACATAAATTCAACTCACACCGTATCTCTCGGTTTGAAGAGAGACGAGCGAGTGGTGGTATGCCAAAAAGTTATCCATCTATCGCTGCGTGTTTCATATGTTGTGTCTTATATGCTGCATTTTGAACATATGCATGCTTTCGTGTATAACGGTTGGATACCGATCATAACATCTCTATGGGTCTTTTCTGGTAGACTTATCATCACTCGCTCGCTCCTTTTAATCCCACTGGCCGCCACTCGTTTTCTGCTGTCTCTAGTTCCACTTCAAGCTTGCGTTTTCTTTCAAGCTGCCATATATTTATTCCACGCGTACTATGCTTGCCTTTCCTATTCCTCTTTCGCGTTCTTACTCTCCTCCCTCGAACGCACTCCAACAATTCAACAGTGCCATGATTCTTTTCACAAATTCTCTCCCACTCCCCACTCATCATGCTTCCATCTCTTGCCTACTCTTCACGGATGTTCATGATTGATGACGACCCCAAGTTGTCTGTTTTTCTTCTCGCTCGTTCTTACACACTTCACCTTGTGATAAAGAAACTCTTTTAGTGGGGTCAAGGCTTTACCTTACAAGGTCGCGGTAGAATTTGTACTAGAATACAGACACATGTACTATCACAACTCATAATGGAATACTCACAACGCCGCACGCGTGAGTAGGATGCACTGCAGTATTTTATTGTGTGTAGCACTTGCGAACATGTTGAGTAAACGTTGAAAACATTATCGTTCTCAGTTCTGTTTAGCGCTCAGGCGAGCACGTGAGCGCGTCGTGCGTGTGACCGTGCGACGCGACCTGACGCGACGCCAACGCGCGCTGCACCCAAACGGACTAACGCCAACCACCAGAGAACTTCATCCTATACTACAACTGCAACGTCAACATGGCGAAGCGTAAATTTACTGCCTCCTCTCATTCCTCTGCCCCTCAACCTGTGAGGCGTTCAAAACGTCAGAAGACTTCAAAGGTTGACTCATATAATGTTGACTCCGGATCTGAATCTGGAGTGCCACTCCCAAGTGAAGAAGGTCCCGTAGACTCTCCAGACTCTGGGATAGTCGCGAAGGTAAAGGATGAGAAGCCCAAGCAGCCAAAGAAGCGGAAGAATCCGCGAGCACTTCGTGGAAGACTGCAAGACATGCCCAACATGCCTTTCGACGTTCTCGGCGAGGTGAGCCCCATGACCACGATGCTTAGGGACGGAAATTGAATCACATAATTCACAGATATTCATGCACCTGGAACCTAAAGATCTGCTCAATCTTATCAGAGTCAATAAAGGCTTTCGTGCGTTCCTACTCGATAGTGCAACAGCCCCGTTTTGGAGGGCCGCTCGCCGCAACGTTATGGAGTTACCCGACATTCCCCCGGGAATGAGTGAGCCAGCCTACGCGCACTTGTGGTTTGACAACTTTTGTCACGTACGTTGACATCTCCCACTCTGGTATATCTCTATTCCTAAACAACCTCTATAGAACTGTCTCAAGGTCAATTCCGGTGAGGTATATTGGGAGCTCCGTATACGGCTCTGCAAGTCATGTGTGGACTACCGCAATCATGACCGTCAAGAGGCACTGTACGTTGACCAGTCTCTTCTCTTCGACACCTATAGCTGAACCAGGCACCGCAGAACAAGACACGTGGAAAGAGATAGTCTGTGGGTCAATGGAGCTATGATCCCTGTGCCAATCGGAACCTACTATCAAGGTGAGTAGGCAAGAGGGTTATCCATGATCTCGACTTCAAATATTCTCAGGCAAATACGAATTCAATGTGACATTGAAATCACTGTCAACGAGCGTATGGAATGAGTTCTCTTCCTTAAAGTCAGAGGAACGCTCGCAGTTCATCCAACGACAAACGGAGAAAGTTCGTGCAATCCGAGTGGTTAGTTGATTTGATTACTTCAAGCCTAGTAGATACAGAAGCTGACGTGGTGCAATTTAGCATGCGAAGGCGTGTCAGATTTGGCAGGCGAAGCGAAGTGAAGAACATGCGCGTCAACTACAAGACCTTCGAATGGACCGATTGCAAAGGTCGGTAGAAGTTTTTGAAACGAGATGGCATGCTGATGTGAGCATCTTAGCATCTTGAAGAAACTCAATGAGTTGGGATGGCAGAAAGAACTTGAAGCAATGGCCAACAACCCAGACAGACATCCCTTATTGGAAGTGCCTAGTGTCCGAGTACCCAGACCTCTTGGCCCTCACAGTATGCAACCAGTGCTTTTGCTCTCCCGTCATATCTGACTTATGTGATTCTCAGGTTGGCCGAAGATTGAAGGGGAGGTTATCTCTTTCATGCAGAAGTCAAGAAAGCGGCGGGTCGAGAGAGAACGAGGACCTCTCTTCCGTGACCAGCTCAGGCTTCTGCGGAGCGTCCGTCCCCGCTTATCCGAGCCATTTGGAGTTATTTTCCCCTCTGAACGAGAACTTCTCTCGTTCCCTGAAGTCAAAACGCTTATGAATGCCCCGGAGCTCAGAGAACTCAAAGAGGAAGATCTCAAGCATCTAGAAGTCGCGCTGGCCGAGCGGCTTCCCCAATGGCGTTCCACCGTATTGGACAAAATTGTGGCCCGTTTCTGCCAACAAGTGCAGGTACAAGTGGATGCGAAGACTGCCAGGAGTCTCGCTATTTTTTACGCCGCGTTCTGCGAGAAATGCCAAGCATGGCTCAATTTCGTACAGCTATTCTTTCATTCTTGTTTCCACACCGAAGTCCAAGAACTTTCTTCCGATGACCCGGAGTACGACATACTGGTCCTTCACGAGACAGGACATTATCCTTGGACGACCAAATACCTATGCTGGGATTTGGAGCGCGTCAAACGTCTTTTTGGATTGTGTGGGATGGATCCGTTCACGACGAAGATAGCGACTATGAACGCCTCCGACATCCGTTGTTGGACCACGGGTAACTTTGAGAATCGTGCGATCCAAATCCATACGTGGAGAAGTGTAGTATGTATTCCTGGAATCGTCGCTGTCCTTTAAGTACTGACAAGGCCCCCAGTTGAAGAACAAGTTCAAAATACTGCCGATTAAATCCGAAGACTTTGCGCAGGTAATGGACGTGGAGGCAAAATTCATCGAAAAAGACCGTTCCCAGCAATTCTGGTCTTGCTCTTTGTGCTCAGACGGCCTTTGGTGTGCTACAAGGGATCAAGTCGAGAAACACATAAAAGAGTTGTAAGTAGTTTAACTCTCAGTGTCAGGCTTCTTCATTTGCTATACGTTATTTTGCTTATATTCTATGTTTCTGTTTTGTAGCCACAACATCCCCGAACCATCAGATGAGCATATGGCTGTCGACCCCTTAAACAGGACTCCCCCTCGCCCCGTGTGGTTGGTACAGAAGGGTACACCAGTGTACAAAGTCCCGCAAGATGCGAAGGATGGTTTTATCGAAGAAAGATCCGTCCTTGGTCAAATTCATAGCCTCGCCTAGTTGTCAAACGTATTGTGACGATCCGATGTATCCGGCATATCTGTATCATACACTCTGCATGTTCTTCAAGTTATACTGTTTGTATTCAGATTGATTTCATACATACATGATATAGATGCAGAATTCCACCGGATATTCGTGTCAAGTCGCATGAATTGCTGCTAGATTAGAAGATAAGGCGGTCAATCTGTCTTGATATCCCCACTATAACCAGTGGATGTCACTGATGTCACGGTCATCGGTACTACTTCCCACTCTACCTCAGGGAGTTACTTGCTGTGTGTAGTACAAAGCACTTGCTCAACCCCGCAAAAATCTTCGTTCCTGGCTCTAGTAGCTCGGGGCTTACCTTTTTCGGTCGGTCCCGTCAATGGACCTGAATGGTAACCACGTGCAGTATGACTTGTATCGCGATTCCCCTTCGTCCCAAGTCAACACCCAATCTCCAACTAATGCTAGCCCGTTTTATGGTCAAATCGTATCTTGTTCGTTGATCATTATGCAGAATGTATGAGTGTATAGCGTGAAGATTGATGTCAAGGGCCCGTTACGGCGACGTTCCAACCATAGCAGCCAGAGGCTTAGGCTGGCATCACAAACTACTTACTTGAAAACATGTCTGGTGAGTCAACTCTCGGCGTGACCGTATTCTCTAATACACGTTCGTCGTTCCAGTTTCCGTTGATCGCTGAGAATTGTCGACCGCGCGTTTGCACAGGAGCTCACAGGAGGCGGATGCAAGCTACCGCGAGTCTGCTTACGCTTCGTTGCTGACAGCTAGATAAACCGAGTTTACTGGCGCTACCTCCTCCGCGCAGTACTATTCTCGGATACGGCACCACAACGTACAGAAGGACATGCATAATTTCTGCGAGGGAGGTACATATAAAGATTGAACGTTCAACATGGCGTCCCATCCAACTGGCCCTTTTAGCCCTATTTCCCTCTACAACCTCTCCGTTCACATACTTCACAACAGAGGTTGTCGTATAATAGCCTCCTCACTGTCCCCATCTCATCCTAGACCACAATGAACAAGTGGTTATCATTCTTAATCGTTCTTCTATTATCGCTATCATCTGCTTGGGCCATAGACTTTTCGGATCCTTCATATGACCCAAAGACCGACCCGAAAAATATCTTGAAGTATATCCCAGATAATACTCTAACGACAGTTGGATTCGGTATGTGTTCTATTCTTGTATTTTCGGAAGGGTTCCATCTGATTATACGGTTTATAGTATGCTACCTCCTTGTCGGTCTTTCTCAGACGTATATGACATTTCGCTATGGCGCGAGGCACATGCTCTACATGGTTGTCGCTGCGTACAGTAAGTTCATGAGACACCGTAATAGATGCATATGAATGACATACTGTTATTACAGCTTACTCTCTCGGTCTTGTGATGAGATATGGTCTCCACTCCAATCCACAGAACAAGAACCTATACATTGCTGAGAACACCCTTGTTGTTCTTTCACCCTGCGGGTTCATCGCAGCTAATTATGTGCTGCTTGGCCGTTTGTCTCGCTGGCTCAAAGGAAGTGATCATCTCTGGATCCGTCCTACGCGCATCGCCGTCATCTTTGTCGCGTCTGATATTACCACCTTCCTCATCCAAGTACGTGGTGATACAATGTTCAGCATTTGCAACAGCACTAATTAGTCATTCTGTAGGGAACGGGAGGAGGTCTCACCGTCACCGACGACCCAGACAGAGCCAAGTTGGGTCAAGACGTAAGTTGGCCATTGTAGCTCGACTCGACTGCTTTCAGTTATCTAATGACCTTCTTTCGACAGATCTTCCTTGCTGGTTTAATCCTCCAACTTGTGTCGTTTGCTCTCTTCACTATCATATATCTCCGCTTCCTATACCGCGTGCGCAAATACGAGCCATACGTCTGGCGCAAACACTCCCGACTACCCTTCCTGCAGGATTGGCGGAGTCTCGCATTTGCTCTCTGCATCAGTGCGGTAGGCGTCCTGGTATGTCATCCTCATCCTCATCGGTTCTATTTCAAGTTGTCTCACATCGCAACTTAGGTTCGTTCATTCTACCGTGTCGTCGAACTCGCGCAAGGCTACTCGGGCTACCTCGCGACTACAGAAGTTTTCTTCTACGCCCTCGACGCTCTGCCGCTATTCATCGCCACAGCCGTTTTCGTACCGTTCTGGCCTGGTCGATACATTCCTCCTACCAAGGAATTGCTGGAATCGGAGTCAGTGGAAACGGAGCTAGGCGTGACTCCCGGTGCTTCTGGCCACACTCTGTTGTATACTAGCGCGGCGTAATGGTCTCGCTATCGTCCGCTACTTCCTCGCTGGTTTGGGCTGCAACGTTGGATATAGGTTCCCGGTTCTCGACTTCATTCATCTTTCTTTTTATACGGTATCACAAACCAACGTGAACAATTTACTAGATATATACGTATGGTTCGTCTAAAATATTGGGATGTCGTCTTGTCTGTCATCATTCCTTCTCTACTACAATTTTATCATGAACACGTGCTTGGTGGGGAGCATATAGTTATTACTTTACGAAGACGCAGCGAAGACGTTGCATGAACTTACAGACCGGCCGGGGCACCGAGTTTGACAGAAGATCTCTTCTACGTTGTATATAGTTTCCGAGTGAGAAAAGAAAGTTATGAATCATTTGCTACATCGGCCTGGCTATGTGAGAAGAGGAGGTATCATGCGTGGGGTGAGACGAAGCAGAGTGGTGATGTGGAGAGAGACAGACGAGAAAAAATAAAATCAGGTAAAAGGGGAAAGAAATGCAAAAAGAAGAGTAAAGAAAGAAGGGGTAACCTACTGAGACAGTATATGAGTGTACGCGTTTCGATCAATGAGGGCGTAGCGTATATAGGGGAAGTATGGGATAGAAAAAGAACTGTTATACAACATACGAGGAGACTCGGAGAAGAAGTGTCTGAAAGGAAATCGAGAAAGGACAGGTGAAAGGTAATGGAAACTCTATGAGGATCGAGATATATGCTGATGAATCAATCAGTCCGTTCTTCTATGGATGAAATATGATGAGCAAGACATGAGAGAAAAGACAGAAAGAAGATCAAGATATGGAGACGAACACCAACATAGGTGAAGATGTATGGAAAAATGGGGGGTAAATGTGAAGCGCTAAAGTGACATATGTGGATGAGATACTGGCTGTGATCTTTGCGCTTGGTATGGTATGATGATGCCGATGCATAGGGGGTTGAGTGAAGGAAGAGAACAAGATACGAGAGGATAAATGAGGAGAGGAGTGGAGTGGAGGGTAGAGTCATAATGCATAGAGTTTCGTGCATGTGAGCATACCGGGTGTTGTGAGGGTAGTCGGGAAGGAGCGAACGGAGGTGAGGTGACGAGCCAGCAAGGATGGATGAGACTCGACAAAGGAAGGATGCATAGTTGGAAAGAACGAGAGGGAGGGCATACCCACGATCCGGTCGGGTACAACGATCAAGTATACACCAACGTCCTCTCGCTCCTCGGACTCTGGGACCTATGAGGATGATGATGCTGATGCTGATGATGCTGCGGTTGCCTCTGAGACAGCCTCCTCTGAGGCGACTCATTCTGCGGACTCATCGACCTCGAAGGCATACCCGTCGTAGCGTTCACAGAAGGCCTCCTAGTCTTGACTTCCAACGGGATACTCACATCGCTATCACTATCCTCGCTCCCTTCCTCATCGTCATACCCGTCACTGTGGCTATGATGATGGTTCCGTCCTTGGTCTTCCTGTCGGTACATCTCGCTCGTACTAGGCTGAAGGGAGAGTTCGCCGTCGAGAGGTGTTTCCTGACCTGATGCTCCGTCATCCACATCGATGTCTATGTCGCCCGAGGAAGTAGAGGGAGAGGGGGAGCGTGAACGAGGCGGAGGCGATCTCGGGTGCCTGGACATCGCTACACCCTCTTCATCCACATCTTCATCCTCATCATCGTCCTCGAACACGGAATCATACGAAGACGGCTGACGACGAAGTTCACCCCTCCCAATCGACGGCCTCGCCAACGGACTCGTCGCCCCACTCCCACTCCCACTCTGTCCTTGCTGACCCTGCACCTGTTGCGTCGAAGCACCACACCTAGGACTCCTAGAATCAACAATCGCCCCAGGCTCAGACCGATGCAAGAGCAACTGCGCAGCTGAGAACTGCAAGATCGGCGGTCCAAGACTCGCACTAGACGAAACAGTACTCAACGCTCCCGAAGTCGGCAAACTAGACACGGGAGACCTGGCGACGCCTCCGGCACCCATCATGAATGTATCCTGGTCCAACTCGTCTACGGTCCCCTTCTCACCTGAGTATATGCTCATCATGTCTTCCGAGGGACGGTGGGTGTAGTTGTATGTAAAGTCGCCCCACGAGGCTGAACGCATTGTACGGGAGAACCCTGCTGCGCCGCCTGAGGGGCCTGCGCCTGCTCCACTTGTACTGCTCGACTGACGAGATGTGTTTCGGAGGGTAGAAGTGTTATGATGAGGCGAATGCGTAAAGATGTCCGCGCTTAGACGGGAAGGATCTCCTCGAATAGACGAGGAAGCAGGGGTACGCTGAGAACTGGGAAGGTGGACAGGTAACGTCGATACACTAGGATCTTGCGGGGACGATGGGTACGTAGGCGACGTAGACGCAGAGGACTTTCCGAATCCGAACAATCGTTTCATAGGTTGGAAGACTTGGGACGTGCGACTACGGGGTCTCTGTTGTTGCGGTGGACTCTGGAGGTGCTGATAATGCGGATCGTCAGAAGACGGTGTGAGAGCTTCGTACGCTGTGGGACTTGACCCGCTCACGCCAGTTCCAGGTGTAGGAGGTACGGGCGAGTTAACGCGAGAAGACGACGCGGATTGGAGGTTCAATAGGGGCGGACCACCTTCTTCACCTGGTTTGGGAGTAGAACCACCGATCCCGAGCGAAGTTCGTAAATTACTCAAAGTCTTCCCGCTGGGCTCTGATCCTCTCCGCTTCTTCGTGCCAGACCCAGCCACCGAAGGACCTCCTCCATCGTTCCACATCGAGAAGAGTTCGAAAGTCGAGGCAGGCTGACGTTGCGCAGAGGAAGGACCAGCACCGGTAGTCGAAGACGAAGGTTGCGCAGCTACCGTCCGAGCGGGCGTTGATCCCGTCCGATGAACATCATTATCCAATCTCTGACTTTGCGTCTTCGTCCTCCTCTTCCTCTGCGACCCCGACGCAGGACCAGAAGTTCCAGTATACTGAAGCTCCGGATCGCGACGATGATGATGCCTCGTGCCCCTAGTAGCCACAGCAGCCTCACTCCGATGTCTACTCAACCCACTCATACCCACCTGAGGCATACTCTGCGTCCCCACATTCCTCGTTTCCCTATCCTCTCTCCCTTCTCGTCCCCTCGACCCACCAGCACCACCAACGCCCCCAAAACCAATCGCTAATCCGGTCAAAGCTGTCGAGCGACGGAGGGATCGTGAGGTCCGTTCGAATAGTCTGGCGACGCGACGAGCCCATTGGGTTCGAGACCAGTAGAACCGGACGCCAAGGACTGCGTTGCGAGTTTCTTCTTCGGTAGGGACGATAGTGTGTGATGCGGATGCTTGGTCTTCGTACGTCGTGTGTACCCAGTTATGAGCTTCATGTTGGGTCATATCATGTGTCATCCATGGATGGCGCTATATAACGCACGCATATAGTCAGTAAACGTGGTTATATGCACGAGATAGCTGGGTATATGCGCATGAAAAAGGAGGTAGGAACCCACCTTGACACCGTCCAACGTAATCCTCCGCCCAACATCCTTCGTCAACAACTTCTCGAGCAGGTCGACAGCCCAGTAGCCCTCAATGTACCTCTCATCGTTCTTCGCCTTCTCCCAATCTGGGTGTCGTCCACCCGTAGGCATCTCGTCGGACCCCATCGTCTCCGGGACATCCCAATCCTCTGTCCGAATCATATTGTAGATCTGGAACTCATTCGAACCGCGAAAAGGGAGGTGACCAAAAAGGAGGCCATAAAGGGTGACGCCGAATGCCCACACATCGATAGCTTTCGTTATTGGCGGCTTACGCAGAGTTGGGGTCGAGCTTCCGGCTATACGTCTCGTGAGGAATCTCGGGCAGCGGGTATGAATGGGAAGAAGAATACCTTGACTTTCACCTGCCGAACTCGCCTCACCAGGCGTGTTCGCATTCGAGGAAACAACGCTCGACGAATCATACACGATCTCAGGAGCCAGAAACATCGGCGTCCCCGCAAACTTTGACAAATCCGAATCGTCCATGAGCAGCGGGTCCAAATCCGAATCTCGATCTTGACCGCCCTTCCTTGCAGAGGACGAAGCAGCGGCAAGTCGTTGAGCATACGAGAAATGTGACACGCCAAAATCGGCAATTTTCACCATCCGCCTGTCTTCAGTCCAGAGCAAGTTGGCAGGCTTGATATCCCGATGGATGATTCCCTGATTATGCACTGTGGGATGTTATTCCGGCATTTCAGGTATATGCGTATGTAATTGAGAGAGGAGGACACATGGAGCGGGATTATGACCGGTGAGAAATGTAAAGGACAATGTCGAAGGGTATTGTGATCAACTTACGGTATTCAAGACCGAGAATGACATCTCGACATATCCGGCGAATCTGGGATACTCGGAGCGTAGGGCGGTCGTCTGGCGTTCGCCACTTGATCTCTCCTCCGCCGAGGTATTCCATCACTATAAGCGAAAGTGTGAGCGTGGGGGTTCGTGATTCGTTGAACCCATTGTGAGGGACAAGGAGAAAGGGAGCAAAATGAAGACGGCGTGTAAAGAACACGGGATGAATGAGTAAGAAACGGCGTAGAAGAGGGCGAGAACGAGTAGTAATAGGTAAGAAGGGATGAAAATGGGTGGAACAGCGACGGGAAAGGGAGGGTCTAGGTTGTGCATGGAGCGAGGTGGACAGGTTGTGACAGGGAATTTGATATCGCACCGTGCGTTGTCAAACTTGCTCTCTCAACCATCGAGAGGGAAGTCTGCCAACAGACAGGGAAACGGGAAATGAACGAGGGATGGGAAACCGAAGCACCCTCATATCAAACAGGGGAGCACGAATCGAAGCAATTGGGGGACACGAGAGAGGAGAAACTTACCCATGTAAATGGACTTGTCCAGCTTGTCATCAATGACTTCGAGTAAGCGTACGACATGGGGATGTCTACATTTCTTCATAATCGCAATCTCCTTGCGGATTTTGTGCTCGGTCGTGCCGAGGTTGTCAGTGAGAGGGACATGAGGGGACGAGGGAAGGTTCTTCCTCCTCAGCTGGCTCATTCGGTCGATCTTGGGATTCTTCCGTTTGACCTGCTTGATGGCCTGTTATGGGGTGAATAAGCCGTAAGCAACTGTGGCATAAACACAAGGCAGGTGATGATTCATGGTTGTGGGGTGGTAGCCAATCGGTGGGATGTGAATATGGAAAGGGTCCCCCGAGTGACAATCCAGTGCAAATTCGATGTACGCGTCTGCCCAACTATACACTGTCGCAGTGGCTGCATGAGGAGCATAGCAGTATGTAGCAGAACACCGAGCACCGCGCACCGAGAGATACAATGAGCAGAAACGCCAGAGGGAGACACGTACCACCATCCTATTGTTCTGTCTATCTAAAGCCTGAAAGACCTCGCCATGCTGGCCCTTGCCCAGCTGCCTGACGAACTGATACTGGTTCACGTACTTGCCATCGGGGTGCTTCAAGACCTCCACCGTGGACGTCTGGACGACCTCATCTAGAGGCATATCTGGCTGCTCGCCGTGCTGGTTCTGCGCACGTCTCGACGACGACGGGCCAGCAGTGGCTGGAGGTCTGTTAGAGTGAGTGCTCATGTCGAAAGTGCTCGCCGTAGCAGGATCTTGCCCCGCCATTGCACGCCGGCGGGCGGTAGAGCGGGGGCTGGACTATGGTCTGGACGTCGTGGTCGACGGTGGCGGCGACGGCGAGGACGACGAGGAGGACGACGAGGAGAGGGAGGACACGGCGGGGGACCGGAGAGGTGGATAGAGAGTTCCTGACCAGCGCTGTCACGAACAAATGCCCTCCCCGCCTCGCCCGGGCCCCGCCTTCCTTTTCCGGACAGAGGCTCAATGGGTCCACGGCGCCTATTTGCTGTGCGGGGGGACGATCTATCCCTCTTTTGGCCATCTCTCATAACCCTCGACATAACGCAGACATGACATAACATTGCTCCCCCCTTTCTGCTATCGTACATTCGGAAACCGACAACTAAGACAGGACGACTAATCGCGGGGACAGGTGCACTTGTCTTCCTCCTTGACGTCTTTCATCACCTGCGACGGGGAAACATAGGTCAGCGGCATTCAGCAACATACGCGGTTTCCCTTTTCTGAATCTGATCATAGAAAGAACGTGTGGAGGATATACAGCTCCCGACGAACGAAGAGGGGGAGCACGAGCCTGGTGTGATGGGGGAATTTACCACAGAAGGTACCCCTCTTCTTTGCCTGCGGCATGCGTGTGTCATCAACAGAACAAACCACCGGCTCAAGCTCCCCCCTCTCTCAAGCGCGTAATCGTCACCCCCTCCTCTCGAGCAAGTTCAAGTTGGGATTTCAACCTCGCCACCTCATGCGTCGCGTACGTCCTTCGCGCTGATACAGCGACAAAGAAGCGACACCTACGCTTCCCCAGCACATGACCGAGAACTACCTCGACGGTGGCGTTGACAAATTCCCAAATTCCATGTAACCACCAGAGGTGCGTTAAGCTGAAACACCACCAGATGGTCCAAGCCACGCGATACGACGACTTGGACAGATTGACGAGGACGACTTCAAAACGGTAACACGGAGTCAGAAAGACGGCCAAACCATATCAAGCGGCCTCTCTTTCTCACTCCAGATCAACGCAGGATCCTATTCGTGTAGGAGGGTACCCTACCAATTCCTGTCAACGTCAATCATCGTCCCGAACCCACCGTTCAGTCGGTCCTTCCGCAGATTCACCGAACGTCAGACGTCAACATTTCCTAATGGACACCCATCAGACGCGTGAAAGTCTGCATAGATACCCCGACATTTGCTCGTCTTCTAATGTACCCGCCGGGATAGTGTAGGTGCGTATGATAACATACGGGACACGGTACACTTCCCGCCGGGTTGTGCATGAGCACGCATTGGTGAGCGTTGCAACGTCAGACGTGAAGGTGAGCAGAGGAAGGACTCCATCGGACTCGAAAGGTAAGGATCAGGAACCAGGTACCCATCCAACCCCCATCCCCCCACTCATACATCCATTCATCTATCCATCCATCCAAGCTGCGACCCCATCGACATAGCGACAAGGTGACATTGACATAGATATATGGATATATGAATTATTTGAATGCGAGGGAGAATTCGAATGAAATCCCTAGATGGTGGAGGTTTCATGTGAATGAAATCCCTGGACGTGGTGGATCGATATCGGGAATCGGGAACTTGATCCAGAGTTTGTATGTATGTATACACCAGGGTTCCAACTCACGTATACACCAGGGTTCAACTCGATGCTGATGCAAAGCGCAAGAGCTCGTCGGGAGTCGGAGACACCACAGACAATGCTCAGGGCCCTTCAGACACCGACATTGTCGGGATCAGGGACTCGCATAGGGGGAACAACTTCGTCGACCGAGTTCCCTTCTCATCTCGGTCTATTCGCTTCCAGTCGACGGTCGCGGCCAAAACGCGTCAAAGTCGAACAACGAGCACGTTGAACCGAGTTTCCCAGTCCGGGAGTTACGAAACGACCACCTCGTTACCGAACGAAAAGGAACGAGAATGCAGAGAATTCAAAGAAACCGGAACACGGATGACGGCAAGGGGAGGCACGGAAGTCGTAACTCACCGATTCGACGTGTAAGCCGCAGCCCTACATGGAAGAAAATGTTGTCAGCGTCGTCGGTCTCCTTTGCATCATGCGCGGTAACTGAGTAATAAAGAGAGACGGGATGAAGTCATAGAGCAGTTCGCCGTATTATGTAGTTGCAGTCTGATACGGCTTACATAGTATACGGGAGGTTCGTGCAAATGGTAAAAACGAGGGTCCAAACCTCACCGAAAGGCGTAACAAAGAGGGTCAGAACAAATAGTCCAGCGGTATCCTTGGTGTGATGATAAAAAAGTTGGCCGCAGATGCGGGAGAGAGGTAAAGACGTAAACCACACTCCACCCGAAATCAACTCGCAACTGGGAATCAGCGAACATTTAAACCGCAGAGAAAACGGTTCACACGTCTTTCTAACCCTCTAACTGGGTTGTATACTATAAAGCGTATACGGGGCATGACATTATGGCCACGATGGGATGAATCATCCATAACCCTGGCCAAGCGTAGTTGCCTCAAAGAGAAGGAAAGGTTCGGGGGTGAGTCTGAGTCGACGTTTGAAAGATACCCGGGCGTGTCCACCCATGGCCAGATATACACCCTCGAACCGTACCCCCTGCTTGCCTCAGTAGAGTCCCGCGCAGGTGGACGCTCAGGCTGAACTCGGCGGACGTCGCGTGCATGTACGCGTCGTAACGCACGCGCCAGCAATCAGAGAGGCACAGGTCCGATCTGAGAAGGAGTGTACCAACATTGAATATTGGATATTGAACGCCAACGAGCATGCATACGCTCCCGCGGCATTCAACGCAATGGTCGAATAGAAAGTTCAAGCCAAAATCAAAATCAGAAATGAATCCAAAAAAAAATTAATGAAAAGCATATGAAGTGCGAGATGCGAGGAGGGACGACCACGAGTAGATCCCTCATTAATATTAATGAAGGCGGTCATAAGAGAAACTGACCATGTGTTTGTTTCCATGATGCATATACAGTAGCGCAACGATGCGGAGATCACATAGACACCCGTAGTCGGAGTGTGCATTGTGCGTACACAGCGTCCTCCCGCCCTGCTGACGAAACGCCCGGTTCGACCGTCCGACGTTGTATAGCTACTTAAGGGGCGTAGGAGGGCACGAGCTAACGGGCGTAAGGGGGACGCAGTGACGACGGATGATGTAAAAGCCATAACTGCAGTGAGGAAAGCGCGAGCGTTCGCGGGAACGTGTGTTCCAAGCTACTGTTCCAGGGATCGGGACCATCAAGGATGATCGAGTCGAAGAAGGGATCGGAAGAAAGGCGTACAGTAGCAAAGAGAACAAAAAAGTTCGTGAAAAGAAGAAACAAAGAAAGGACGAAGAGGGGCAAGAAGGAAAGGGGGAAAAGAGAACATACCTTCCAAGTCGTCTTCCCGCATTTATCGCATTTGACGAGGAAGCAGGTGTCGACGGGGACAGCAAACTCGGTAGCAGCGGACATTTCGGTTTACTATATAATTCGACAGGGGGATGATTTAGCAAACCCATACCGACGGGATCGTCGCGATCAATATACAAAAGCGAGCACTCACAATTCAAATGAGAGGTTCGAAAGGTTTCAAAGCAACTCAGAGGGTACGCAGGATGACGGTAGTCAAGAATCAGATGTTATCAGTCCAAGGTACGATTCTCGCAGCCCTATTATACCCCTCAAGTAATTCCGAATTCGCGATGTACCGTTACGGATAGGAGAGGATAGGATAGGGGAAACTCGGGACTTTCTGTCAAGATGATCAGGTTTAGAGATTCCGGTTACAACTACAGTTGTGGCTATTGGTTATGTTATCGTGCGTTTAGTTCAAAGCGTGCTGGTGCTGATTGTAATTGCTTGGTCAGTTGGTCAGTTGGCTCAGTGTCTTGGATTACATTTGGATTACATTGACTCTATCGGACAGGCGTGACCTAAAGTGTCAGCCTAAGAGGCATACACGTGAGAGTAGAGGTATTCGGAGTTAGCATGATAGTTGTGGGCTTTCACAGCGGACCCATGGTGAGGCCGGTCAGCTTTCGTTGTTTATGTACCGGATAGCGAAGGCGATATAGAAAGTAGTGTCAGTGAACTCGTAGTGAAGAAGTTCAATAGGAATTTGAAAGCATTCCGGTTGCTGCAAGGTTACGTCATTTCAAATTTGCATAGTCGAGAACCTAACCCTAAACGTCAGTCAGAAAGCGCATCGCGATTCAGCACTGTACGTTCACCTCCACGTACAAGGGAGAGTAAGCGTCCTCTCACTTCAAGTCAGGTCAGCAGGAACTCGCATAGTAAAACAGCTGATCATAACATGTATACATGCGCATGTTCGCATCGTGATAAAACTGAGCGACAACAAGACGTAAAAATACGTAGAAGAGATCATATGTCTGGAGCATAATCCTCATCAACACCACCACCGACCCTAGCTCACATAGCAATGATAACAGGGAGAGGGAGAGGAAATTTAGGGGGCGAAGAGGGTCTTGAGGAAAGCCTCGCCAGCAGACTTGGTCTTGGGTTTCTTCGCAGCGGCGGCAGCCTTCTTGGCCTTGATACGCTCCTGCTTGACTGCAGCCCGAAAAGAGATGAAATTAGCATTTACAAATACAAGACAAGGTGGAGGGAATATTATACGCACGCAGCTCCTGCCTCCTCAATGTCTTGGCGTAGGGGTTCAACCTGAAGAGAACGGCCTTGTTGACGAGGGGGTTCTTCTTCTGCGTCCAGGGGCGCTTTTGAATCTTGGCGTTGGCGGGACGGACGACGGATTGGATTTCGTCGCTGTTAATCAGACGGGTCACGTCGGGGTTGCTGATCTTAGCGTTGGGGAGACTATGCAAAAAGATCAGGATTTCCTGTGCAGAGTACAGGGAAACAGAGATGGCACGTACGTGTAGTTCTTCTTGTGAGTGGAAGCCTTGTCGAAGGTACCGAAGACCTCGTCAAGGAGACCGAAAGCGCCCTCAGTCCAGATGACGAAACGTCCAAGGTGACCACCGGGGGCAAGTTGGAGGAGGTTCAACCTCCTAACGTTGACGAGCTCAACACCGGGAAGGTTGCGGAAAGCCTTGACAATACCGTTGTCCTCGTTGTAAACAACGAGAGGACCACGGCGCTGACGGTGACGCCTGTTGCGGAGCTTGCCCTTGCCAGCACGGAGCTTGCGAGAGTTGGACACCTTGACAACGTCAGCATAAGCGTTGAGGGCCTTGAGGAGGGCGACAGCCTCCTTGGTCTTCTTGAAGGACTCGACGGAGGAGCCGACGACCAGAGGAACTTCCTCGATTTGCTCGATGCGGTGGCCACGGGCGAGGACGAGGGAGGGGAGGGCGGAGGCGGCGAGGGCGGAGACAACGGCGAAGCGGCGTTGGTTCTGGTTCACCTTGACGTGCCATTTGCGCCAGACCTTGGTGGGGGCGAACATGCGACCGCCACGGCACATGTTACCGAATGCAGCCTATTGTCATACATCGACATTTGTCGTGAGTATTCCATATTTTGCAAGAAAACAACACAAGTATATGCGCACCTGACCGGAACGGTGGGTTCCTCCACCACCGACACGGGGGATACGGGCAACAGCACGACCGGTACCCCAGGACTCAGCACTGGTCTGGTGACCAGCCTTTTCGTTGACGGCATAGGCCTGTCTCTTGTTCTTGGCGATGCTCTCTGGAGGTTAGGAATAACACCCAAGTCAGTCATACAAAGTCCAATACCCGATCCACCCTCCGATCCAAAATACTCCGAAAAGACAAATGTACTCACTGTGCACTTGCTGGACCACATCCAACCTGATCGGGGCCGTCAACACGGCAGGAAGAGGCAGGGAGGAGGAAGCCTCTGTATAATTCGCAACAAGTCACAACCGCACACAAACGAAAATCCGCCAAGTCGTAGTAGAACATATGAACTTCAATCAGCATTTCTCCTTGACATCGTACGCAACAGCGGGCACAGTACCTCCTGAGGTCGAGCGCACGTTGACGGTAGGTCGGGAGGCCATTTGTCTTGAGGGAAAGTCAGAGGGAGGTGAAAGTCTCTTGAGGACCTGATGCGGCCAGGCGATTTTGTGTTGATACCCAGCTCTCGTGATGGGCGATTAAGGTTTGCTGGGTTCCACCGAGTTTGAGCTCCGATTGCGGCCATTGCCGAAGTGTGGCTGAAGGCGCTTAGTGGACTTCAACCTCACTGTCGCTTGGGCCTACTTGTTCATGTTCTCCACATTCAACGCTTGAGGTGACCCTAGGAAATCAAGTTGTGCATGCTGGTATGTGCTGTATCCCTTTGATAAAATATTGCGAGATAGAAAACGCGTATGCGCAGTCTGCCCTTGCGAATCTCTCGACTACTTCCAACCTTGCTACGAAGACTGAAACACAGGTACGACTGAAGGATTGACCCAATGATACGTTCCGAGCATCTAAGTACACATTGATTGCGATGGCCGTAATATCACTTAGTTAAAATATAAGTTCCGTGCACGTAACTCCTTTCACATCGTTGGGAATTTTCAGACCTCTTTCTTGACTTTGAGGTTGACGACCTAGCGTAGTAGATGTTCCTCGTGTTTCGTAGATGCGACGTGTACGCCATCGAGGTGCGTATCGTAGACTCTTTTCACACTAACTTAACTCATTATATGCACAGTCGTACAAGGAATTCATGCTTATGCTCACGACCGGGATTATTAATCTCTAAGTTGTCTCGAGGTTGCCATGCAACTCCTCCGAGGTACCCAGCATACCGTCCGAGTATTGAACATAGTGCTCTCGGTGCTGCTGAGGTGCCAACAAGGTAAGGCACAGTGTGAAGTAAGTGAAGTGGCATGCAGCTGCGTTGCCATGAGGTCGCGTAGGTGCCTCCCTCCTTGCAGCCTCGCTTATTCGTGACTCTTTCTTTCTTTGTCTCCACCCTCCTCTTTCGTTTAACTTCTGCAGGCTCAGAACTACTCCAGCAACTAAGACAACTTCGACTTGCTCTGACAGCGACCCATCCCCAATCTTTTCACAACTAAATTGCTAATTATTCTAATCAGTCATGACTGCGAGCCCGGGCATCACAGCAGCCGTCACCGTTGTCTTCCTCGCGCTCTTTGTCCTCTACTGTCTTGGATTCATCTTTCTAGCTAAAAATGCGAGAACTGACGGGGTCGGATTATCGAACAAGGTTGCGGGCGCGACCGCAGTTTGGTTGAACAGGGCTATTATTGGTGAGTGAAGCTCGGTTCTTCAAATGGATTCGACCCAACAAATTGCTGATTGTCCATGCATGTTTGCAGGGCTCTATGTTTTTCTCATCATCTGTAGCTTGATTGAGGCAAGTTCGAACTACTGACAGAAGATACATCGTGCTTACGTCTTGTTTTGGATCAGGCTGCGACGTCTATATGGCTGCTATCGCAGTATGACCACCTCCATTTTCGCGCTTACCCCTCTCTGGGTGCACGAGACGGACTCCGATTATCCATGTAAGAATCACTTCGCTCCCTTCTTCAATACAAGATTGCATGCCCTAACCTATCGAAACAGCTTCGCAGCATTCTGGACTTTGCTCACAAGTACCCTCTTCCTCGTCCTGATCACCCGCCCCTCTGTGTTCTTGTTTCCTTCTCGCCCGAATCTCGATCTCCAGCCTGTCACTTCTGTAGGACCGCAAGCCATTTGGGCTCTCTTAACATGGTGTTTCTTCGTTGCCTGCGTGGCAGTCCTGAATAGCTCATTGCCGTTTGGCGATGATATCAATAATCCATGCTGGGGTGCACTGTTTTGTGATGCGCTGCAGGTTGCTTTCGGTGTGTTTCTTTCTCCATTACTGTTGCTACTATAGCGTTGACTTGATGTTCCGTAGCGTTTGATGTCATCGAAATGTGCGCATATACCTATCTATCTTGGTAGCTAATTCAGCCGAGTACTGACGGTGTTGCACATGCAGGGTGGCGTTGACACTCGGCATGCTCGTCTTCTCCTGGCTTCTCTGGAGAACCATGCGCGGCAACGTCTAAGCTGCTAGGTACGCCGACAACTGTGTAAAGGAAAGCACAACATACTAATAGCACTCAACGACAAGCAAGTTATTTCTACTCTACAGGTTGGCATACTACATGAGAACGGAACTATCTACAGATCTGATAAACTTTAACAGAACAGGCCACCACACGGACTCGATGCCAGCGACAATGTATGCTGTTCTCCCACCTCTCCAGTCGTCCATGATATGAACGATAAGTTAAGGTAGTATTGTATACGAATAAATTATTGCACTTCGGTGTCGCCAAGAGTGAAAAGGACGGATGAATATGGGTCAGGGAAGTCGGAAAGTCTTTGTGTGGGTTTCGCAGAATGATGTGGTAGGGGTTCGGAAGTGCTTAAATAGCATCGTACATAACCAGGTACGAGGGACGGATGGCGTCGTTTGTGTAGACGACCAGTTCGTCATGATTCAAACGGGATCCTTTCTCCGCCAAGACCTGACGAGACACCACAATCATCATCAGTAAGTGGTTCGATGACAAGATATTATACTTCACACTGACAGAGTCAAACCCATTCGGAGGGGCGGTGAGTGAAGTGTTGTCTTGCGTCATCTTGTATCCTTTGCCTACGACGACCTTGTTAAGGATGATAGCCTTGAGCGCGGCGTTTGGGTCGACGTTGGAAGAATAGTCGTTTGACTTGGAGGAGGTTGAAGAGGTGTAGATCCCAGCGCCGAATCTGCGTATTCTCCTCAGCAGTGATCGCGATCTTGATCTCAATGAACACTCACCTTCCCCAGCCAGTCTTCTTACCCCACAAATTCAAGTCATACGAGGTCTTCATGATGCAACACAACGAGCACTTCGTCGACGAGCAGAACTGAACATGCCCTTTGTCGCCCAAACGACACTCACGCGTCGTCCCGTGCCATCGACGATTCTCGTTCCCAGCAGAACGTCCGTCTTTGACGAACTGGCCGCGAGCTTCAACTGCCGCGCGGTAAGCATCGTACTTATCCAAGGAAGATTGTTCTGCTATGACTTTGTAGATCCGACGAACGGTGGGGCAGACGCGGTCCCCATGCCTCCAGGAAGTCTTGAACTGCGCCTCAACTGACGAAGAAACACCATATTTCAATCAAATGGCTCAATGGGGATGGGTTCTGAGCGCCTCACCGCTGTGGAAGACTTCATGGTCATCCGGGATCTCAACAATCATCGGACCTTTCTTGCGAGCTTCGTCCGCACACAAAGGACCACAGAAATGCCTATCGCCTTGCTTGGGTGCTTTTCGGCACCAGATACACGCGGTTTCGGCCAACCTATGTTCACGCGGAGTCAGAACGGAAGTTCTTCATTTCTACTAATCCAGATTCGCGATTGAACTCACGTCTTGTGAGCCAGACCACAGTACTTGCTCGGCTGCCCCGTCGCGGGACGATGAACGGGCTTGCCACAGCCTGGAATACGGCAGATACCTGACAACGAAGAATTATACTCGTCATCGCGTAAGAAGGAGTGTCCGAAATCCCTTACCATGAGAGCTATGGTGGAGTGGCGCCTGCCTTGTCGCGGCCTCGGCGTTGACTGCGCACGTCTTGCTGCAGTAGGGGTGCAGGCGGATTCCGTCATGTCTCTTCGGACGAGTATGACAATACTGGATATTCAACGCGTCAGCAAGGAGACGCGTAGAGGAAGAGAAACACGTACGTCGCAGTTGTTCGCCGCGGCTGGGGCCTTGGCCGCGCATGTCCGACCGCAGAATGGATGCGTCTTCGACCCGTCCACAAATTTGGGACGCGAATGACAGACCTGTGGATGCTTATGAGACTCGTATCTTGTTTCTCAGACACGTAGGACGTACCTCGCAGAGGTTACTATTCGCGCCACCGTTCGGGGGGCTGTTCGCTGGGGTAGAGTTCAGCGTCGCCGTGCCCTGGTTGTTCGAAGAGGGAACGTTGACTGGGGCAGAAGACATCTTGTTCTGAGGTGCGTTGTTCGACTTGGGGAGGTTGGGAGTGATAGTGGATTTGACCGCGACGTTCATGCTGTTGGCTTTCTTCGGGGGCTTGGGCGGAGGATGGGAGTTATTCTGTTGGCCCTGGTACTGTGACGCCATACCAGCTAGAAAGGAGAAAGCAGCAGCTGGCAATGCACTCATAGAGATAGAGTTGATTTAGTGTGCGGAGGAAAGAAGTTGAGACCTGATGTTCTCCGGGAACGCAGATCTAAAAAGGTGTGTGTGTACGGTAAAGGTGCGTAACGAGTGTTCCGGTAGACTTTATACGCCATCAACGTAAACATGCCTTTGGCTTGAAGTTTGGACAATGGATCGAGTTTGATCGTGGTCAGGCATGGCCATCCTTTGTACAGCCACGAGGACAATGCGGATCGGGCGTGTCGCGGCTCTCGCGTCGGAGTACATCAAGGGCAAAGGCAGGTCCGATCGCCAACTTTCCTCTTAATACCTCGATGTACTCTACGCTCAAATCAGCCATTTCCTGGGGAATTCAGAAACCTATCCCAATGCCGTCGTCCCAGTCAGATTTATGTGAGGTACGTCTAAATTGCCTCTCATCGAGATTGAGTACATGGTTTTAATGTGCCACTGGTAGACATGTGGAAGAAAGAAGAAATACGTCGAGAACGGGTTCCAACACCCATTCTGCAGTAGGAGTTGCGCCCGTACCCGAATACCTCAGGCTGGGTCCGGACCAAGCTGTCCCATTAGAGGGTGCAAGGCACCGGGAAAGACAGCATACGGAGGATTCTGCTCGGATGCGCACGCAAAGTACGTTTCCATTCAGACTATGCCACTCACATTACAACAAGACTGATCCTAAACCCTCAGCGATGCAATCCGGCGGAAACAAGCCCCTGGCTGCGCTGCATGTAACAAGCAAGTCGCCACTGTGGGCTCTCTTTGTTCGTCTTGCGACAGACGCGATCGAGCCGGCCCTCGACTGCGTGAGATTGACGCGAAGGACGTTACTTTCCAAAGCAGTGAGTATCCGCGTTAAATGGGCGTTCCATATTGATTTGGATGACTGCGACGCTCACTGCTTCAATTACAGTCGTCTCACAATTCGGAGATGAATGGAGAGGCGATGGTCGTCCGCCTGTGATTGACAGAATCGTGGAGGTCTCTCCGCCTTGGAGTATAACGTCCCAATTCGATGCGTACCGGTAAGTGCTACATGGTCCCAGGCACCCCGGACAAGAACTAACCTAGAACTAGGGCTCAGCTCGATGCTACATCATACTTGCGTGACCTCCGTACCTACCATGCGTCACAATGCATATGTGACTTTGGCGTAAAAGACATGTCCTTTTGCAATTGGAAATCGTGTGGTATCTGCAAGATACTGAAGTCCTCCTTCCGAGAACATGCGTTTGGTGAACCATACAACCGTGGCAGGTGAGTTGGATTCGTTTCACGTATTGAATATCCTGCCCATTGACATGCGTTGTGAGTTCTGTCAGATATGGCGATGGTATCTACTCGTACCTCAACCCCGCATTGGCTGATGCCCATGCAACGTCCTCCGCGACTTCGCCGTACCGGGTAATGCTTGCCTGCGATGTCTCGACGTCGTCGGTTGATGGGGCTGATTACGTCACAGACGAAGAGCGGGTATTTGTGGGACGCGTGGAGGCCATCCTTCCTAGATACGTGATCCTGTACAGGAAATGAGTAGGGACACGATGGTATAAGCTCGACACAAGAGAACGCTGAAGCCGGTAATGTATCGCTAGTTAATATGACATATTTAAATAAATTATGAATATGTTACGATGACCACACAATCGTCGTCACGAAAGAATCGGAGTAGTGAAGATTTTCCGCAGAGAATTTCTCAACCCCCGTTTCTCAGTTTCCTCCTCGGGTGGGTCACCGTAAACCAATAGATAACCCGGCCGTATGGCATCGTTAGAGTAGACCACTGTCTCCTCATAATTTAGATCGATACCAGGTTCTCCCAGCACTGAATGGTAACCAGAGGGCGGCGCAGTAAGGTGCTGTGCATTGCGCTTCAATCTATATGTGCGACCGAGGGCAACGCGGTTCAGCAAAAGAACACGATGCTTGGCTCGTTTTGAGAGATTCCGCACGTAATCGTCGGCTTCTGGGCGGGTCGTGAGTACGAGGAAGTAAGAGAGTAGATGGTGACTCACTCGACGAGCAGGAACTTGTGTATATTCCCTTTCCAAAGCTGTCTCACAAGATCAGGGGGCGAACGTCACATGAAGGGCGTACTGGCTTACCGGCTGAACTTGTGCTTGTTACCACACTTGTTAACATCAAACGAGTCGCGTACAATTGCGCACAGGGAGCATCCGGACAGTTTGCATGGTAAGACACTCTGCGGCGTCTCTCCAAACAAACATGCTCTTGTGGTACCGTGGAAGAGTAGTGCTTCTGTCCCTGCTCGTACGAAAGGACTCCACCATGAAGTAGTCAAGACAGATGATCTTTGCGGCATGTCAGTAGTTTCAGCGTAACCATGCGGGCAATTACTTACTGATACGTTAGGAATGGCTTAACATTTGCCTCCGGGGCAATCACTTTGAAGACAGAATGCAGATAAGGCAGGTGTTTGCTTGGGTGCTTCCACCCTCTCTCGAAGAGATCGCGGACTATAGGAAGGACCATGAGTACACTCGAGCCAAGATCAACAAGAATTATCGCAGAGAACTTACTCTCCAAATAACGAGAACTATCGCGTTCCAGGGGAACCAACCGTGCCCGTCGGTTGCAGAAGTGATTATCTGGATGCTCCAGGCAAAATTCGTCCATCATAGCCAGTATGCTAGCGATTCGAGGTAAAACTTCCATGTAATCGGGGAAATGCATGGTTTTAAATATTGCAGGAAAACAGTAAGGAGGCGGCGGGTACACGGGTACAGAACAGAACTCCCACTCTCATCTCCGAATGCGTGCGATGGAACACACGGGGGCGATGATGGAATCTAGCGGACACGTCTTTCATGGTCGTTGGCCACGAGGCGACCAGACGGTCCAACTCCGGGTTGGCATCGCAATCTTGACTATCCCGCCTAAAGGCGCACAAAAATATGGGGTTAAAAGACTACTATCTCTCCGTCGCAACTACCCATTTCGGGTACAACAACGTTTAGGCAGTTCTGTGGTTCATGCGTAACGAACAAAAATCACCAGAAGTTAGCGTCGGCGTTCAGTAGATGCTTAGTCATTTGCCAGGTCAGAGCATACCCACATAAGGCAATTCTCCACGACTCATGTCTCTTCGCGGCGTGCCATCATCGCCTTCGTCTCTGGTCTCACAGTCTCACCGGGACCAGTCAGCTCCAGAGTATCCGACGAAGATGAGTCTGGGTCAGTTTGCACCCCTTTTGCAACAAAAACGTTGAGTAGGCATGAACTCCATAACTCAACGTGTTGATGGCAGCATTGTGGTGACACACGTTGGAGGGCAAGCTATCCGGACTACGACTTTCATCTAAATGAAGGGCCATCTCCAGGCGTACGAGACTGTGATACGCAACCAGATTGAGGTGGACGCAATCGCTGACTACCCACAACTTGCAGACACCCCTTCTACCTGCTGCTCGCGATGTCTACACCAACTACACCCCAGACTGCAATTCCAATCATAACGGAGGTATACGACTCTCCTCCAGTGTACACCGTTGAGCGAACAGACTCGCAAGAAGGACCAATCCAGTACCGTGTGGAAGAACGTCGCAGGACCATATACGTTACTACCAACGCTCCGCCTAGCTCTCAAACTGTGGACCAGCTTTTCAAACTCGCAGAGATACCTGAGGGTGACGGAGCAGAATTCGATCATCGACGCCGCACAAAGTCTCTGGAAGAGAGAGACTTACACACGGCCGATACCATGCCGGGTGGCTCGGAGGACAAAGCAGAGTCTCCAAGGCGCACGCGCCGTCTTCATAGGAAGAGTCCGAGTGCTTCTGTGTCAAGGAACTCTTACGCTCGAACCACTCCTCCTAATTCCCCCTCTACTTACTCCCCCGCGAGTTACTCGAACATACGAAAGTCTTGGACAATGGTCCGACCACCTCCCGTCCTGTTCTACCACAGACATGAGCCACACTACGGTTTCACGAACTTCTCTGCACACCCGGTGACTTATGAAGGAAAGGTGTACCCAACAAGTGAACATCTCTTCCAATCATTCAAGGTGAGCCCTATAGGTGTGTGATATGTGAGACTTCCTAACTTTCGACTCAGTTCCACGGCCATCGCCCAGGGCTAGCGGAACATATCAGGACTTGCTCTGACAGGCCGAGCGTTGCATTCTCAGAGGCGAGACGTTTCCAGCCTGAGGTTCGCCACGACTGGATGGCTGTCAATATTCAAATGGTAGGGATGCTGTCACTTCGCTCACTAGTACATACTGAAGCAATCGAATGATGGTAGATGGACGAAGCCTTGTGGCATAAATTTTCTCAGCATGCAGACTTGCGAGAAGAACTCCTCGCAACTGGGGACGCTGAACTTATTGAGGTAGGCCTGATTTGTCTTCAACCAAAGCAGTTCGCGAGTTGAGCATGATATTCTAGAATTCGGACAAAGACGCGTTTTGGGGATGCGGTGCCGATGGCAAAGGGCGAAACGAACTCGGAAAGGCCCTCGAGCGTTTGAGGAACACCTTGCGCAGCCAACAACACGTTTGATACGACAGGCTTCCGCGTCACTGCCCCCCTCGTGGCTACCAACGATCCCCCGAATATTTACTCATGGTATATTGATTCAGCTGTACATTATTCTACTCGGTATCGAGGCTGTATTTGACTCAACACGTGTATTTCATATCATACACTCGTTTCGGAACGAGGGCAAAGTTAGCATGGCGAACAATGCACCTATGGGGAGTGGCTGTGGCTGTGATCCTGAGTATGGACAAAGAACGCGTTTGCATTGTGGCAACCTTATATAACAGTATGGGTTTTCATCCGCTGGTTCAACTTTCTCACCTTGCACCTTCACTCACTTCATCCACTCGATACTAACTCGACACTATGGCTACTGCTGCACCCTTGAAGCCTTCACTGTGTGATGTACGTCCTCCTTGCTGCATGATCGATGTATCATCTAACCCGCTCGTTATCTAGCTCTGTCACCAACGACCTAAATCCGTTGGTCACCCATTCTGCAGCAAGACATGCGCCGCGCAGGCCGCGACTGTTCTTTGCGCCGTATGTATCCCCAATCCATGTTGGTCGTACAAAAATGACTGATGGCCCGTCGTTCAGCATTGCCACCAGAAACCTAAGTTCGGGAACTTTGAGTACTGTGGCAAGCACTGTGCTGCGCAGGCGCAGAATTCTAAGCCTCAGAATCAAGTACCTACTGCACCTCAAGCACCTCAGCTTCGCGTGCAGGTGCCCAACGTCGCTACCGGTAGCACCAAGGTACCTAGTCAACAGAAGCAGACTCGATTCGCGACTACCCAAGCCCCGCCTGCTGTCCCTCGTGAGTCATGACGATCGCTCACTGTAGGGGTGCTCAGCTGACGCCTCGCCTCTCCTTAGAACAACCCGCCTCTCAGTCGCAGAGTCAGTCAAAGGCCAATTGGGTTAAGAATGCTGCAGCTCAGATACCTGGCATTCTCACTAACTCCAACGCTGGGTCTTCAACGAAGCAATCGACCCAAGCCCAACCTCTCCCTACTGGGCAGCTTCCGAAGTGCGCGATTCCCGGCTGTGACGAGCCTGTCCATGTCGATCGCAACGGACTTCAGACGAGCGAATATTGCTCGCAGCGACACCGAGAGTGAGTACTTCCTGGTTCATTTTCGCATTTGCGCTCCGTGGCTTGACGAAGGACCAATCTATAGGGAGGCTGTAGATGCCGGGCTTGTCTCTCCTTGTGTGATGTGTTTGACCATGCCGCAGAGCAAGAACGACTACTTCTGCGGCAGGGTATGTCGTGAGGAGGCAAACCACAAGTCAGTCCAATAGAGTAGTACGCTGCATGCTCTCTAGCCAGGTTGAGGTCTCGTAACAACTGTATACTATTTGATCTCGTGTAATCTCGTGTAATGATATAAGTTATGGAATACTGCCACGACTTGGAGAGAGCACAACCATGGATGCATACATATATGTATCGATTCCCTGATCGCTCGACGCGGTTCAACATAAGTGTCTGACTGAGCAAATAACAGAAGAGACACGATCACGTGACCAAACAGTTCTGAGGCGGGACTCCTGGGTAGCTGTATAGTGTCGCGATGAGGACGTGTCATTGTGTGCCCCCCAGTAGTAAAACTTAGGTCAAACGGTAAGTTCGGCGGTATTCTTTTGTCCACAAAGGCTGTGGCACTCGGTTAGCGATTCCTGTCAAAGGATCCTCGGCTAGGAGACTCACATTGGCGAAGACGTAGCCGAGTCAACTATATCAAGCCAAAGAGCGCATTCGCGTTTTGACTCATTGACTATTGTCCACGGCTGGCATGATATTGTCCACAAATCCCTGGAGCTCATATATAGGGGGCTAGGAGAGCTAGAGTCTCCCATCCTCACCGAGCTCTCCTCTTCCAAAACATCCTCTGCATCGTCTTCCACTCTTCGAGCACCACTCCTCACATTTCATCAATGGCTTCCAACAGCATCTACCTTGCTGTTTTCGATCGGGCTAAAGGCGATAACAGTGTCCATGTTGCTATCTTGTTCACTCCCCAGAACCCCCCAGCCAATCAGCAAACCTCTTTTATGCTTCACGCCATGAATTATCCCATTCCTAAGACAAAGCCCAGCGACCCGGAAATCGGGTGGAAGTTCCAGTCCAGACCAGCCTTTGCGAGGACCCCTCTGCTTCGCTCCCTCGTCTTGCTGGGTACGACCAAGAGGAACGCGGCAGAAATCGAGGACTTATTGAAGAAAGTTCCCGTCGGTCAAGGCAATGATTTCGATTGTCAGGTGTGGGCTATGGATGCCGTTAGGGTGAGTTGCGTTCAGCCTGTGCATAAGCATGTGCGACCGTCGGGATGCTGACATGCATATAGTACCTCACCAAGAGTAAAACAATCCCTCAACTCAGGATTTCTTTGGATGACTTGTACAAGATCGCCAAGAACATGGCAATCAAGTTTCAAGGTGTTAAACCCGAAGATCGTATGAAGCGAGCAATCCCTACTTGCGACACCGCTGGCAACGAGATTCAGTCAGAGGTGCTCTGAACCATCAATTGCTCTCGAGGCCGTCGTGCCTTTGCTCTCCAGTTTTGCGTTGCTGTATGGATCATCGTGCTTGCTTTCTTGCTTCACCTGTATAATTGGTTGAATAGTGCTGCTGCATCTGTACCTTATAATACTCACAACCAATAATGTATTTGGCCGCGTATCCTCGTATTGTATATATTTTTAGGCCACCCTCCATTGCCACCACGCACCAACAGGGTCGTCGCGCAAGTGATTTGCACCCGTCCACATGCCAAGAATACCAGCCATGGAGCCAATACCCCCGAGCTGTATACCCTCGGAAAGCCATTGACCTTCCGAATCAGTGACATCGACATAAGATACCTGATGACAGAAATCATTCATTGAACGAATTGGAACTGTAACATCTAAAGAGAACATACCAAACTCCATCTTACTGTCCCATCTTTCAGCATTGACACGCTGCCTTTCATGAAACGGATATCAAGATTATGGTCTGTGTCGTTGTCGACCCAGCTCTCCCCACCGATCTCACCCTCAATGTCGAGAGTAGGGAACCCCGGCGGGGCATCGGGGTCATCTCTGGCAGACACAATGCGCATCCGGACCGGAAATATTCCATGGGTTTGTGCAACCGCCAACACATCATCATCGTAAAGGTCGTCGTCATTGTATACTAGAGATACGTTGAACGACACTTCATTTGTGAATAGGTATAAACTCACGAAGGAGAGCGTCGTAGTCAATCCAGACGACTAATCGCCTTTATATGCAAGGATGCATGTTAGTGAATGAAGACTCAAACAGTATAGATAGCAATTACCGCCAAACGCCTTCTACGCCCGCCCAGTCGCGGCACGGTTTGCTACCTGAAATATCGGGTTGTCGCTCTTCCGGAGGCAATGTATCGACGCTCAAAGTACCCGGGCGCAGTGAATACAGATTGGTCAATACTGCATAGCAATCTGGATGTAGCCAGAGCATATCTTCCGCAACGATACGGAGGGCGGCAACTTGTGGCCAATCTGGTTTATACTCATATATAGTGAGCGTTTGGGGGTGTTGGCCATGAGGCTGCCTCTGCCTCTGCCAAGGGCCATACAGAGTCCGTTTCCGAGGATAGCTCATATCGAAGACTCTTCGCCTGGCAAGTGAGATAGTTTCTGTGTAGCTGGAATTCATCTCCCCGCTATTCCACCCTACAAATGTGCACAACCGAGCGGTCCCTCGCATACTTGTTGTTGTAGGAGAAAGGAGGGAGAGATACATCGAGCATATGATATCCTTCGTAATGACGTCCGAGAGTTCTTCAATATTCTTTGATCGAGGCCCCTCGCCAGGAAAAGGTACAACCAACGGGGCGGAACGGTAGGCATCTACAAAGCTCGTCTCGCCATGATCGTGAATAGGATGCTGATGGATGTGAAGAAAAGGGATAGTAGGGGCAGAACTTTGCAATATTGAGCCAATAATCCAGATCAAGCGTTGCTCTTGCTGACCCCTGATGTTCGGTAATGACGCATGGAGATGAGCCAGAAAGTCAACTGCTACGACCCTTCCCTGAAAGTGTGAACGCCAATTTTGTTGGTCGAAAGGGACGAGGGAGAATCTGTCTATCAACCGAGGGTCGTCATATCTTCTTAAGAACAACGCCCTCCAGAGGTGTTGATCCAGGGACCTGTATATCAGCGTAAAGATTCTTCGATGGGTCCGCGAGAAAGACTGGATGGCGCGATAATCAAAGGCAAGGTGTTCGACTATGATCTCCACGACCTCGTCTGGAAGTCTTGAAAAATGGTTCATGTCTGTCTCGGTCAGCCCCAACTCGTGAGGATACACAGGATGTTTGGAGTCTCACTGAATAAGCCGAAAGTATGACCGAAAACCCTGGAGGACTGATTCCGAGTATAGAGATACACCAGATGAGGCCGTCGCTCGGAGTCGTAGGTATCCGAGTTTGCCAACTCGACGAATGAAGCGTGAAGGTGGTAAGCTTGGAAGGGAAGGGGAGTGGAACTTCCACCGTAAATACTATACACGCGCGATTTAAGAGGGGAGATAAAGAATACTCTTGAAGGTTATGGCCCAGATTGTATGTCGTTGGTACAGTACAGCACTAGTACTGATAAAGGATCCAACAAGCAAGTCACTGTCACTGTCAGTGCCCAGGCTGGATATCTACATCAGCACGTGATGAGCTATGCCTTCGGAGTTCCTTGAATCCTTCACTTCAAGCTCGATTTCTCTCTACCACAGTGCTACCCGCAAGCCTGAGCTCCCCCGTCTCGCCTCTCAGTCGCGCAAATGCGTCTGGTCACTGGTCACCACTCCGTCTAGGCTCTGCTGCCATCCTCGCGAAATGGTATACTGCCGAGGATAATGGACAAAATATGGCGCATCGATGTTGGTGAACCTCGTTCGTATACAGCCATCATCCCGCCAGCATCTAACACGATATTGTGCAATCGAGCACGTCGTCGCGTCTCGTGGATACTGTGTTCCCTGCTGGCATGACGCGGGCTTGCTACGATCATTACATTTTCGAGCCTCATCAAGCTTCCGTAATGCTTTCTGAGCATGGAGAGATATTGCGTCTCTGTTTGCTCAGGCTTCTCGTCCCAATTTCCAGTAAGGAGGATGAATCCATCAAGCATGCACGAATTTTTATATCTGTAGTATACGTCTGGTTATTCATCCACCACCTAACTTTGCTGACGCACCTCGTGTAGAACAATTCCTGAATGCTTCCTAGGATGTCGTCTACGCTGGTGATATACTCCTCAAGTGGAGGCGTTTCTATCAATACCACCTTCCTTCCTTCCCTCCAGAATGTTCGGGTGGGCATCGCGAAAGGGTACTCTTTGTGCCTATAACTCGACCCGCTATTCAACGTGCAGAACTTCGGCCACCACAACCGGCTAATGTCAGATTGACCGAATCATGATACACTAACAGTGCTAGCTCAGTGCTCACCGCGTTGGCGTCCGGACCAATCACCCTGATTTCGACATCAGTAACAATACTTGTCAGCGAGGACAATGACATACGCTATCAGCACTTCCTGCACACTAGGATGATGATCAATGTCGGCCATCTTAACATAAGCTCGATGCAAGTGCGGTTGGCGAGGCGATTGCTGAGTGCTCTCAGCCAGCAAATGGGCCAGTCTGACGTACCTCTATCTCAGCTGTATTAGTAGCTGTGTATCCCGGATTCCTGACTGCGGCCAAACTCTAATTTCTCAAGAAGCAACCACCTCTTATAGATCCTTTGGTCAAAGTGGGTATCCATTGAATGCTCGTCATAGGGACATGGGGCCATATTTTCGTCATAGGCATACACTGATCACAATAAAGCTCAATATATAACTTACATTGGACCTGTGGCTGCAGTTACGAGAAAAGGTGAAGGCGTCTCGACCAGCGACGCTTCCCTTCCGAGTCCTTGCTGCTTCGCGTCTCCTGTACACTTTCCAGCTGAGTGCGGAGGACGTTCATCGACTCACTCATGTGCTCAAGCATCTTCTCGTACCGTCTTCCTTGTGCTTTCAACTCTTCAACCTCGCGCTTGGAACTCTCCATAGCCGCGATTTTCTCCTTCTCCTTCTCGGCGATCTCTGCGCGAAGCTCTGTGGTGTCCTTCCTCAGCGTCTCCAGCTCAGATTGCTGCGCGTTCCCTTCCTCCTGTCTCTGCGCAATCATGGTGCGCAGCTCCGTATTCTCGGCCATAGCAGCGTCGAGACGAGATTGCAAGTCTGATATAGTTTCCTGGAATCGCTTGAACTCGCCCTGAAGATCGCCTTGGTGGGTTTGCGTCTCAGTGACCGCGTCCTTGAGACTTTGAAGGTCACCCTTGTATCCTTGGATGAGCCCCTCGTTGTTTTGACACAGATCTTGGACGACAGAGATGTCCTTCCTGCACGCGTCGACTTCGGCAAGATACTGCTCCAAGTCCTCCGCTCTCTGCGTCTCGAAGATCTGTCGCTGCTTCGTGATGGTTGTCTCCAAACCATCGATGAGCGACCTGATCGCATCGAGTTCCTCCTGCTGCACGGCTCTAGCATGGTTCTGGTGCTCGTTCCATTCACGAATCTCCGCTTCGGCTGTGCGGAGTTCCTGAATGGCGAGCTTCGACGCTTGAGCTTCCCATTGCACGCTCTCCACATCTCCGTGCAATGTTTCGATATCTGCACCGTTCTTCTCGATCTGCGATTGCAAGGTCTTCCAAGTCTCGCGCTCTTGCATGAGCTGCGTCACTTGTCGAGACAGCGACTGAACACGATCCTCAAGCTCGTGTGGTCGGATAGGAATGTTAGTGAGGATGCTTCGAAGGATGCGACATCCAGACCGGATGGTGTTATCGTGTCGGACCATCATCGCTCCCATCTTCAATGCCGGCTTGTAGAGGTGCTCTTCTTTGGCTAGCTCGCGCTCGATACTGTCGAGAGTGTCTTGGGTTAAGGAGCCCCACGTAGTCACTGCTAGGACGACATTGTGGAGGCTCTTGGTCCCGCAGAGCTCCCTGAACAACGCATAGTACGCCTTGCCGAACTTCCAGCTATGCGTACCAGCGTAGCTGCGGAGGAAGACAATCCCGTCGAGCCTGACTCTGTCTTCATAGCTACACCAGAAGAGGTAAGTCACACGACGATGGGTTGATGTCATTGGATACTTACATGGAGACGAACAGGTCAGAGATTCCAGAGATGATGTTACGCGGCGTAACGTTCATGTCTTCCAGGTTTGGAATCTCGAGCAAGACGATGATCCTGTCGTCGATGACGAATGGTCTTGTCGCTTTGACATGGGCAGTCTCGCCGCCGATACGGACGTTCGACCCACTAACCAGAGTGCAGAACTACGACTACGTGTTTAGCCGTCTTGGTCATTGACTGTAAACAGAGCCGTTACTCACCATCGACGCCGTAGAGCCAATCACGCTAGACAGTCAAACAACCTTCAGAAAGCGTTCGAGGACCATCAACCTTTGTCACAAACTCACCCAATTACAATAGGTTGCCCCAAAATACGTTGCTCGGTGAGTTCGGCCATTTCGTTATTTCGTTAGAATCGTTATACAATGAGAGATCGCACAGCGACTCAAAGACGGAGGAGTAGAAAGAAGATGTCAACGAACAGAGGAACGGTGATGGGTATTATACCTATCACCATCTTCCCCACAGAAGCTGGGGCGAGGCGATCTAACCATGTAACGCGAGGCTTCCATGCGGATGCCTGCCTGCTGCAATGGACGTACCTCGGGAGGTTCAACTGGAAGCTCGCATATCATCGCACGATGGTTCATGTTCACGCACTTCGGCCAAACAGAGCATCGTGATGCTTAAATTCGTCGGGTCACTTTAAATTCGTCGGGTCACTGCTATGGTACGGACCCGCGACAAGCTTGTGAAATGATAGAGAATTCAGTGCTGGAAGGACATCGAATACTTGCATGAGGGCTAAATCTCCTCTCCATGTTTCCTCGATCTTCTAATCGGTTCGGGTCTAGACCAACGTATGCCATTCTATGCAACACGGAAGCGTCGAGCAGTGGAAGCGGAAGTAGCGAGTTCAACTCTCAGCACGACCGAGAGGACAACCAAACTCTCTACGGACATCGTTGCAGATAGCAAGCCCTCCCCGCCTTTTGCTCTCGGCCGCGTCCACATCACGACATGTGGGTGCTTACTCTCCGTCGTTGTGCACTGGGATAGGGACAACGCAAGTACACAGAATCTGCAGGATCGAGGTACGCTCGAGGTGCTACATTAATTTAACGCTCAGCGCAGGTGACCGCGTGTCCGTTGCATGTTGACCTTCGATATACCCAACACGCACTGTGCACGCCGACTTGGCCCTCTGGCCCTCGTTGGTGATTCACATGCTCGTCGCATCCTATGGAGCAATGGCACGGCGAGGCCCGCTTGAAGGTGCATGTTAAAACGGCCTTTCTTCACTTTCCGGTGTTTCTCTTCACAACTTGCTTCACGCACCGTCTTCGGATAGGAGAGTTTCATATGCGTTCGCAGTTGCATATATAGGCAACTTGTGGGTGCGAGTTTCGCTCTTCATTAGAATTCGACCACACGACGAAGACTACATTATCTTTTCGACATCACTATATTCTGCATACTTTGAACACGATGAATAGCAACGACGACTCCGTTACCATTGCGTGAGTCCTATCACCCTGACGTTTTCGTACATAATCTAATCGCCAGGCACGGTATATAGCGTAATGGGTGCGACGGGATCCGGAAAGTCGACTGTGAGTGTCCACATACCAAGCCTTCCGAGACTTTACTGACTAAATCTCTGCAGTTTATCAACCTTGTCAGCGGGTCAAAGCTGCAAGTTGGAGACGGGTTGGAATCATGCACTTCAGACGTCCAAGTCGCGAAACCATTCGCACTCGACGGCAAAATTGTCACCTTGATTGATACGCCAGGCTTTGACGATACCGTCAAGACCGAGGCTGAGATCCTCAGATACATCGCCGATTTCCTTGCGACTACGTGAGTGTAATCGTGCAGCAAAGTTTGAGGTAGAGGATGTACTGACATATCTTGCAGCTATGAGTCAGGTCGCAAGCTGAACGGTGTCATCTTCCTGCACCGTATCTCGGACTACCGCATGGGCGGAGTCGCTCGGAAGAACTTCCGTCTCTTCAAGAAGCTCTGTGGTGACGATTCGCTGAAGCACGTCGTCATTGTCACGAACATGTGGGGCGACGTCAAGCCTGACGTCGGAGAGCGACGGGAGAAAGAGCTCGCACAGAACGACTTGTTCTTCAAACCCGCATTGGACAAGGGCGCTATCCTTGTTCGCCACGACAACACCATCGACTCCGCTCATCGCATCATACGCGAAATCATGGGCTTCCCCCCAGAACCTCTCTCCATCCAACGCGAAATTGTCGACCAGAACAAGACTATTGCCGAGACATCTGCTGGACTTGACATTCAAGCTCAGCTTGATGATCAAATCCGAAAGCACAGAGATGAGCTACAAGGATTGAAGGAGGAGGTGGACGAGATGTTGGCGAAGAAGGACAAGAAGCACCAGGAGGAGTTAGAGGAGTTGAATACCGCTCTCTCCGAGGTTCGCGGGCAGTTGGAGAAGTACGAGGTTGAGCGTCAACAGCTGCATGACGAACATGAAGAAGAGAGACGGGACCACGAGGAACGTACGAAGAAGCTCATGGAGATGATGCGGCAGAGGGAAGACGATCTTCGCGAACTTCAGAAACGCGCGGAGGAACAATCCAAGAAGATAGAGGTTTTGACCGAGTCGTTGACGTCCGTGCAGCAGCAAGTCAGCAGCTACGACGAGGAAAAGAAGAAAGCTGAGGCGAAGTTGAAGGCTGCCGTCGAATCCCACAAGGAGGAGATTGCAAACATGCGTAAAGAGTTTGAGGAGAAGCTGGCAGCGTCGAAACAAGACGAGCCTCGAGTGGTTCCAGCTCCCCCTGCTCGTCCGTCTTTTCCCGTCTGGCTGTCGGAGCAGTATCGAGCACCGCCGCAAGCAAGGCCCTCGTTTGCGCGTATCGTGTCGATGGCAATGGATCACTTCTTCAACGTCCAATATAGGCCATGAGTTCGCTCCGGTTGACGCGAAGAGAGGTCGATGCATGAACATTATACTCATTGTGTAGTTACTATAACTTATCTTTATCATGTCAATGTTTCTGGTTCGAATGCGAGTCACCTTCTGAGGCCCGAGGTGTGTTTGCTGTCAGTGCCCGAGCGCTTGAGTATAGTTGTGTCAAACTGACACGTTGGCGTTGAGTAAGTGTTCTAGCGCGCTTACGAGCTTGGCCATGACCACCAGGTCGTCTTGGATGACTTTGTAGACATACTCACCAGTGCAACGAAGATTTGACATACCCGTAACGTACGGAGCATATGAGCGCGTGACGACAAGTAGTGAGCCTGAGTTTGTTAATCCCGTCATCCACTAACCGGCTGCTTCATCGTATAATGACAGTGCTAATGACGCGGCAGCACATTGGAGCTGTTGCTGTCTCTAGGCGACATGGCACCTAGTTGTACTCCGAGGCAACCTAGGCTTCATGGTTCTCAATGGTCTGCACAGGTGCAAGGAGGGCTGGGCAGACTGAGACTCCCTGACTCCCCACAAATCTTCATGTGATGTCCCATTCTCGATGGAACGGCCATGATGTCCCTGCAACGGAGACTTTCACTGTGACGACAAAGAATGAACATCTGACGTACCTGGTCTCAGGCGCAATACAATGTCGGTGGACGAGCTGTGTGCGCTACGTATGTAGTGACCCAAGATCCGAATCAATGACCGTCCTCGCCGCCCAAAGGATGTCACGGATGGTTTGTGAGTACTCCGTAACCAATCCTATGCAGTTATTTGCTCGTAGAAGCAACAGTCTTACCTCCTTTCTTTTTTTTCGCGAAGTGCTTATGATAGCAACGACATGGACCCATGGCATACAGTAAAGTAGACCGGCCAAACGCTTTCGAGCTCGGTCGGTGGATCGTGGGAATATCTATTAGTCAGATCCGAACCGGCGGAGTCGGAATGACCTCCCGCCGCGGCCAGCCCAAGAAATTTCGCCATCGCAAAATCTCTAAGCAGCTGTATCCGCTGAGTGTGCGGCTACCCTCTTGTCCATCCTCCCCCACCATCGGAGCTTGAGCTCCCTCTGTACCCGAGGACCCTCCATTTGACCACCCGCACCTCTCGGTTTTCTTCTTAACCAACCTCTTCACCATGGCGTTGCAACTGAATCCGCCCCCTGAGTTCATGGAAACAATTCCAATTGACCACTTTTTAGCACTGCCGAGACCCGACGTGAACGTTGGGACTCCTGCAGGTGCACCAGACACATCGACGCTGGCTGCCCATGATTTCGATGTCGATACGCGTTCGGGCTTCATGCCTCCTGATCCCCCTCTGACCCGGTTGCCAGAGCAATGGGAGAGTTGGGAAGCAGCTTTGGAAGACGCAATAGCGAGCAAACTCCAGCTGGGAGATAAGGTAGATCTCTCTGAGGATGACAGAGAGCGTGCAAGGCGGTGGCAAGCTCGCGTTCGCAATGTAGGTCTCAGAACACCTGAGCAATTGAGTCATTCGTCTGACTCGATTCGCATAGATGCCTATTCTCCCTACGACAGACTTGAAGAGGTCTGAGCTGCTCCTGCGGCGGGCTCACCATGTCCTGGCATGGATTATGCACTTCTTCATTCGCACACTACCTCCGGACACACCCGACATTCGTATTCCCCCTCCCATCACGGTCCCCCTTCTCCAGGTTTCTGCCCATCTGCAACTCCCACCTGTGCTCACGTATTCAGATGACGTGTTGTACAACTGGGCGCTCAAGAACTCCGTACCTTTGACTTACGAAGCTCCCATACCTGCCCTGGACAATCTCCGATGCCTGACTCTATTCACCGGTACTCGGGATGAAGAGGAATTTTACCTTACATCAGCGAGGATAGAGTTGAAGGGAGTTCGGGCCTTGTCCCTGATGAGGGCAACAATGGATGAAGCATTCGTCGGGGACGAGATTGCCATCCAACGAATCACTTCATACCTTCACCATCTCGCGGAGGTTATCGGAGAGATGACGAAGCTGCTCATGTCGGTACGAGAAGGCTGCGATCCCAACGTCTTCTACAACGACATTCGGCCATGGTTCCGCGGTGCTGATTCAGATATTGCGAATGGGAAATCGTGGATCTTTGAAGGCCTAGAGCTCGATCCCGACTTGAAGTACCCCACCGAGCTTTCCGGCCCGAGTGCAGGACAAAGCTCGATTATTCATGCTCTGGATATTTTCCTGGGCGTAGACAGGTACTCGCACGCCTCGCACATCACCGGGCAATCGTCATCGTCCAAATCGTCATCATCATCTAAATCGTCGTCCGACTCAGCCTCCTCCGCGGCCGAGCAGAAACCTTCAATTTCCTTCTTGACCCGCATGCAATCCTACATGCCCCGTCATCACCGAGCTTTCCTCCGACATCTGTCGGCTAACCCCCGACCTCTTCGCACTCTCGTTGAATCATCGGACAACGCTGCCATTAAGGAAGCGTATAACACCGCTGTTTCCGCCTTGAAGGTGTTCCGCGATGCTCATGTGCGCATCGTCGCCCTCTACATCGTCGGGCCTTCCAGGAGGGGTCAACGTCCGGAGACTGAGAGTCAGGGTACTGGCGGGACGAGTGCTATACGGTTCGTTAAGAGCGTAAGGGACCAGACTGCTGGTGCTGTTATCCCCACGTCTCCTGCTACGTCTGACTCCTCCGCATAATATTCTTATTTTCTTTTATCGGTTTCGGTTAATGGTTTGGAACATGCTTTCGAGGTTTTCATGGACGTTTTCAACAACAACAACAACAATAGATTGGAATGTGTATAATACAATGTACACCGCTCCTGTACTCATTCTCACCAGCCGTAATTGGCCCTTTCCCAATCCAGTCAATGCGTGCGATCGAGTGGTGGTATCGTGTCGACAACGGGGTTCCCTGTAGAATTGCCGGGGCCGGTACGTTATGTCTGGGAGCGAACTCTTCGAGCGTTCCGTGCCGCGGAATGGTGAGGAGCTGAGAGCTCGCGATGATCTTAGCGTTAAGAAGTTCGAGTCAGTCGTAACCTGATTCAAATTGCAAGGTCGTCGACTCAGAGGACCAAATTATGTTGTTTAAGCTCTCACCTTCGGGATCATCCAGCCTCTAAGCTACCACCCATACCAAGGTTTAAGGTACTTCTTCTTAAACAATAAGGTGACTTGTCCGCAATTATTGCATGCCTGAGGGGTGGATTCGTACAACTCTTTGGGATACGGGCCCTTATTGGTCGGATGCCTATCCCCCGTGTAAACTTCTCCAGTACGGCCATTCGCATGATGCCTCCTTGGCTCCCATTTACAATACATTTGACCGAAATTGCCGTTCGGACAATAGCATGTACCTGTATACAGCGTTAGTGGCGACGAAGCGAGGTGGGAAGGCCAACCAAAATAAACACGTTGGAATAACAAGAAATCGACTGTAAAAACTCACCTCGGACCTTATGAGTGGAACACGGCTTGCAACATCGGTAGTTACAGTGCGGACAAATGTCATCAAGGCATCTTTCAAGCGTGAATTCCAATCGACAACCAGTGCAGCGGTCTTCATCTATTATATCCATTGGAGGAGGCATATTTGCGATATCCTCCAAGAGCTTCTTGCGTTTCACCTGGTACGCCTTGCAGTCTTTCTTATGAGTCCGTACGACCCAGTCGAAACGTTGGCATTTTTCCCTGTTGTTATTAGGTGGAAGAGCGTTTTCAGTATGACCTTTGGCCATGAAAGAGCTTGAATCCAGTTTGAAAACTCACGAGCAGTACCATGCCTGGCATCCAGAGCATTTCTTCTTCGCTACCATACTACATAGTTCGCAAATCATGGCGAAGAGAACCCAGCTACAGGGTAGTAAAGAGTCTAAAGACGGCAGCAGTAGACGGTGGTTACAACTTGAAGAAAGGGGCTTATCGGTCGTTTTGAGTTTAGACTTGTCTCTGATGAAACGCGTCGGTCACGAGCACGCATGATGTGACCTGTCGCGTCGCTGTCACCCCCTCGCGCGCTGCAGTAGGCGGCAGGCCCGACGCAATTTAAATTATGTATTTAAATCGGTGGAACGAAGTAGGTAGGTCGATATACTCCAAAGGGTAAGACAAGAAAAAGCTTTGCTATGTACATTACAACGACGTATCCGAAAACCTTCCGCATGCGCCGTAATTCATGATAGTATCTATACAGCAGGGTCAGTACGTTCGCCAACTACGAAGCACATCATTCCTGATCAACTGTGAAAGCCATCGAATACGATTTCCAGTATTTCCAAGAATGCCAGTCGGGGAAGACAGTCCCGAAGAAGTTCACGCTCTAGTGAGGGCTGAAGCGAAGCGAAGCGCCATGTCAACCCATGGCACCTCACTGGCTGAGAGCGGGTTCGATTTGGGTTTGCAGAACTCCTTCTTCAGAATCTTGGTCACCATGCCACAATTGTTGCATGCGCGAGGCTCAGGTTCGTACATGTCCTCACGATATTCCTTGGCGTACTTGGGGTGTCTGTCCCCTGAGTAGATCTTCCCACCCGGACCTGCTGTGTTGTATGTCATGGGCTCCATCAAGCAGTAGCTATGTCCGAAGTTACTGTTCGGACAGTAGCATGACCCTGATCAGAAGAAATGTACATCAGTCGCACCATGACGATGTTACCTGGTTATCGATGAGCTGTGACATACCTTCAAGCTCTCTAACTTCGCAACGCTCACAAGCCATGTAGCGACAGTCGGGACATTCCCGATAGCACTTATACTCTTCGTTAAATCCACGCTTGCAACCAGTGCAGCGATTCCCTGGACGGCCGGGATTCGGTGGTGGTACTTTTGGTTTACCAGCGTCCATCATGATGTTCATGTCCTGCATCACTCTGCAGACTCCCTTGTGCTTCTTCCATGCAGCCTTCTGGCAGGCAAGTCTACAAAGTAACAACAAGTCAAGTAGTGTTCATCGTGATTAACTCAACAATGAACGAACTATGGTATGTACTCACGAGCAGTACGAAATTTCCTTGCAAGCAGAACACACCTTCGATGCCGGCTTGCGGCAATGTCCGCAGAAATCTGTCGGCATACTTAGAACAACCCAAGAGACAAGTGATATGTGGTGTGTTAGAGGCTACAAGGCCAAAAAGAAAGGCCTTTGGGCTGAACGTTTGGATCGAGTTGAACGTTCAAACCTTCAAGCTCCAGCAAGAGTGACTTTCGCGTGCCGAGAAAGCAAGGGAGGAGTTACTGTAACGTCACGCTACGCGTTACGTCACTAATGAGACGCGGCTGTCACGCGACGCGACTCACGTGTTCCTTTCGCTTTTGGCGGTGAGTTTGAGGCGTCGTCGCAAGTTGTCGCAGTACGCTACCACGTGAAACACTGATCAATATAAGTAATACGAAGCAGTATACAGGTAAACATCTTCCGTCAGGGCGAGGGGCTCGCTTCGGTCCCCTTTGCCACATTATGCTTCGTCCGAGGGGTTTTAGCAGTACTTTGTATGGTGTTAGCAATTGCAAGGCACAGACAAACACCTGAAATGAACCGTTGCTGAGACGATGCCCTAACATGTCATGTGCTGTGGACGCGTCGAGTGGCGCGGTTCAATTGGAAGAGACCTCGCCGCTCGGTCGGACTGGAAGAGACGTAACTCACCCAAACCTGCACCTATCCCACTGATGATATCAGTTCAAGGAAAGAGTTCAGATATCCTGTATATGAAACTTGGTTGGTTGAAATTTATCGAGAGATGCTCGAGTTATAGAAGAATTGAATATTTCAGCTATTTTTCGTGAATTGCGCCGTACGTTTGTACTTGTTTGTTCGGGGAGTTCACCCCCTATAGCCGGTGAATGCTCGCTACGCTCGCAAATATGTGGGCAAGGATATACAGTCAAGAAGTCAAGAAGGCAGAACATATTAATACACTGGTAATACTTTGCACGTTGAACAGACATGCAATATTCAGCCACGGCTTCAAGTTGGCTTCGCGAGTGGTCGAACTCACAAGTGGTCAAAAATTAAATAACGGAGGATGTTCGCAGCTCATCACAAATCGACCTTCACGTATGTGGCACTCCTACTAGCTTAGCTTCATGTCAGCCACGAGTCGAAAACATCATACAGACGATGATAACGACATACCACGCAAACATCTCCGGGTGACCAAATACGCCTCTTAGCACCAAGGCTCACAAAACTCCTTCTTGAAGACCTTGGTCACTTTGCGGCAGATATTGCAGGCGCGAGGCTCTCCCCGGGTCAGGGCCAACCCCAATGGGATGCCTATCGTCTTCGGGTATTCCAGCTGAGCCTGCTAGGACAATGATATACTGAGAATCAGGAAAGCCACCTTGTACAATGAACTTGAACACAAGATGGTGACATGATGTGATATACCGATACAATAGGTCCAAAACTTCAAAGCAGGGGCATCGTGGAGGAGAATGCAAGAAAGAGTCAATGCTAGGTACCGGTATTCGTCCCTTGGTGGTCAGCGTGTGCGACCATGGTGGAGCTCAACCATAGTAATATGGAAACGAGAGAAAAGACATACGAGCGGCGATACGGTTTGGTTTCCGACGAAGTTGTGGTTGAATCTTGATACCAAAAAAGCTGGCGCTCCTCTTGAGGACCTTGGTTACCCTGCCGCAGTTGTCGCATTCCCTAGGTCGAGGTTCGTACACCTCTTCGAAGTTCGCGATAAGGATCAGAGCTAACGCTGAACGGATGCCTATCCCCTCCGTGGCGCTCGCCGCTTGGGCCTGCGCCGTGGTACCACCTAGGTTCCATCTCACAGTAGTATCGTCCGAAGTTCTTGTCGGGACAGTAGCATGTTCCTAACCAAAATATTCGTGTCAACTGACGCATGTACCAGGACAACTGTCAACGAACGTTTACCTCTTGATTCTTTGACTTCGCAGTCCCCACAAACCTTGTAATGACAATCCGGTCATTCCTTCGCACACCGATAACTCTTTGTCGAATTTATAGTTACAACCAGTGCAGCGATCATTCGGCGGATTGGCCTTGGGCTGGGCTCGGCATTCAGCATTTGCTGAATCTTGCAACCCTTCTTGTGAATTCTCCAATCAGCCTTGACATGCTTCCCTGCAAAATCAGATTTATTTGAATTATATCAGAGAAATGGTTCTGCTGTATTTGACTGGTAGATTGGACTGCGGAAAATACTCACGAGCAATACGAAATATACTTGCATGCTCTTCGTTACCGGAGCGCGACAATACTCGCAAAGCATTATTGACTTGAGGGAAAGATTTTGATGTCAACATACTAGTTCGTCGACGTCCGTTGTCAGTTTCAGAGGGACTACTTAGTACTCGCAGCAACTTTGAAGAAATGCGTTTTGCCCGCGTGAGTCGCGTAGATTTACGCGACGTCACAACAGTGTAACACGTATATGTGACGTCACACCGTTCTTGCAGTCACGGTGTCACCAGTTCTTGCTCAGGTTCGCTCAATTTCTTGAGCGACTCGTATCATGTAGCTGCCACATACAAGCCACATACATTGCGCCACTGAATACTATCGTCAAACTTGGCAGATCCCCGAATCCAGAACGTGGAACCATCGTGAGCCGACCTGGAAGCCGTAGTGGCTCGGCCACGCAATCCGGGTCATCAGGCAAAGCGGTCGAAGAGGTGGCCACCCATCGAAGCAATTATATCCCTTGATTGATTCTTCAGAGGAATCGATTACCGAATGGCACTCTGCTCGTGTCAGGCTGAGGCTCAATGAGGATCCTAGGAGCTCCCTATGTATTAGGACCATCAAAGCGTGGTGATGCAACAGCCAAGCTAGCAAGAGATATGGTAAGGAACGAGGCCGATAGTATGCGGAAACGCTTCTCTTTCAGGGCCCGGTAGTGGACTGAGTTCGAGACGTCGACCCTTGAAGATTGCAAGAGTACGAGGAGGCGAGGCAGAGCGTCAGAAGATGACACAGCAGGTACGAGACCGTACGACAGTGACAGATAACCTGTTTCAGATGTTGCTTTGTTCAGGGAGCATTTCTGTGCATTGGAGGACCTTTCGAGCTTCCACAGAAGGAGTCAAGCTCACAGACATTTCATCTGTTGCTACGAGCCGAGCACTGAACAAAAAGCAGGGCGCCTAGGCGTTTTTGTCTCAGATATTGATGACTGACGAGAGGTCGATTCAGCTTTTTGTTGTTCGACGGTCCATGCTGAACGGTGGGTTCGAGAAATCAAGCACAGACAATAAAAGCATCGGAGGTACTTCGACTCGTGAGCCGGAGACAAAAGACTCAGTGGCAGCGGCAATCTCCCCCGGTCTATATCCGGCATCCTTCTGGCGCTTCCATGGGGGGGTTTACAATTAGGTGGGACTTTGCTTCTTGCACGCACTCGACTCGACCAGGTGCGGGTCAGAGAAACACGACCACGTATTCGCCACTTGGTCCATATAAAAATGGTTCGAACTATGGCCTGGCTTACTCAACCTCCGAGTCTCTTCTCTGTGCTCTTCCTCCTTCTGAGACCTTCTTCTTCGACTTTCTACCAATGGCTACTGTCTACGCCCAACCCGCTGCTGCTAACTACTACACCCCTCCCTCACACCAAGGGGTTAAGCAAAGAGGATACCGTCTCTGCGACCAATGCGGTACTGTCGAGCAACCTACGACGAAATTCCGGCTATGCGGTGGCTGCGTATGTTATCATTTCAATTGCTACGATCTACTGTTACTCAATTTCATAATCGCTCAGATGGTTACACAATACTGCTCGCAAACATGCCAGCGAGCCCATTGGCCATCGCACAAAGCTATTTGTCAACATACTTCGTCGCAAATGAAGCACGCCCCCACGTCTAGTGGCGTCGACGAGAATATCGTGAAGAACTTACGAAAATTCACCTCTGCACATTGCGACCTTCTCGGTTGGGCGGGCTTCCAAGCCCTCCAGCTGAAGCGCGTGCCTTCCAACGTTAGGCATAACGCTCTACTCATTGAGCTAAGCTACCGACCTTCATCGGATTCAGCTCGCAGGTAAGTTCCTTAGCGTCCACGGTGATATCGGCCGTAAACTCAAATCGTGAATCTCATTACAGATTCACCATCAAGGGTACACACATCGTCCCTCGATCTTATGTCACGGATAACGATCGGCTTGTCGCCGATGATATTCAACGTCGGGAGGAGCGTTGCCGTCAAAAGGGTGGCATTGGTACGGCTGTAATCCTCATCCAATGCGGTGAGATCAGCCAGGTCATGCCTGTTGAGGTCGACTCGCCCAGTCGTATCTCATGGGACACCCGGGAAGACTGGAAAGACGTCCTTCGTCATTTCGTTGAGACTGGCCGGACAGACTTCAAGCCTATCTCCTCTACTTCAAGAGGGTGAGTTACATTTACGACGAACAATGTCTCAGATGGCTGACTGCGATGTTTCACATTAGAATTGTCTACGGATGAAAATCTCACATGTCGCCGATCTCTCATTGTAGGCTGTTGTTGATCGACGGCTTTCAATTTTGGGATGTTCTTTGGCTCCCATCTATCTACCTTTCGCTTCTCTTGTGCATATTGCTTTACATCGCTTTCTCAAGACGCTATCCTCTGCTTTCTTACTCTACTCATGATCGTCTTGCCCCTTTTCCAGATTTGCTGTGTATTCCTGATGCCCCCTCTTCATGCATCCGTTGACCAGCTCGCATTACATAGTCGATTCGTAATTTATACACAGCACAACCTGACTTATTCCCTCATGTACCGAAACTGTAACACTACTCATGCTAATAGCATTCAACTAGTATCATCTAGCAATGCCTGAGGTTGAGTCCTTGTGGGTGACTGCTCGAATGTGGGTATGCTAGTATGTTGCCACGAGCGCAGCGAGCATACGGTTTCCACGAGCGACCCAGCCAAAGAGGGAGATGTCGACGCGGAGGGCGAGACAGAAGAAGATTCAGACGAGGAGACTCGGAAGTATGGTCTCGGGACCTACAAGGGTTTGGAAGGGTGAGGGTATAGACATACTGGCGTATGTCTGGAGGGCGAGTGTTAACGGTGTCGCTTTTTCCTAGCTCGTCCCCATTGACATTCAGACTCCGCCGCTCCGCTCAGGTTCGCATTCGCGCAAATTCACTCTCCGCTGATCTATTTCCTTTTGCGGGCTTGCGAGCGGACTGGTTCCACGAGTCTAGCTTTTTCCTGGCCCTGAGCGTGTTCGGTCTCACCTTCTGACTTTCCCGTTTAGGCAACTCTTTAGGTTCGATCTGTAGAATTGCTTTGTTCCCGTGTTTCTCTTCTTCTTTCTTCCTCTCTTTTTCTTTCACTGATTAACGCGTTTGGCCTAAGATATCCGACGTTCAAAAGTATATAAACGTGTTCTTTTCACTCGATGTACGGAGGTTGCTCTTAGCGTACAATTTCGGTCTTTACAATTGTCTTTTGCCTCTGAGTGACTTTCCGGTAACGCGACCATGACCTCCCCGTCACGCCAACGTTACACTATGCCGCCGGCCATGAGACTAGGGGGTTTTACTCTCGCTGGTTTGTATGGCAAGTAATCTTGCACGACGCAAGCGTATCAAAGAAACGTTCGAACAGGAAAGCATATAGCAAAGCAGAAAGCATGAACGACAGCAAATTCAATACTGCAATTAGTTAGATGTTGTCAGCCATGGATCTTTCAAGAGCTCTTTGGCCGTCTCTCTCTCTTCAGGCTTCCACTTCAGCATCCTCCTGACGAACTTTAGAAATTGTGTTTTATCTTCTCCTTTGAGATTCTGCTCAGCATGTTCAAAACTTGTGTCTGGAATCTCAGCTGCGCCCTTCCAGTTTCCTGCCGGGCCGATCAGCACCATGACGTGGGAACCAGACGAAGACGCACCATCTCGATCAAACCATTGCCAAGGTCGGCCAGTCTTGCTTCGCTCGAGGAATTCTCTCGGAGGAGGGCCAAGCAACGCGACCATATGAGCAAGGTGATAGATGTTATCCTGTTTGTTCTCAGGTCCACCTCGGGTATTGAATAGATTGCGGTTCTCGAATAAATCCCATATCTGCCGCAGATCGCAGTAAGAAAAGACATCCAGATGCTGAGACGAATCGTCGCTTACCAACACTCCTACGTTCCAAATATCCACCTTCTCATATCAAGGGACTTGAAAAATCACCTCAGGAGCCCGATATTGATACGGCTGGATATCGATCATGGGGTCATAGTCACCAAAACGCGCCTCACCAAGGTCACACAGTACAGGTTGACCGTAGTTATAGACCGGCGGGACGAGACGTCGCGATCCATAGATGATCTTGTCACCATCAATTTTACGCGGACTGGGATGCTTCATTTCTTCCTCCTCAAACTTCTCTAAATCAGCTTCGGCAGACTTCTCATCCAAGCCTAATAGAATGTTCTTCTCCTGAATGTCTGGACGTAAACTTAGCCTAACAGACATCGCACACACGTGACGTGGCTCACCAGTATGCACCACTTTGGCTTCACTGTGCAAGAAATCGAGAGCGATAAGAAGATATTGCAGAAGGGGTTTCAGAAGTACGTCAGGTAACTTCTTCTTGGAGAGCATGTTCCGAAACCCTCCCAGGGTGGCTGCCATGGGCAGATGGACGATCGCTTGATACTTTTTGTTATCGCGAGTGACTTGAAATTCATCGAGCATGCGCCGAACTAATGTGGCCCCTGCGTGCTTTGTCCGTATTGTGCTCAGATATTTCAGCACGGAGAGCTCTTTCGAGAGCGCATCGTAAGTTCCAATCTTGACCGCCACATGTCGATGCTTCCTGCGAGGCTGACTATGAGCGCACAAAACACGAAAACGGTTGAGGGATCTTACAAGAGGTCCCGGCATAACCATACTGTAGCATATGCTCCATAGCCTAGCTTTCCAACCACCTGATATTGCGAATTGAAGACCTCGCCTATTCGTACTGGGTAGAACTGCTCGGGACTGTACCACTCCCAACCCTCTTCTTCGACCAGATACTTATTATCTATAACAGAGAAACCCGTCATAGGAAATTGTCGCGGAAGCGAGGGCTTTCGGAAAAGGCGAGATACAGCTTGAAATAGGGACGACATGTAGACATGTTTGATAGAGTAATGATGTGAGTGCAGCCTGAGGTTTATATACTGACTCGGACTCAGTCGCCTGCTGAGCGCCTTCACCAGCCGAACATCATAAGCGTTACTATCATCTATGGTTGATCAGGCCCAGTGAGAAACGGTGCGGCGCGGAATGGCGCGCATGTGCGCAAATCTGCATTGTGCAAGAATCTTCCGGGTGCGCGCACTATGAGGGGAATCATAGGACAAAAATATATATTTTGTTTTAAACGTGCAGGATTTATGCTGAAAAACGTCTGCGCGCAGCAACAGGTGTCAACGTCGTTCAAATATGTTGCCCGCAGACCTGCTTACTCCGTGCTGCTGACTAGAGAAAACGGGCGCTACTGCAATGCCGCAGTCGTTCGGTCGGATTTGGATCCAATATGGTATGGGGCGTGTTCGTGCTCTGCAAACTGTCCTTTGGTATAAGAGCGCAAATCCAAGATGCTCTCCTGCCTAATTTACCATCCCTTTCGCTCTCGTTTCGCTCGTTTCGATTTTCTCAGTAGACCTCTCACTTGTAGATTTTCACTTTAGTAGGTGGGGAAGTGAGTTATCACCTTCAAAGGCATCCGCTTTCAGTCTAACCAGCATATCTCGCAGAATGAAGCTGTGGCTAATACACTCAGTGTCCCTTCTATTCTCCATCTCCTCCGTCACCGCTGTGGATTTCTCGGATCCGTCATACGACCCGAAGACCGACCCAAGGAATATCTTAAAATACATCCCAAATAATGCTCTAACGACCGCTGGATTAGGTGTGTCACAGAAAATATCAAGCGAGAACATGAAACTCAACATTTATTATCTAGTATGCTACCTCGTGGTTGCGGTCGCGCAGACGTACTTGACCATCCGGTATGGCGCGAAGTATATGCTCTACATGGCGGTCGCTGCATACAGTAAGGTCGCCACTAGCTTCTTGCACATGCCAGCCATAAAAATTCTTCTCTTCCAGTCTACGCTGCCGGTCTGGCATTACGGTATGCCCTGCATTCCAACCCAGACAGCCTAGCATTTGGTATCACACAGAACATCCTTACTGTCCTTGCACCATGTGGTTTCATTGCCGCCGATTATGTGGTACTTGGCCGTCTATCCCGCTGGCTCAAGGCAGATGCACATCTATGGATTCGTCCTACTCGTATTGCTGTCTTTTTCGTCGTGTCTGACCTCTTTACGCTGAACATCCAGGTATGTATCGTCATCCTTCGGTGTTCACGACGTCGCTGAGAAGTGTTCGTTTGCAGGGAACGGGAGCCGGTTTCTATACTTCTGATCACCCAGAGAGAGTAAAGATGGGACAGGATGTACGTTCATTTAGTTGATTAGCCCTCTTTAATCAATCTGAGAAACTTCCTCGTTAGATTGTTTTGGCTGGCTTGATCCTCCAATTAATATCGTTCCTCTTCTTCACCTTCATTTACGTTCGCCTACTGTACCGGGTACACAGATACGAACCACATATTTGGTTCAAACACTCCGGCCAATCGTTCCTACGGGACTGGCGGAGTCTTGCGTACGCTCTGTGCTTCAGCTCCGTTGGAGTCTTGGTATGTCGAAAGCAACTGTTTCACTAGGCCAATCCCTCACAACCCGGTGTAATGCAGATCCGTTCGTTCTACCGTGTCATTGAGCTTGCCCAAGGCTCTCAAGGTCACATCGCTACCACCGAGGGGTACTTCTATGCCCTAGACGCGTTGCCATTATTCTTGGCTACAGCCGTATTCATACCCTTCTGGCCTGGACAATACATCCCCGCTTCCGAGGAACTCGCGTCATTAGATGTGAAGGGGATAGAGCTTGATGCGACTACAAGTTTACCGGGATCGACTAGCCACCCTCTGTTGTCCAACGCAGCGTAACCACGTCAATGCCCTATCCGACTTTGGCCACTTGGATTGCCTGCATCTGGGGAGCTGTTCATGGGGTTAAGTAGGTTTCGGAAACGCTTTCACTAGGACTTCATGTTGTCATTGTTAAGCATAGATTGGTATTCATAGTCATCTACACCGAAAGCAAAACTGCCCAGCTTCGCAGTGATTATCTTTCGTCTCAAGATCATACATTGGGTAAATACATCCTTGATTAGCGCACTGTATCGTGTATACTAATGCGACCTAGAAGAAGTGAATGTGTTTGCATCAGAGCCTGATGTATAGGTCACTCTATTATTTCTAGCAGAATCGCGAATGAATACGTAGAATCAACTTGAATACAGGGTTCCAGATCGGGGCATCAAACGGCTATAGTCAATGCTGCCGTCATTATCAAGGGTCTTCATCGCGGTGACGGTATGTAGGAACGTTGCTGAAGTACGATTCCCAATCATCCCAACTGCTAAAATCCATGAGCATTTGAATAGAGACAACAACGTAGGCACTGACATCTCGTTCTGTGCGTTATGATTCCGTGGATCGTTGTTGAAGCCATACTGGCTGAACGCGGATGCAGAGGTTGTGTCAGATCTCCAGAGCGACGCAGGACTTTGATCACCCGTGAAATGCAGGAGGTCCTCCAGTGAAAATGGTCGTCCACCAGCAGGCGTAGTAGATGGCGGTGATGAGGTGAAGTTGGGCATCATTTGGTTCAACGATGTAACCGAGTCCGAACCAGATGAGGTGATGTTGTTCTGCATACCTAGTACGTTGGAGCTCGGTGCCACGCTTTGGGAAGATACAGTCAGATCTGAGTATAAGAACGAATCAGCCGAGTTTTCTGTGAACCAAGTATTTGCGACCAGAGGATCTGAGTTGTTGAATCCCGGATGTATTGGGATCTTGCCGAGGTCGTCACTGTGCAAAGGTAACTCTGAAAATACCATATGATTCTCTGGCGCGGAAGATGGCATGGCGAATGAAGAAGCAAGAGGTTGAGTGGTGTCGAAATATGGATAGCTGACTTCTTCTGGGTGAGAAGGGGCGGCAGAAGCGTACTGATTGAGAGGCTGGGAAGTGCTTGGTTTTAGGCCTGCATCTTCGCGAGGACCACGTACTTGCGTGACATGCTCAGCTGAGAATGACATTCCTGTTGAGCTCTGTGCGCCAGCGAATTTTCGAGAGAGGTTCGGAACAACAACTCTTGCCTTTGAGACATCGGAAGCCCAAGCCCGCTTCTTACTCGTTGAAGATATCGTCGGGTGTGGAGGCAAAGGTACGTTTCCTGCGGAGGCTATACCATAGACAACATCCCTAAAGCGACACGTTATACTCAGAATCACAGATGCTATAATTGAATGCTCACCATAAGCGGCCAGCTGTGTAACAGCTATGGGAAGATGATACAGGATCGTCAGATCTATTTCCGAGTATTCAGTTCAACCGAGTCTCCTTACCGAGTCTCCAAACTTTTCATCATTTCCATGACAGTGTGCACATCTGCCATTTCCTTCTCGACATCGATCGTTAATCCTGATCGCTTTCCTCCCCAGATATTCAGGAGGATTATGATCGCCGAAACGAAAAGAGTGGCCTAGCAGGGAGTTAGTAGGTCATGGGGCATCGTAGTAATACGCTTACATGCATGAAAGGCAATCCATTCTTGAAGCGGCGATATGGCACATTCATAACATGAATGATTGATCTTGCAGCATTGGTGCAGATGGCGAGCGACGGGAAAGAGAGCGGAGAGGGCTTGCTCGATGTTGGAATGAAAGGACGATGCACTTCTATCTGTACGTGATAGTATACGGTATAGAGTAAGGCTGATTGAGTCAAGAATAGCTCGTTCTCTCTATGCGGGTCCCAGCGCACTGTAGGCTTTCTATGATCTCAGGAAGACAAATGGAGGATATAGTAAGAACGTACAATGCTCTGGGATGGCATCGACCCATTTATTAAGTGCCGAATCCAACTCGGCGACGATATTCTGTTCCCATTCAAGGCCAGTGAGTCCCAGAAGAGCTTTTGATTTATTGATGGAATACTGCAATTTTATGATGAACGCGTTGTAAGTCCTAGGAATGCACTGCGCCGGGGATCAACTCACAATTGTCCGAAGTGCAAACGCGATGATTTGGTGTATCCGAATCACGCACGTGAAGAAGGATAGCTTGGATGGTTTCCCACTGGGCTGACGGAAAGTCACTTTACCGTCCTGCACTATCCAGTTTTCATCGTCACATTCGACCGGCATCTCTAGATCATAGCTATAATGCTCATGAGCGCAGACCCATTTGTTCCTATCACGAAACGAACACTCACTCTTCGTCATGCATGGCACACGAGCGACCGAGAACCATGCTCAATGTCCTATCAAAGCATAGGAGCAGCCTGTACAGAGTATCGGGATGATCCTTCTATCCGAACGGCGCATGAAAAGGTGACATACCAGAACGCACGTTTCCACAACTCATCTTCGACGGTGTAGACGGATCCGTAGACCTTTTTCCTATGCGCCCCCACGTCCTGAGCCATGCGAAGCCCTGCACCGACAACAGTCCAAGACGCCTGAGGCGTCGAGGAGTTCGATAGATAATGGACTGTGAGCTGATGAACACGATAGCCTTCAACAACAACGCCTGATAAATTCGAGGAAACATACGTACTACGCTGATTTGAAGGTCATACAAACGCGGGGGCGATAGCAAAGATTTCCGAACCAACTGCACTTGGCGAAAATACTTCCACCCACGAGAGTGCGTAGTTTTGTTACCATCCAGGAGCACTCGAGGGTCGTCCGACCAATAAGATCCCACAGCGCAGACCAGTAGAACTGTCGAACCGAAGCCTTCATCCCAGAGATGGACACCTTCCGTGATCTGTCTTTCGAAAGTCTGCCGGTGAAGAAGAGGAAAGTAGTCGTTGACATGTTTGAAATACAAATGAATCAGCTCTCCCATTAGATCCGTAGGCGGGAATTCTCGGTGAGCAGGTGGGTCGTTGAGCAACGATGTCATCCACTAGAATGGGCCAAGCCTTATAAATGGGTTAATATTTTCGATCCTATTTTGTTGCTTACCGGATCAGCTGTCCAAAACTCAGGTCGTCTCGTATTGTACGTAGGCCTCGTTTCATTTGTATTCATATATTCGTTCCGAACTTCTATGACTTGCCGAATCAACCCTACCGGGCTGGATTTTCCCGCATAGCGAGCATGACTGGGATTCAAATGTAACAATTTCAGGTTGTTGACCAATTGATTCTCCACTTGGTCCTCATCGTCACTGGCTGGGTGGTCATCAGCTTCAGGACTGGGAACTGAAGAGGGAATAATCGGAGCGGATGGTGTTGTTCCTGTTTGACTAGATGGCTTTGGCCAAGTAAGATGCTCAAGCTGACCAAGTTCTTTCGAAAGATCTATATCAGGGCAAAACTAGAGGAGCGTCTGTGAGTGTCTTCTCTAACATGTGATAGAGTCCCTACCTTTCTCAACAACGCCCCCATCTTCTGTAAACAGTCTTCTAGACTCTCGACATATCTAGCAGTAATACCAGGTAAGAGACGCAAACAACGCTACTAATCAATATATGGCAAATACCCTGTAGGTGGTCCTCGTTTCTATGCTATGTGATCAATAGAGATTTGCACTGAAAGTGATCACTTGTATACCTTTGAAGCCATGTCGTATGTACAATCGCGGTTATGGGTTTCACACATTGTGCATTGATGTCCAGGCCGAAACACGCCATCACCTGGTACTAGACGTCAAAGTCTTGCCACTTTATATTTGAAGTATGGGGCCCTACATCGAACTGAGTAGACATTAGCTAAGGGCTGACCTGTTGGACAGCGTATTATTCGAGAGAATTACTTTTCTTTCTCCTGCAAATATCACAGGCTCTTTGTATGCGGCGTTTTTTACCACTTTCCTGAGCAGCAACTTTGGAATCACTGAGCCTGTGGCCGCCTTCTTCGGACGATGACTCGGACATGGCTATCGTGTTCCCTCACTACGACGCTGTTATTGGCGAAGAGCTCTAGCACAAGAGATATCTAAAACTCATAAAGTCAGCCTGATCACGAGCATTGAGTACACTGCGTACCAGTAACTCCAACCAGCCACCGTCAGCAATTAGTCCACGTACCGCGAGGTTATTATTCAACAAAAAGAGGAGTCACCGTCAAAGCATTCAGTGGACGACGAATTAGTGGCAGAGAAAAAGTCTGGACTTGAACTTGATGCTAGGAGTGCTGCACAGAATACGCACGAGTACTACAACGTTCACTATGTCAATGATCGAGCCTGCGGGAACTATTTTCACCCATCCCCCGTCGACTGAGGCTCACTGGGAAATTCCTTCAACCGATGCGCAGGTGCACACTGCAACACCGCAATCCGCAAGGGTTGCGGGGTCGACAGCGAATAAATGCCAAGGCTCAAGCGTTGAGATTTTTGAGAGTGTATAGCCACACGACACTGCTACCGCTTTGCGCAGTGCGGCGGCAAACGAGTCGATCATCATCTTCAATCACTGACCGGTACTGACCGATCGCTATGCGCAGTCTTCTACAGGAATTCCGTACCAAGGATCAGTACGTAGAACGCATTTTCGAGAGGGCCGCAGCGTGTGCAAATCACAATTTGGAAAGATTCAGGTGCGCCAAGCATCCTTGACCCCTTTTGCGCTTCCTACATACCAGTGTCAGCGTTGACATGAGTCACATGACTAACAGGCTATGAAGGTCATCGTTCGAACAATTTCAAAGCTCCTGTCGACAGCGCGTCATACTGCATACTGGTCATACTAACGATACTATCGAAAGCCTGTCCAAGAGAATAAGTAGCTCTATGTATAATGAAGAGTATATCGCCCTTTCATAAGTCACATAACCGCAGTGGTACTCATGTACTTCACGACCGATCTAGACTGAACGCCGCAAGCTCAAGGCTGCGAGAATAACAAGATAGGGGAAGTTCTGGAGCCTACGAAACACCATGCGATGAACTCGATCCTATATGTCCGCCGTTCGTCTATCGAAGCGTAAAATGGAACCATCCGCACCCCGTCTGTGGGCTATGCGGGACCTAGAACTACCCTACCGTATGGCGTACCGAAGGGTTCTCAGTCAACTGCGGGTCATAGAATCACCCAATTCCAAACCGCAAGACTCGACCCCTATGGCTCAGCTTGCAGCCGGCGCTGATCCCCATGTCCGCCTGCACTATCAACAGGAGGGTTAATATACGTTTCCCAATCTCCCCAGCTAAAAGCGATCGCTCAGTACCATCGACACGGTGGCAGAAGAAGACGATGAAACACTTACGCCTGATGCTCTGAGGGAGGGTTCCATGAGCTACTGTACTGAGCTTGGGTAAACGTGGATGGAGCAGTCGACTGGCTTGAGCTTGATCCAGAAGGCATAGACTGCTCGCCGCTCGTCAAACGAAGAAGTTCTCCCGGCGATAACGATCCAAACCCGACGTGCGCAGTAGATGTCGATGATGAAACAGAGGGTGAAGTGAAATTGGACATCATCTGGTCCCAAGTAACCGTCCCAGAACCAGTCGGAGCGGCGTTATACGCCATATCAAAAATATTGGAACTGGACGCGAAGTTTGTGGGCGTGGTTAGGTCCGAGAAGACGAATGAGTCCGTGGGGTTTCCTGTATACCAGCCACTGGCCACGAGAGGATCTGAATTGTTGAATCCCGGATGGATTGGCCTTTTGCCGAGTTCGTCGCTATGTAGAGGCAAATCCAAGAAGCTCATATCGGCATCAGGCGTAGAAGACGATATGGTGGATGACGATGGGAAGTGCTGGCAAGCGGGGCTGTGAGAGTATTCGGCTCCTGCTTCTCCTTGAAGCGGGGGTGCAGTACTAAGCCTATCGAGATGTTGCTCGACACTCGACTCTGCCTCTTCCTGAAGTTCATGTAGCGGCGTGACAGGCTCAGTCGAAGGCGAAGCGACTGCTGGGCTGGGGTGACCGGGCACAGAACTCGGTGTTTGGTTTTCAGTGCTCAAGGTATTGTCCGTTTCGGGCGTGTCCGAATCCCGATCCCTCTTTCTGTTTACCCTAGCACGAGAATCTGAAGGTAAAGGCAAGTTACCCGTAAATGCTAAGTCATATATAACGTCCCTGGATTGTCGTGAGTAACGGTGGCGTTATGGGCCGTTAATACTAAGACTCACCATAGTCGACCAGCGGTATGCCAACTGAATGTAGAAGAGTCCGCGTCAAAAATCATGAGCAGAGTGGTATAAGTATATACATACCGGTTTTCCAAGCTCTTCAGCATGTCCATGACGGCATGCACATCCGCCATCTCCCTCTCCAGGTCAATCGTCAACCCCGATCGCTTTCCTCCCCATATGTTAAGGAGGATCACGACAGCTGACAGGAAAAGAGACGACTGCATCTACTTCAATGTTTGCATAGCACAGGGGTATTGATGAGATAGCCACTTACATAGTTGAATGGCAGTACCTTCTTGAAGCGGCGATACGGAACGTTGATAACATGAATGGACGACCTTGCAGCGTTCGTACAGATAGCAAGTGAGGGGTAAGATAATGGGGACGGTTTGTTCGAGGTCGGGATGAACGGTCGATGAACTACTATCTGCACGTGATAGTAGAACGAATAGAGGAAGGCTGATTGAGTGAGGAATAGTTCGTCCTCTCTATGAGGGTCCCAGCGCACTGAAGAGATCTGTAAGTCAAGACATAGATTCGGCGACTGTGACGTCTAACGTACAGTGGTCTGGAACATCGTCGACCCATTTATTTAAGGTCGAGTCCAACTCGGCGACAATGTTCTGTTCCCAGTCGGGGCCGGTGAATCCGAGAAGCACTTTCGACTTGTTGATGCAATACTAGAGCGTATAATTATGAGATACAGGAACAAGCACATCTTGAGCGAGGGATGACTTACAAGGGTGCGAAGAGCAAAGTCGAGAATCTGGTGCAGACGAATCATGAATGTAAAGAATGTAATCTTGGAGGGCTTTCCGGGGGGTTGTCGGAACGTCACTTTATCGTCCTTGATTATCCAGTACTCGTCGTCGCATTCAACCGGCAGATCCAGGTCGTAACTATCAATATCAAATAGAAGTGAGAATTAGTGAGAACGCGATATCAAACACAAACACATACTCTTCCTCGTGCATTGCACACGAGCGGCCGAGAGCCATGCTCATCCCTCGATCAAGACACAGGAGAATCCTCCATAAGCAATCACGTGAGTACTCGCTATCAGACACTTGGACATAATCCGCATACCAGAACGCACGCTTCCATAACTCGTCTTCAACAGTATATACGGCCCCATAGACCTTTCGTCTATGAGCACCCACATCTTGAGCCATTCGAAGCCCGACGCCAATGACAGTCCAAGACGACTGGGGAGTCGATGTACTCGATAGATAGAAGATAGTAAGCTGAATGAAACACTGGATTAGCGCGAGAGCGAGAGACGAAGGGCAACATACATACCACGTTGATCTGCAAGTCATACAGCCGCGGGGGTGATATCAAGGATTTGCGAACCAATTGAACTTGACGAAAGTAGTGCCAACCACAGGAGTGCGTAGAGTCGCTTCCACCAAGAAATACTCGAGGATCGTCTGACCATTTGGAGCCGACGGCGCAGACAAGCAGGACAAGTGAACCAAAACCTTCGTCCCACATGTGAACGCCTTCCGCAATCTGCTTTTCAAAAGTCTGTTGGTGAAGGAGAGGATAGTAATTGTTCACATGTTTGAAGTATAGGCGAATCAAGTCTCGCAATAAGTCGTTAGGGGGGAAATCATGATGAGGGGCGGGATCTTGTAGCCAAGGGGTGGCCCACTGCGAGAACGGGAGTCTCAATGAGAAAGGGCGAACGTCGCGTAAGTCATAGTTGCTCACCGGATGAGCGCCCCAGAATTCAGGTCGTCTATTGGCGAATCTTGGTCTTGTTGGGTCCGTTTTCGTATATTCATCCCGTACGTGGAACACTTGTTGAATCAACCCTGAAGTACTAGATTTTCCGAGGTAGCGAACATGGGACGGATCTAATTGCATGTGCTTCAAGCTATTGACCAAGCGGTTTTCCGTCTTGGTCTCATCATCGCTGGGCAGTAGTCCGTCGGCGTCGGAGCTGAGAATGGAAGACGGCATGATTGACGTGGAGGGAACCTTTTCTCTTCGACTAGAGATCTTGGTTCCTGTAAGGTTTTCAATCTGACCGAGTTCCTCGGAAAGGTCTTTGTCTGGGCATAACTACGACAGTTTTGTTAGTCCTTTCATGACACGATGCAGAGTTGATCCCGACCTGGCTCAATAACGTTCCCATCTTCTGCAGACAGTGTTCTAGATTCTCGACATAGCTAGAGATCTATGGTAAGGTATGCGGTAGGGCGATACATCAAGATACATACCCTTTAGGGGGACCTCGTTTCTATAAGAAGGTTAGCGAGGGCTACAAACGACTGGATCGTTGCGTACCCTTGTTGTCATGTCGTACGTGCAATCGCGATTGTGAGTCTCACAGTTTGTGCACTTCTGGCCAGGTCGAGACTCGCCATCACCTGTTATCCAGTATTAGAGGTCGGCTACGCGAGACCTTGAGAGTATCGGTATGCTTACATCGAACTAACAGAGGGTCAGTACCAATCAAGATAGCGGGTAGGGAGAAATGCCACACCTTTCTTCCTTCTGCAGGTATCGCAGGCTCTTTGCACACGACGCTTCTTGCTTGTTTGAGTCGCAACGGGGTCGCCAGAATTGTCCTCGGATGATGACATAGTTTAGGGAGTTGCTGTCAACGCAAGATGTTTGCGTCCTTGTGAACGGTGGATAGATAGCTTGGGAAAAGAAGCGATAGTACAAGACGTGCTGGTGCTAGTGCGTGTCCGACCGCCTAGTGAAATGGCTGCTCCAGGTTATCCCAGTTGGTGATGATAAGCTCTAAATTTCAAGGAACTGATCGTCGGGTTGGAGGTCTCCAGCAGGTATGGAGGGGTGTGAACGAACACAGAACGAAGGTCGTAAGTAGGTAATATAAAGACCTACTGTGATCAGTCTCCAGTGGGTATTTGCCTAGTCCGCAGTTCTAGGGGTCAAACGGAGCTATCCGTCATTTATATTGTGATCCTGCGGATATATTGTAAGTGTAACATACGTACACTTCGAAGTTCGAATATCCGCCGACGGAGCCAAGAGGAGAAAACGTGCGCTCCAGCCGTCGCAGTAAAGGAAGAAAGTGCACAGCCACACGGCGCACGTGCTGCTTTGCGCCGTCGCAACTGCTGACAAGTTACAATTCACGGTGAAGAGAATTTTACAGAGCACTTGATCGACCACTGCCTTAGGCCCCGTTTGGACTCGGGCTTCGTTCGGTTCAGGTCGAGTTCATGAACCTGAGAACGTTATGGTCACGATTGTCACAGGCTAGTCACGCTAAACGCCTGGCGGTAACACTAGAGGCTGCTTCGCATATTTACTGAACTCTTGTAGGTAGTATACGTTCTAGCACATCATTAAGTACACTGTAGTATCAATAAAATGCTCAAGTTGTATTACTAAATTTATTGAGTTTATACTTTTTAACGACGCGTCCCAACTTGAATTGCGACTTCTACTAAGAGAGTCACGCCGAGAGCCGCTGGAGAGTGCACAGTGACAAGCCCGATGTAACGCGGTCGCGCGACGAAACCTGGAGGAACGTGGGAACACTTGATTTGGCGGGCGAGTTCCTGAACTCGACCCATCGGAACCCGAATCCAAACGGGGCCTTACATGTACAGATCATCTCAGAACAAGAAGTAACTTGTAAGCCCTTTCTTAGCAAACTTCTTCCAGCATGAAGGCAAGGATGAGCCCTCGGTATCCAGAACAAGTATACACGTAGATAGATTGAATGAGAATTTGAACCGAGGCATGACATAAGTGTCTTTGAAGAGACTAGGTCAATGATAACTGTGCATCCAAAAATCACCTGCTGTATCACTTGGTATCCTTACTACTACAGGGCGCAAGCAAGGGGAAGATGAACATGACTCAACCAAAACGAATCCTGATGGCATCAGCTGAAACCCCAACAAGTTCTGCCACCTTCTGACATTTCTTTGCCACTGTCTCTAGGCCATTCAGGTTCACGATCCCATACCCATGGAGGTAGTTTATTGCCTGTGCATTGGTGAGGGTGGCAATTGCAGCAAGATTCGTTAAGGCCGGGAGATTCTCAGGTGGCATATTTCCATTGACGAAGGGTATAACCTCATATGCTATGAAGGCACCGTCAGAGCGCGACCCATTGATCGCCTGCAGTGGTGGTCAGAAAGAATAGTACAGAGATTGCCCAGGCCTTACTTTCAGTGCCGAACAAGACACTCTGCGTGTCTCATTGATCGTTTGAGTAAGGTCGTCTCTAATGCCATTGATCGTTTGAGTAAGGTCGTCTCTAATGCCATTCATTGTTTGAGTAAGGCGTTGTTCCATTGCCTGCAACATCTGCATGAATGCGGCATTGCCGGGCGCTAACAAACATTCAACTTGGTGTTGGGTCGAGCAGGAGGGTGAAGATACCTGGTATATCTTCGTGTGCCACAAACGTTGCTAGCTTAATTGCGCGGGCTTTGGCGTTCATGGCTTCCTCAGCTGGAACATGCTGGGGGTTATCAGCAGGGAGCCCTGGAACATCACAGTAACTTTTGTGGGTAATAGCGGTATTGACAATGTAGATAACTTGCTCACCAGCAAAAACATTGAGAACAGATGCATGGTAATCAGCGTTGCTGAAGTTGGTGAGATCATCAAGAGGTTGAACGATAGCTGGCTGCTGGGCCATTGTGTCGGTGGTAAACGCGTTCAGGGCGATTCACGGACTTCTTCGCTACTGCCAATTTTGGCGGGCCTCCGGCGACGTGTGACTGAGACAGAACGCGTTGCGACGCGATCAAATTTGGTTTATCTAGGTGGTGGACAGCGGGGAAGAGACAAATGACTGACTGCCGTGCAGATCCTGGTTATATATGCAGCTCCCAGTAGACGCCGTACATCGTGAACACCAACAAAGGAAAACGATCGAATCAGAGACCAGAACGCGTTGCTAGCGCTGACGTCACGCCCACTTGACGCGTCCCAGACGCGTCTCCTACTGACGTCTCTCGTTCCGAATCCACGCTTGCCTTCTTTGGCGTTCTGACCCTATGATCGCACATGCTATTATTCAGAATATCGTCCTACTCTGCGAGTCGAAAGGTCCACCGATTGCATGCATATTATCCTATGCTCACTGATATTGCAACGGATGGAGTTGATATGATATACATACGCTGTGAAGCACGCAATGAACAGTTTGTATGCATCTTCGCCAATGCCGCCTGCCGCCATAAAATTCCGCTCAGATCCATCAGCGTGATTGAGCCTATATATTCAGCGATAAGTACTGTCGCATCAACGTTTCATGACCGTAAATTGAAGGAGAATCAGAATGCAAGACTGACACCGAAATATAAGGCTTGTTGAGCATGCTATTCGTTGTCTGTGATACACAACCAACCGCGCACAACATGAACATCTTTGGAAGAGTCGCGACTATGGCACCCTCGCATCGATTTTATCCTTTCTTGTCCCCAGATCCGCAGCGTCTCCCTGTCCGTGAGGAGCCCCAACAGATCCAAGACAGGCAAAGTCTCCCAGTCGGGAATGCGGCCTCCAGGTAAGTCCAGTCACCCTGTTTTGCTGTCAGTTGCGTCTCATCTGGGATTCCAAGTGGGAAGAGGCATCAGAGGGAGGAGGAATAGTCGTCGCTTCTGGAGGTACGCCTCTAGAGGCATATCTTTCACGTGAGAGCCGACCTCGAGGTGGTTGGTAGAAAGCGAGACGAATCCGGCGTAGTTCGGGTAGAGCATGACGTAGCCACGCAAATATGCAAACTCGATCAAGTATTTCTTCCACGATCTTGTCCATTTGCTAGAACGAACACCTGGGGCGACGACAGCATCGACAGGCAGGTCAGGCAATTGGCCCGAGAGGCGGATGGATAGGTAGTCGTGGAATTCACGCCAGTGCTCGGGGAAGTATATTGCGCCCCAGCTGCAAGGAATCTGGGATAAATACGGCGTATTGAGTTCAGGCAACGAAGCGGATGCGAAAGTTGTGCGCGCAGAAAACCGATGTGACCTTCAGGTCGTAACTCGAGATTCTTTTGTTGGTACAAGGAGATACCAAAAAGATTTTGCGATTTTTCCGTAGCATTGCCGTAGCTGTAGAAATTACTTAGTAACACATCGAATCAAAACAAATACAACCATTACACACCGATAGCGCAATAAGCCCATCTTTATCCAGGCGTAAAACATGGGTGAAAGTTCCACGTCGTCTTCCAGTATCACAGCATACGAATCGTCTGAATGCGGATACCACGATTCAACGACGGCAGGAAGGAGACCTCCGTGAAGAACGCGCTTGTGGACTGACAATGCGCCATGTTTCCACTGATAGCTTTGAACGACACGCAGAGTTTGAAGATCGGATGCTTGCTCCAGATTGATGCGCATATTGACTAGATCGCCGAAGTAGATGGCGTCATTCGAGGACTTGAGGAGCCGAGTTAAGGACTCGAGTCTATCGTTTGTGATCACCGTCATCTCGTTCTGCGGTTTGTGCCAGTCTGGATAGGCAATCAGTCAATAGACAATTCGTGGAAAGAGAAGAAATAATACTAACTTCGCCATTCCTCCAAGGATAAAGAACCTAACCAATCACAGAAGGGCAAATTCGTCGAAGGTATTTTCACCGTTACGATGCCAAGACCAGTGTACCTTTTGAGAACAAAGTCCAATGCAGTAAGAAGGGCGTGATCTTCTAAAGGGGGTCACCACGACGTCGGGCAAGGTGGGCAGTTGAAGTATACACTGCGACAGAGCGGTTCCCATCTCATCCACCGACGACGCTTCTTGAATATGCACAAGTTGCACTCCGCAATCTCGGAGAGTCTGCGCTTGATCCAAGAAAGGGGTAAGGACCTGGACGACTTGTCCACCCCCAGAAAGCCGGCAGACAATGGGGTTGAGATGGCGTAGGTAACCACGATTTGCAAACACAAAGGCAAAGGCACCATGAACCTCAGCGTCAGACTGGGAAGTGTCCGAAGAAGGGTCGTCGTCATACAGCACAGGTCCTAAAGTTCGATGATCGTGCTCCGAGGAGCATTACTGACCCGCAGCTGAAACCAAGTCCATAACAATACCAGAGTCATGGTCAAGTCGCGATCTCACTATTTCATCCGCAAAGGAGGCCCAGAATTCAAGCCCAGAATCGTTTGCTGAAGGTCCAGCAGGTAGAAGTATATCCGAAGGTACGACCATCGGAGGAACAAGGTAACCAAGAACTCTATCGTTTTTGGCTTGGTGAAAGCAAACAAAGTCGTTCCCAGAAGCGTCACGAGCTCTTGGTCCGAGGGGGAGGTTGATAGCAGGGGGGTTCAGCTATGCCATGCGATTGTTTGCACTAATATCGGCGAATCCAAAGGAATCCAGAAACAACAGTCTGTCAGAAGTAGCATGACGTGCGGCTTCCAGGGTAGCAGAACCTTCTGTGAGTCCAGGAGGCCAAGTAACGACAGTAACATCTATATGCGAGTGATAGTCCATGGAAGAAAGTAGCTCGCGGAGTGCGTGTCGTATGCTCCCATGAAGCGAACTGGGGGCTATGAGAAGACATTCTACCACTTCGCCAGGCTCTTGATGAAATAAGGAGAGAGAATTCTTCATAGAGCCCATGGAAGTTCGTGTGATGGGTACATAGGATGACTGAGAGTGCAGGATCACGGGTGAAGGCATCCTCGCTCGGGAGCATGTCGTGGAAAGGGAGTAGCATTGTCTGTATAGACATCCTGGGAGCAAAAGAGCTCGAGACGGGGGACTTCGGGGTATCATAAACTGCAGATTCTGAGATCAAGTCATTGCTGGTTTGAGGCGGAATCCATAATGCTTGAAAGTAGCGGGTGCCATAGCGAAGGGAGAGCGCGCCAAAAAGCATATACACGAAAGACCTGAAGGGTTTAGACCATATTCTTGAGAGGTCGCCTTTGCGGTCTTCAGGCTTTTGAAGGATATACATGGTTCGAAAGAAGGGCATACTTGAGTTATCCAGTCAGTAGTGTAAGGAGATGGACCAGATCCGGATCGTCGGCGAAGGTCAGTGAGCCGCGTAGTATTCAATCTCCTTCTGCTCGTTCAGGTATCTAATTCCTTGATTCCGGGTATGCTCCTAGCGCGGCGAGGTCGATACTATGTAGTACAGCTCCGCGTCGCCGATATAAAAGGCTACGTCGACGTCAAGAACAAGAATGAAGATCCTCTACAATGCGCACAAAAGGATAAAGCATGGAGGCTGCTGGACAACAAGGACAAATAACGCATCCGAAAAAGCGCGCCAATTCAAGTTGCCGCATCCGTGCCGACCTCCTCCAGCTGCCAGCCCTCCAGCTGCCAGCTTGGACGCGAACGCGACCGAGGAGTACTGTATGGTTGGTTCAATGTCAACGTTCATTCTATCTGGACCTTTCACGTCTTGTGCGTGGTGAAACGGAAATACAAGGTGGGCGGGGGTATAGTCATCATGATTATGATTCAACAGGAGTCAGAAGAGCATTGCATCTACGCGACAAGTGGAAGGAGGAGGATTAGGTATGTTTCACAATTGATTCAGAGGGTTTCTTTCCCCTCTTCTGAACTGATAAAGCGCAGTCATGTCACAAACACAAATGTTTGCTGGACTTCTGAAACAGCGATCCGCATGAGCAATCTTTGGATGAAATTATAAGTTAGCAACACTGCAACAGATAGAGGCTACGACTACAAGACTACAAGAACGCGAAAATGAAAGAAGCCTATACATCGTGATGGCTATTATAGAAGCGGTCTGTATTGCTTGTCGGATGCGTGCCAACTTGATAGGAAACGTCATTCATAACCCTCGTCCACTCGTCCCATCTGCAGAATCTGTCAAAGAGCTTGGACAAAACGTGATGCAATTGAGAACTTACTCCACATTTGGAGGGTTATTCAACCACTCTGCTATAGCACTAAGGCCGTCAAGCTCCGAAGGGTATTCCCGAGTGGGAACTGTGTTGCTCGGGGTGAACTGGGTGCTCCAATCGTGCATATTAGTCAAAGGTTCAATAGAAGCGTTTGCACCAAAAGCGGCGGTCATAGGTACCGCGATGTTGTACATCATCTGGTCAAACGCGGATGCTTCTGTATTAGAAGCAACGGGATCGATCCATCCAGCTGCAGGTATGGTGTTGGCCTCGACGACGATATGTTCGGTCGAACCAGTTCCAGGGGACATCTCTCTACCACTGAACCAGCCTTCAGCGATCAGAGGGTCCGAGTTATTGATGCCTGCATGAATGGGAGCCCGTGACAATTCGTCGGTACGGATTGGCAAATCACGATCCGAATCGCTTGGACTAGACTCGTTGTATGGCGTATAGATCTGGGGAGGGTTTGTTGGTAGATCGTTCGTAGCGCCTTCTGGTGGACCTTCTGCAGACAATTCTCGGACCAGCGCTCGTGAATCAGAAGTACTCAGAGCATCACCTTCAGCAGATGGGGTGGCCATCCATCTCGGTCCTGTGTACGACGGGTTGGTGTCCTCTGGATCTCGGGGTCGTTTATGGTTCTGCACGGGCTGATGATGGTCTTCCGGTAATGATAAATTACCTGTCACTACTAGCTCTTCTATGATATCCCTGTGGAACGTTAGTTATGATGCCAGAGTGTTTTCACGGATCGCACCTGAACCGACCAGCATCGTAGAATCTATCACAGCTCGCGTTAGATAAAATAAGATTCCGCTTATCGCGTTGACAAACCTATCTTCCTCCCGCTTCAACATCTCCAGGCATGTATGGACTTCTTTGATCTCCTTCGCAACGTCGAACTTCAAACCCGTTCGTTTCGCGCCCCAGATGTTGAGCAATAGAACAAGCGCAGAAGTGAAGACCGCAAACTACTCCCAGCGTCAGTCGCGTACTTTGAACAATAATCTGATGTGCACCTACATGAGAATGGAAGAACGAGGCCCCAGTTCGACGGAATGGGGCTTGCAGTACGTGAATGCATGACCTTGCGGCGTTCGTACAAATAGCGAGAGATGGAAACGACGAAGTCTCCTTCTTGCCAGGTGTAGGAATGAATGGCCTATGAACGCATATCTGTACTTGATAATATGACGCATAGAGGTACGACGACTGAATCAAGAAGACTTGATTCTCCCGCTTTGGATCCCATCGTACTGCGCGCAAGCATTAGCGAGTCGCCTCACAGTTCGAAATAAAGGCATACAGTGGTCAGGGACCGTTTCTATCCATTTGTTAAGTTCAGAGTCCAGTTTGGCCACGGTGTTTTGTGCGCTATCCTTCCCAGTCATCCCTAATAGCACCTTTGATTTGTTGATGGAATACTTCACGCGAAATAAGTATCGGACGCAAATTGAAGGAGGGTAAGTAACGTACAATCGTGCGGAGAGTCACTGAGAGTATCTGGCTTAATCGTAGTAATGAGTTAAAGAATGCAATCTTTGAAGGTTTTCCAGGAGGCTGGTGGAACTTCAGAGTGCTTTCAGTAACCTCCCAATACTCGTCGTCACATTCGGTAGGATAATCTGCATCAATGCTACCTCCGCCCACATTATGGTAAGTTAAGAACCGAGAAAGAACGTGGGTAACATACTCTTCATCATAAATGCTGGGTGCTTGCCCCATCACCATGCACATAGTTCGATCTCCGTATACCAACAACCTGCAGAGTATTATGAGATAGATCGTGCTCAACGGTACGAGATATACAAACCAAAATACGCGTCTCCATAATTCTGCATCTACACTGGAGACTTTCCCATAGGCTTTACGTCTGTGTGCGCCGACGTCTATTGCCATGCGGATACCAATGCCAACAATAAGCCAGCACGCTTGAGGCATAGATGTTCCCTGTAGATACAGACACGCGAGCTACGAAATCATTGTAATAACAACCAAGGTAACCGGTTGAGGAATACTCACCGCACACAGTTGCAAGTCATATAAACTGGGATTGTGTAGGAGGGATTTCGGAACCAACGTCACTTGGTGGAAATACTTCCAACCACGAGAATGCATAGAGTCTGTTCCTTCTAGGAATACACGAGGGTCAGTGGAGAATCTCGCGCCTAGAGCACAGACGAGTAGTAAGACCGAGCCGAAGCCCTCTTCGTGCAAGTGCAAGTTGTCTTCAAGACGCGCCTCGAATGTTGGACGATGGAGGAGAGGAAAATAATCATTGATGTGGTTGAAGTAAAGGCTTATTAGGTCACTCATAAGGTCATGAGGGGGGAAATCCCTATGCGGACTCGGTTCTTGCATCGAAGAAGTGATCCACTACTTATTTCGTGAGCCCATAATCATTTGAGGTCCAAAGTTATCAAACTCTTACCGGATGAACAGTCCAGAATTCTGCTCTCCTCGCGTGTACTTTGGTTCGGCCGCTCAGATCATATTGTTCATCCCGCCCTGTAAAATCACTTTTTGCTTCCAAAGCTTTGAGAAGGAGAACGGAACCACTTGATTTGCCCGTGTAGCGTAAGTGTGTAGGGTTGATCTTCATGAACTTCAAGCTATCCACGAGGGTGCGGTGTTCGGTACACATCTCGTCGTCGCTAGGAGGAAGTATGTCTGCTCCCTGATTTGCCGCAGGCTGTCTAGAAGACGAGCCAGGGGATTCTGCCGAGTCTGCATACCAAGTTTCCTTATGGAATTCACCTAGCTCTCGCACTAGCTCTTCTTCGTCGCAGAACTGCAGCTGTCAAAATCTTCACTCAATGAATACATGAAATAGTGCACCTTTCGGAGTATTGAATCCATTTTATCTATGGCAGCTTCCAGGTGCTTGGCATACCTGAACGAGGGTTAGTTATTACTCAATCGCTGATGTACGGGGTAAACGAACTCTATGTTGGCCACATTAACCTAACATTGCATGTTAATCAGCGAAAAAGCAACCGGGACACTGTCCCTACGGACCCTACCTCTGATTGCGCATAGTTGCATTCTAGCTTGTGGGTAGTGCAATTGGCACATGAGTTTCCTAGTACGCCGTCGCCTTCATATTCAATCCTTCAATATAAGAGCTGACTGAAACGATACCAGCATCGTCCACTTACATCGTACTATAGCAATATACACACATCCGAACATAAGTCGTTGAAGGATAGGCAAGATGAACATCGACGCACCCCTCTTCTTCCTACAATTATCACAAGCCCTATGTGCCCTCCTTCTCTTGACTTTCTGGACCACAGGAGGACGATTGTCGTCCTCTGACGAGGACATTGGGGATGCTTTATTCGTGAAGCTATCTGCTAGAGTGTGATATGAGGAGAGAGGGTCGTGGTTCGCAAACTCCAGAGTACTAATGGCAAGAAGCAGTGCTGACAATGCTAAGCCGCCTGAGCGGCAGTATTACGCAGTCTCTTAGGCTTGCTTACAAGTCGTTTTCAATGACACGTACTGGTTGGCAAGCTTGTTGGTGACAGCTTTCGGTGGAAGGAGCGTGAGGATCGTATATGAGCCGCAAGTAAGTACTCGTAACTCAATCAATGTTAAGATATTGCTCGTCCTGCTGAACAGTCATAACGCAGGCAGCTTGCCGGCGGTAGCGCACAAATGTTTTGTACAGATTTAGGGTTAGGGCTACGAGTCAAATCTGCCACCTGAACTCAAACATTGAAGGAAAACGCGTCCAACTTGCCACCCCATGAATCTCATACAGTTATGCCGACACCGTAACATACATACATCCTTGGAATTAGATACTTATGTGCGAATTGGTACCCGAAGTGGCCCGAGACATTTGTTTCGTTCGAGTATTCCCTCCGACAGACTTCGGAACCTGAGGCCTGATAAATACGGCGGACCCATGCGGATATACATATCATGCTCCTAGGTTGTTACACGCATCTTACTACCATGGGGAGTCAGACTGCTCACTGTAAGACATTCTCAGTCAATGACGGATCAACGGGGGGTACATACACTCATACCTTCGCATCATATTCGTCAAGATGTAGTCGTAATAGTCATTTGTATTCGTGCATGGTCCAGTCGAAGGTCCCCCGGATATACCACCACCACCCTGGGTGAACGCGCCGGCAGCTTGTGTGTTTCCATCTACACCGATCATTGAGGTTGACCCCAGCGTATCAGCGACGTCGGTAAACAAGTGCCCGAACACCAGTGGTTCATTTGTGAACATGTCCGCCAGAGAATGATGAGCAGCGTCACATGCACTGTTACTGCTCAAAGTAGGTTGTACTGCCTCTGAAGATGTGCTGGGGTCTTCGTTGAACCATGCGTTGGCGACAGGATTCGAGTTGGGCACTCCGGGGTGTATAGGTATCCGGCTGAGATCTTCAGTATATATTGGAAAGCGGAAGTCGAAGGAATAATCCGGTGAAATGGGTGGGGCGGTCGCTGTGTGGCCTTTAAATGCCCCGATGGTTGGTTGAGGAGGGAACGTTTGAAGATATTCTTGCCGTTGCTGTGACCCGTGGCTAAAGACGGAATCAGCACCTGATACGGGTGATGGTCCTTAGAACTGGAGATCTCACCTTTCTGTGAGTGAGATGGGTACAAACGGGCTGGGGGAGAATGATCGTGTCTTATTGTGCTCGCTGGTTGGTTGAAGAAAATCCATAACGTTGAGCGGGACGTCACCTGCGAGAGCAAGATCACAGATATAATCGCTACGTTTCGGAGCGATCAGGACAGTATGTTCATATGCTTCCAAGTTACTCACCGCACTCTTCCAGCGGAATAGCATCTACCAACACTATTTAGCTCTTCGGATATTTACTTTGTAAGCAGCAACATACCTGTCTTCCATGGCTGTGAGGATTTCCAGACATCGGTGGATACATTCCAAATCCTTCGAAGACTTGTCATCCTCGGGGCGCAAGCCTGATTTCTTCCCGCTCCAGATATTCAATAGTAATACGATGGACACAGTGAAGATGACGGGCTATCATACCACGCTATGCCTCAGTATAAAGAATGAAAACGAACGAAGAAACCGCTTACCGGTACCCTAAAGGTGGTAAATCCAAACCGAACGAAAGCATGGTACATGACATGAGTAAACGCCCTAGCTGCATTTGTGCAAATCGCGAGCGAGGGAAAAGACACTGTCGGAGGTTGTCCTGGTTTGGGTATAAAACTGCGGTGAATGGAGATCTGCAACGCATAGTAATACGCGTGAAGCAGAGCAGATTGGCTCATAAACAGCCTATCTTTGCGGTTTGGATCCCAACGTACTATTCCAACTTCCGTCAATCTCAACGAAACCATATATGGTAGACAGAAACCACGTACAATGCTGAGGAAATTGGTCTACGCATTTGTTAAGCCAAGAATCTAGCTCTACGACGAGCTTCTGAGCCCATTGCGGTCCGGTAAGTCCTAGCAGCGTTCTTGACTTCGAACTCGCGTACTATGCGAGGTGGACTTAGCGGTGGCCGAGCAGTAATGAAGGGGTTTACTTACTATGGTACGGAGGAGAACGACGATGATCTGGTCCATGCGCAACAGGGTATTGAAGAAGGCAATCTTGGATGGCTTTCCCTTCGGCTGCTTGAATTTGAGTGTGTTTCCCGTCACCGCCCAGTACTCATCGTCGCATTCCTCCGGGAGTTCGAGGTCGATGCTATCATAAAGCCGTGTTAGAAGGCCAAAAAGCGCACTGAAATGGGTCACATACTCCTCCTCGCGCACAGCATAAAGGCGTCCGAAATTCATGCTCACGGCGCGATCAATGTGCGTAATGACCCTGTGGATGTTGTGAGCGTTGACGAATACCCAGAGAACGAGAGCGGCGTACCAAAACGCTCGCTTCCACAATTCGTTTTCCACAGTGGCAACACCGGCATAGACCTTCCTTCTATGTGCACCGACATCCTCCGCCATGCGCGCGGCTATACCGATGATATTCCAACAGCCGTGAGTCAAGCAAGTACCTTGTAAATAGAGGCAAGCCAACTATTCGAAGGGCTGATGAGTTACGAGAGATATGACGCACACCAACACCTACCGCGTATGTTTGAAGATCATGTAATCTTGGCAGCGTGAGCAAGGACTTGTACATTAGGGGCACCTTGATAAAGAATTTCCAGCCTGCAGAATGCTTTGAATCGTATCCTTCCAAGAGGACTCGAGGGTCATCTGAATATTGGGATCCGATGGCACATACAAGTAAGAGGACAGAACCAAAGCCCTCGCACCTACGGTGCAATCCATCGGCGATCTGACTTTCAAGAGTTGGGCGATGAAGAAGAGGAAATAGATCATTTATATGCTTGAAGTAGAGTTCAATGAGGTCCTTCATGAGATCCTCGGAGGGGAAGTCACTGTCATCTATGATGATCTCGCTATGAAGTTGCTGTCTGACCCACTATGTATGGTCGTTTAGTGTCAGATTTCAATACTGACATATTCAAATGCATGTAACCCTACCGGATGAGTTATCCAGAACTCCGGGCGTCGTGCACTGCGACGCTCGGGTGGATTACCATCGCCCGAGAACACGGATTTCGCCTCCATTGCCTTCTGGATCAACATTGCATTACTTGACTTCCCGACGTACCGCGTAATAGCAGGGTTTATTCTCAGGTACTTTAGGCTGTTCATGAGAGTTGCTTGCACTGCCATCTCGTCGTCGCTAGGCGGTGGTTCTTCATCGGCAGACGAGGATGCACGCGTTTGGTCCCCCGCTGGAGGAGATGGCGCATAGGCCGCGCGATCCCATGACTCCTTCGTAAATTCCCCAAGCTCTTCAGAGAGGTCTAGGTCCGGGCGTAACTAGGATGGAATATGAGTACGACGATGAAGCTCAGTTAACGGGTCCTTATATACCTGCTGAATCAATCTCTCCAACTTTTCCATGCGCCTTTCCAAATTCTCGACATATCTTCGAACAATGATGAGTGACAGACAAGGACAAGGAACGTCAGTACATCATACGTCGTCGTTTTCGTTATTCGCTTCTGTTATCCATTTGTATGATTAATAGCAGTCGTATCGCAGCATAGGTCACGCACCTTATACGAAGAGAAAGAGCAGTCATATTCGTGTGATGCACAATAGGGACATTTCATCCCGGATGAAGCCGATCCACCACCTGTCAATGTCGTAGGTGAGCGTGAAGTTTCTACACGATAAGGAGACCGTCTTATGTAGCGTACATCGAACTGTGCAGCAATTGTGGTCAGTGTGCTTCACAGATGTAAACAAGAGTCCTAACTTTTCTTTTGTCTGCACGTATCGCATGCTTTGTGAACACGCCTCTTCTTGCTACTACTTGGTCTATGGGTGTCTTCTTCGGAGGATGTGGCCATTGTGAGTAAACCTACACCGTGGCACGGACAGCAATTTAGATGCAAAGATGGGTAACCAACTCAAGTACCGTTCAGGCTCTGTCGTATTTATGAAAGCTTAGGCCTTAGGAGCTATGTGCTCGAGTACATGCGTAGTGGTCACCTGAAAAGGAGAACGGTATTTTTAGCCTTTGCCCAGTACTCGTGAGTCGAGGTTGTGTAGTCAGGATGACGCTGAAGCCGGCGGGACCTCCCACCGGGTTTATCGGCGTTTCAAGTAAAATACCGATTCTCCGATTCGCCTCCTGGGTGAGGAGAAGATGGAAATACGAGATTGATTGCATCCTCTGAAGACTTCCAACTCGGGGAAAATCACCATGTTGAAAATTGGGGAAAGTGACTAGGGAGTGTCGGAGTATTGACCAAGATCCCCAGTGACAATCGCCAGGGCGTTCAACGGGGATCTGGTTGAATCGACCCAGGCAATTTCACTTCCGGTTCACCCATTTTTTGTCCCCCCATGTAAACTGTCTTTTTTCACCATGTACATGGCATACTTTGAGCCATATCCCCGGTTCATTTGCCATGTTTTGATAGTTGTTTTACACACTTTAGAGGGGTACGCAAAAATTCCTAATATATTCATTGTTTACCGGCAACAGTGGAATAAAATAGCGGGAACAGTATATTGTATAATGAATGAGTACTAAGTACAGAATGTACAACGAGGGTATCTCAACCTACAGGAGGGAGCTGAGGGAACATAAGAGCT